>CM065780.1:129973617-130516117 GCA_033296515.1 Macrochelys suwanniensis | reverse complement strand
TCTAAAAAGAAGTGTTGTTAGTTTGCAGAAATGTATTTGCAGCAGAAAGACATCAGTATGGTAGAAATAACACAAGAGGCTAATACTGCGATTAGAAGACAAATAGCAATTGTTCTAATGAAGGAGTCAGGTAATAACTTTCTCCCATGTGCT
Source organism: Macrochelys suwanniensis (assembly GCA_033296515.1). Taxonomy (NCBI): domain Eukaryota; kingdom Metazoa; phylum Chordata; order Testudines; family Chelydridae; genus Macrochelys; species Macrochelys suwanniensis. Next base: position 130,515,964 of record CM065780.1, on the reverse strand, counting down.
ATGGACTCATTAGGCATATGTGAAGATAACAGGAAGAGTGAAATTATGTCACGTAGCAGACAGTTATCTTAATACCCCTAAAGTGGGATATTGCACAGGTTTGGTTCTGTAATGGTGACTATGCCTCAATAACATATTTAAGTACCCAAAAATTTGAATGGGGTGAATGGTTGCTATTGACAGACCAGTTAAATGAAATGGCTAAAAAAGTAAAAAATTGAGAAAATATGACTCACAAAAAAGGAAGAAAATATGTTCAAACCAGTGACTGGATTAAAATATTGACAATAATTAATAAATCAAGATTTGCATTTTGAGTGTTGGTCGTAACGTAATCAGCATTTCATCGCGCTATATTGATTTTTCAGAAAGCGTGGAGGACTACTGCATATACTGCAACCTTGTCAATTGTGAAAAGGAAAGTGAGGATTGCACGATGATAAGAAACATAGAATTGTATCAGAAACAAATGCCATAAACTGCCTAAGGATCAGGATTCTTGTCAAAATTCCACATCAGTAAACATTTTCATCATGCTGATAGGCATATCTTAGGTAATGCTGACATATGGAAGGAACAGCATGAACGAATGGAAAGTATGTGTAACATTATAACTTCTGTGATTTCATTTTCTCAATTGTTACTTATCAAAGGTCCAGTGTGATTCTCAGACAGCAAATGTGAAAAATCGGGACGGGGGTGGGGGGTAATAGGAGCCTATATAAGAAAAAGACCCCAAAATCGGGACTGTTCCTATAAAATCGGCACATCTGGTCACCCTACAAGAGGTGGGCACATATGCCCTGCATTCCAGAAGGAACCAATCAAGAAAACCTGACCGATGAGAAGAAAGAATACAAGTTCAAGAAAGGTGCATAGTCCACTCCTTTACCAAAAAATAACATTATGTTTAAATGCTTGTTGTTCAAAACATCTTGGAACAAAAAGAAAACTCTTTTTATTTATATACCAGATTATAATAAAGTTTTTTTAATTTGAAAAAATAATTCTGTGTATTTGTGTCCATGTGTATAATGCAAATTATACAAGCAGCAAGGAGGAAGGAAATTGTGAGTGTTTTCAACCACAAAACCCCATCCCTCCTAATTCGCAGCCCCTGGTCTGGTGACCGGTGGATGGGCAGCGAAGACATTGCAAATAAGCCAGGAGGAAGGCAATGAAAAAAAATCAAATGGGACACTCTGCTGTCACCTTGGGCTCATGTCCGTGCTCCGTACCCCCAAGCCTCACCTCCCTTTTCACGTACTCACACACAAAATGAACAGCACACCTCAATCATCAAATGAATCAGTTTTGCACATTAGCAAGGAGGAAGCAAACTGGGAGCGTTTTCAACCACAAAGCTCCATCCCTCCTCATTCGCAACCCCTGGACAGGCAGGAGCAAGGCCCGAGCAGCAGCACGTTTGCAAGGCGCAAACTGCAACCAGCAGCAAAAGGGGAGGGTTGCTGTTCCTCCCTCCCTCCAGCCCCGCCCCTGGCCTCAGAAACGCCCCAATCGCACCTCTCGAGCGGCTTCCTTCCTTCCGGTTCCTCAGCCGCTGCTCGGGTCGGAGTCGGGGTCGTGATGCGACTGTCGCTGGTTGCCGCGATCTCCCATGGCCGCGTGCACCGGCGGCTCGGGCTCGGGCCGCGCTCGCGCCTCGATATGCTGCGGAACCTGGTGACGGCGCTGGTGCGGCACGAGCGCATCGAGACGCACTGGGCGCGCGCGGATGAGATGCGGTTCTACGCGGAGCGGGTAAGGTGGGGGCGGGGCCGGCGCTAGGCCGGCGGATCTGGCCGGGGCCGAGGCTCCGGCGCGCGCCTCAGGAGCCCCGTGGCCGGGCGGGCCGGTCCCGGCGGCGGCCTAGCCCCAGCCTGACGATCCCTGCTTGTCCCCAGCTGATCGACTGCGCCAAGCGGGGAGACGCGGACGAGGCGGCCATGCGCATGGCGGACTTCTGGCTGACGGTGAGTAGCCCGGCGGCGCCGAGCGGGGAACGGCGCGGAGCCCGCGGGGGCGCGGCTGCAAGGGGCCGGGTGCCCTGCGGGAGTCGGGACTTGTCCCGGGGACGGAGAGCAGCTGACAGGCTGCTGCGGGGCGGGCAGGCAGCTGCCTAGGGAAGGGTTTGCAGACCCGGCCGTGGTGTGCGGTGCCCGTTGACACACAGTGCCCGGAGCTGGAAGAGTGTAAGCGCGGCGATGAGACTATGGGAATGGCTCATGATGAAACACGCACGGTCTCCCGGGGGTTGGATACTGTGGCCCGAGGCTCTAACGTGGGCACGTTCTCTCCGGTTCTAGGAGAAAGATCTCATCCACAAGCTGTTTAAACTGTTGGCTCCACGTTTCCAGTCTCATTCTGGAAACTATACACGCCTGCTTCAGATCCCCAATCGAGAGAACCTGGATCGGGCCAAGATGGCTGTGATCGAATACAAGGGGAATCCTTTCCCACCACTCATAGTTCTACACAGGGACAATGAAAAGACCTTACTCAATCAGCTTCTGAAAGGCTACCGTGAAGACATATTAAAGACGAGAGGTACCCAGGCCCCAGAGGGGGCTGCAGCCTCACTGCACACAGGGACTGCAGTGTAGTGCAGCATTCTCTTCCCTCTTTGGTCATAGAGGGTGAATGGGGAATCTATACATTGGGACACAGGAGATTCCACTGAAGGCAGGAATCAGATCCTCAAACTTAAATACTTGCCCCACATGAGAGCAGTGGGTTCAGCTCCCAGACTTACTTTGCAGGTGTCCTGGTTTCTATTCACAGCTCCTGAGGCCTGGGTTTGATTCTTGGTCTTGTTCTGTAGGATTATGCAGGAAGCATGAGTTCAAGTCCCAGTTCTTTCTTTCTGTGGTATAAGTGGAAACCTAATTGGAGGGGTAAACGATGCTGAATAACCTAACCCTTGATAGTCTCTGTAAATAAATGCATCATTTCAGAAAAGGAAGTTTGTTTGTTTTCACTGTGTGACAGCAAATATTGTACCAGACTCCTTGTTGGAGAGGTAAAGTTTCTTGACACCACCAATGAATGCTTCTTGGAGCAACTAGTCCTGGAACCCAGACGAGGAGAGGCAATTCTTGATTTAGTCCTAAGCAGAGCACAGGATCTGGTCTAAGAGCTTGGTAATAGCGACCATAATATTATTAAGAAGCCAATCACGGTAGCATTTAACTTCAGAATGGGGAACTTCACAAAAATGAAAAGCTAGTTAAGCAGAAATTAAAAGATACAGCACAAAAATGAAATGCCTGCATCCTGCATGGAAACTTTTTAAAAACACCATAATAGAGGTTCAAATTAAATGTATACTCTAAATTAAAAAAAATAGAAGTCTAAAAAAGTGCCACCATGGCTAAACAACAAAATAAAAAGTGGTTAGAGGCAAAAAGTCATTCTTTAAAAATTGGAGGTCAAATCCTATTGGTAATAGAAAGGAGCGTAAACTCTGGCTAGTCAAGTGTAAAAGGATAATTGGGCCAGGCAAAAAAGAATTCAAAGAGCAACCAGCAAAAGACTCAAAAACTAACAACAAAATTATTTTTAACTCTTCAGAAGCAGGAAACCTGCCAAACAATCAATGGGGCCACTGGAGAAGCTAAATGAATTCTTTGCATTCCACTGTAGAGGATGTGAGGGACATTCCAACACCTGAGCCATTCTTTTTAGGTGAGAAATCTGAGGAACTGTCCCAGATTGAGGTGTCAATAAAGGCGTTTTTGGAACAAATTGATAAACTTAACAATAAGATGTCACCAGGACCAGATGGTATTCACCCAAAAGTTCTGAAGGAACTCAAATATGAAATTGCAAAACTAAAAACTGAGATATGCAACATAATTTAAATCCATTTCTGTACCAGATGGCTGGAGGTGGATCACTCGATGATTTCCTGTTCTGTTCATTCCCTCTGAAGCATCTGGTATTGGCCACTTTGGAAGACAGGATAGATGGACCACTGGTCTGACCCAGTATGGCCATTATGTTGTAATTTGTTGTTGGGTGCTGCGTGGATTCTTCTTCTTTCCCCTGCGTTCCCTGGTGTGACTGCTCAGTGCTCAATTTTGTAGCCTTTTAGGCAGCTGTGTAACAGGTGATTGGTTTTCATACACAAGGTATTCTTGCACTTTGTTGGGAATTGCAATACCCAATATGCAGCCTCTTAGTTCTGTAAACTCCTGTGATCTTTTTAGTTTGTTACCCTTTAGGCTAGTTTCAGTTTTAGAAAGTTTGAGTACAAACCTAAGTGTCAAATAAAGGAGATTAACCTCACCTTTAAACATGGTAATGTGGGAGGGATTTAGAATTATAGAAGATTAGGGTTGGAAGAGACCTCAGGAGATCATCTAGTCCAACCCCCTGCTCAAAGCAGGACCAATCACCAACTAAATCAGCCTGACCTTGAAAACCTCTAAGGAAGGAGATTCCACCACCTCCCTAGGTAACCCATTCCAGTGCTTCACCACCCTCCTAGTGAAAAAGTTTTTCCTAATATCCAACCTAAACCTCCCCCACTGCAACTTGAGACCATTACTCCTTGTTCTGTCATCTGCTAGCACTGAGAACCATCTAGATCAGTGGTTTTCAAACTTTTGTACTGGTGACCCCTTTCACATAGCAAGCCTCTGAGTGAGACCCCTCCCTCTTATAAATTGAAAACACTATTATAAATGCTGGAGGCAAAGTGGGGTTTGGGGTGGTGGCTGACAGCTCGTGACCCTCCATGTAATAACCTTGTGACCCCCTTAGGGGGCCCGACCACCAGTTTGAGAACCCCTGGTCTAGATCCATCCTCTTTGGAACCCCCTTTTAGGTACTTGAAAGTAGCTATCAAATCCCCCCTCATTCTTCCCTTCTGCAGACTAAACAATCCCAGTTCCCTCAGTCTCTCCTCAGAAGTCATGTGCTCCAGCCCCCTAATCATTTTTGTTGCCCTCCGCTAGACTCTTTCCAATTTTTCCACATCCTTCTTGTAGTGTGGGGCCCAAAACTGGACACAGTACTCCACATGAGGCCAAACAAAATGACTGCACCTCATAGTGCCACTCAGTTTGCACAATGGACCTGTAACGTGGAGTTGTGCATGAAACCAGGATAGGCCTAAAGCATCAGCTATCAAACATTCTGAAAACTGACCATTTATTTCTACCCTTTGTTTTCTGTCTTTTAACCAGTTCCTGATCCATACCTAAAAAGGATGTGTGTCTCAAATTTTAGTCATCTACGCTTGAAAAAAAATCTTGCTCATAGGAGGTGCAATACTTAGCATACAAGCTTTCGGCTAGTGACCTCTGTATGGGTGTTGGAACAGCTCAAGACAACCCATGACCTCACAAGCACAAAGGCTCTATTGGTGTGACATACCAGGGTATAGTCCAGACTAATGAGTAGCTGTGTCATCCCTGCCCTGTAACCTGGGGTGCGCTTTACAATGCCTTGCTGCTGTAGCCTCCAATCTGGACTACTCACAGCAGTATGTCACTCCTAGCTATGTCTTTGTTTGCTCCAGCCGGCCAGACCTTGGCTCTTACCAGCCTTGGTTATGTTCCAGGGTGACCCTAACACACCCCTAGTTCCAGCTCTTCCCCCAGAAATGTATGTCCTTATGGCAGAGTGCAGGGAGTGAGTAGGTGAGCCTGCATTCTGATCACTTAAACCAGTGGTCTCCAAAGTGGGGTGCGCAGCAGGAGAAGCGCCGCCGGCACGCCAGCGGCAGCTCTTCTACCTTTGATTTTTCGGTGGCAGGAGGAGCACCGCCAGCAAAAAAGGTTTGGAGACCACTGACTTAGACGATAAGTAGTGCCTCAGGAGAAGCTGATTGAGGGTAATGATCTAGTCAGGCTGATGGGCTGGGTGGGAACTCAATTGGCCCCCATCAGCCCAGGGCTGATAACAGAGGCACAGGGAGGAAGGGAGAGGGGAACAGGGTTAGCTGGAACTAGTCACAGAGCAGTGGTCTCCAAACTTTTTTGATCGCGCACCCTCAGGAAAAAAAATTGTGCTGCCAAAGGAAAAAAAAGTGGAAGAGCTGCCGCAGGCGTGCCACCGAAGGGGAAAAAAGGGAAGAGCTGCTGCCGGTGTGCTGGCGGCGCTCCTCCTGCCACGCACCCCCAGAGATCGTCTTGCACGCACCCCACTTTGGAGACCACTGACATAGAGGACTCAGAGTAGTGTGACCTCTGTTTCCCTTATGTCTTGGTGAGAAGGCCAAAAGCTCTGTTAACAGTGTAAATAGACTACAGTAACTCCTCGCTTAACGTTGTAGTTATGTTCCTGAAAAATGCTACTTTAAGCAAAACTATATTCATTCAATTTCCCCATAAGAATTAATGTAAATGGGGGGGGAGGTGTTAGGTTCCAGGGAAATTTTTTTCATCATACAAAGATTTATTATTTTTTTTATATATATATATACACACACACACACACACACACACACACACACACACACTAAGTTTTAAACAAACAATACTGTACACAGCAATGATGATTGTGAAGCTTGGTTGAGGTGGTGTAATCAGAGGGTGGAAGGGGGTGGGGTATTTCCCAGGGAATGCCTTACTGCTAAATGATGAACTAGCACTCGGCTGAGCCCTCAAGGGCTAACGAATTGTTGTCAATGTAGCCTCACACTCTACAGGGCACCCCAAATGGAGGGAGGGGAGACAGCATGGCAGAGAGAGACAGACACACACCGTGTGCATATGAGAGAGACACACATTGTCCCTTTAAGTATGCTGACCCCACTCTAAGTAGCCTTTTTAAGTACAGTAACTCCTCACTTAACGTTGTAGTTATGTTCCTGAAAAATTTGACTTTAAGCGAAACGATGTTTTAAACGAATCCAATTTCCCCATAAGAATTAATGTAAATAAGGGGGTTAGGTTCCAGGGAAATTTTTTTCACCAGACAAAAGACTATGTTATATACACAGACACACACACTAAGTTTTAAACAAACAATTGAATATTGGTACACAGCGATGATGATAGTGAAGCTTGGTTGAGGTGGAGGAGTCAGAGGGTGAGAATTTCCCAGGGAATGCCTTCACTGAGCCCTCAAGGGTTGACTCTCACACTCTACAAGCCAGCAGGAAAGATGTGTTTCAGAGATAGAGATGCGCATTTCCAATTAGGTATCAAGAGTGGAGTCAGAAGTACACTGCCTTGTTAATTAGATCAGCAAGCCCGGCAGGTGCAGCTTCTTCCTAAGGCAGCAGCTCCCTCCCTCGTGTGTCCCCCCTGCTCTATGGAAGATGGAGTAAGCAAGGTACAGGGGGACATTAGCCCCCCTCTTCCCCCCCCCAACCCCACAGCAAGCAGGCAGGAGTCTCGGGGAGCAGCACATGGCAGTGGAGGAAGGGTCAGCTGAAGTGCCATTGATACCTTAGAAGGGAGCATTTCACAACTAAACAAGCTTGTTCCCTAATTGATCAGCAACGTAAGAACGAAACAACGTTAACCGGGATGACTAAGTGAGGAGTTACTGTAGATCAGCAAGTTGAGACAGCAGCTGCTGCTAGCAAGCTCCCTATGTCCTGAGCTCTGTCGTGTGTCCCCCAGCCTCTATGGAGATAAGGTACAGAAGTGGGGGGAGGGGGACACCTTGACATTAGCACCCCTCTTCCACCCCTTCCCCCCTTGCACAGCAGCACACAGCAGTGTGGGGAGGGACAGCTGAATTGCCTGGCAATTGATAGTCTGCTGGGCGGCTGCCGAACAGGGAACTTAGGGGATAGTGGGGGCGGCCGGTCCACCCTGGCTCCAAGCCCCCACCAGCCAGCTCCAACGGGCTGCTCTTTCTGCAAGCAATGGACAAAGCAGGCGGCTGCCAAACAACGTTATAAGGGAGCACTGTGCAACTTTAAATGAGCATGTTCTTTAATTGAACAGCAATGTAACAACGAAACAATGTTAACTGGGATGACTTTAAGTGAGGAGTTACTGTATTTCACGGGGACTGGTGATATTGGTGGAGGGAACTAGAAATAAAAGGTCACTGACTGCACAGCTGGTGGAGCTTGTGTAGTTTCTGCAGGGAAGAAGATGGGAGTAGAGTGGCCTGTTACAGTCTTACGTTGCCCAGTACAAATATATTAAGTCTGTTATTCCTTTCAGGGAATAATGTCAGTTTATTATTTTAAATAGTTATCCAAACACTTCAACAAACCACAGACGATTAGATAAAACAATAAAACAAGTTTATTAACTACAAAGATGGATTTTAAGTGGGTACGAGTAATGAGCCATAAAAGTCAGAAATCGTTACAAGAAAAATAAAACAATCACTGGTGCCTAACAATAGATTATATTTAAAGCAAAGATTTCCCACCACATGCTTTCGGCAGTCTTGCTGACCAAACTCTTTACGTAAGGACCCCTCCCCCAGAGTCCAACGGCTGCTTCCTTTCTTTTGTCAGATGCAGAAAATATGATGGGAAGGGAGAGAGAGTCCTCTGCCCCCTTTGAGAGCATTTCCAGCTGGGAGCAAGGCCACAGGCCGTTTGCGTGGAAGGAAACTCCATGCTGTTTTTTTTGCTAAGATACAGATTTTTGCCCCTGCCCCCTTTCCTGCCAAAGAATGGCCATTTAGCAGGTAATGTCCATCAGCCTTGTTTACACCTGGCTGAGGTATCAGCTTGCCCTTTCTCTCTGACGAACTGGTTTGGCCACTCCCCAAACTTATCTGGAAAATATACTTTATTGTCACATATAATGCTGCTATGTGCATTTTTTGCCATACTGTTGATCATTACATTACAAGTTTTTATATGATACCTTAAAAGGCATACTTGTACAAACGTTATTATAGTAGTGTGTAGGGTGTGAACACAAGAGTATCGTCCACTCTGTGTATACCCACAATACACACACCTATGTTCCCTCTAAGCTGCGTGGCTGCACAGCAGGCTTTCAAGGGCTGCGCCTCTCCCCCAGCCCTGAACTGCTGCGGTGAGAGGGCTGGGGGGATTCCTCTCTCCCTGCTGCAGTCCCAGGGCAGTCTACACCCCAAACCGGTCATCTCTAGCCCCACCCCAGAGCCTGCAGCCCCAGCTGGAGCCCATACCCCAACTCTCTGACCCAGCCCTGAGCCCCCTCCCGCACCCCAAACCTCTCATCCCTAACCCCACCCCAGAGCCTTCACTCCCAGCCCCCCGCATTCCTATCCTCTGCCCTGAGCCCCCTCCCACACTCCAAACCCCTCAGTCCCAGCCCTGCCACACATCACCTCCATATTAGTGCACATAAAATTAATTCCATACATGGACATAAAAAATTAGAGGGAACATTGACACACACCTTTGCTCTTATAAATCCTGGCACATTTTCTGGACTGTGTGGGCCTCTCTTGAGCTGACAGATTGTTCTGTCAGGTATTTCTTCTGGTGTACAAGGGTCGGCCTGGCTTTCAGCTGCCTAGGGAGAAGAACAAATGAGGAAAAACCCATTCTAAAGTTTTGTTCACCCGCACCATGACATTATTCCTTTTAAGGCTTGCCTTCAGAGTCAAAGCTCCTTTTCCTTCCCACAATCAGCCTGGTGCTCTAGCCACTCGTCTTGTGGATACACTTCCAGAAGCCCACATGATCACTTTGGTGCACTGTCCCACCTCCTACACCACAAGAGGAAAAAAAAGGTCACCTATTGAACAGGAGAAAGTAGATGAGACCTACCTGATAGCAGTTGTCAGATTCAGATACCAGTTGTTAATATCCTCTTGGTTGCTCGACATCAACAGCAGTGTCTTGTGGGGAAAGGAGAGCTGAAAGAGAAGAGAACAAATAACTACACTTGGTCAGACCAATGATCCATCTAGCCTAGTATGTCTTCCAGCAGCAGCCAGGGCCAGATGTTTCAGAGGGAAGGAACAGAAGGAGAAAGGCATTGAGTCCAACACCCATCTTTAATATTTCCTTTGCCCTAGACAGCACCTCAGAGACAACCCGCACTTCATCCCATCCTACAAATTTCTGTAATCTTCCTTTTGGAATAGAAAAGCAACAGGGCTGTTCAGCTCCAGGCTACACTGGCACAGAAACAGAAACAGACCTGCCCTTCTCTGGCCAATTCCAGCTGCAGATCTCAAAATACTTCACACACAATTAATATTCCTCCCAGCACCCTATGGATGTAATAAGTCAATGCCAACCTTGATACTCTGTTCATACTCGTCTCTGTGCCTTAGTCCACGCTGCCCCACTGAACAGAACATCCTTGTTCTCCAATCCACCACCCTCCCCAAGTTGCAGTCAGACTCTTCCCCCATGCAGCTCAGGAGTGATCCAAAAGAAACCCTCTCTAAAGGTATTCCCTCTTCTGGCCTTCCCACCATGTCCCATCTTGCCTGCCTTTGCAACAGAGCTCTCCATGGAGCAGGGATTTTCACAATGGTGTGTCTTATACACAGCATTGTATAAGTGCAGTCACTGCTTAAATATAATCCCTTGTAATGGGGCTGGCTGCATGCCATGTGCCCTGTCATGGCCTTGGGGCTACACTACAGGCAGCTGGTCTCAGATTCCCCCTCAGATGGTTTCTTGAACTACACATAGGCTTTTCTTGTCCATTCACCACCCCTTCTGGGGACGTGTCCAAGTTTGTTTGCATCAGTAAAATTCCAAAAAGCCCCTGCAAGTTCCAAAACACAGTCCATTAGTTTTACCTTCTTGTTGGGTCCCCAGGCTTTTCCTGGCTATAGTCTCAGCAGGGAAACCCCACATCTCAGATCTTTTGGCTAGAACCTACTCTCTAATTTATCCTACGCACAGGCCTTCCTGCCTGGGGCCTTTCCTACATTGGCAGGCCACAAGCAGGCCCTATGTGGCTGGAGCCTCAGGTTTCTAGCTCTGGCTTCCAAACCCCCTGGTGTCAAGGTCTTCTCTGTAGGAGCCTCTTTCTTCTTGGTTTCCTGAGCTTCCCCCTTCACTGCAGCCACTTGCTGTACTTTATAAGGGATTACTTGATCCAATCCAGGTGTGCTTCTGTACTAATAAGGGTTGGCTAGCCCCCAGGCCCTCCAGCCCTTACGGAGCAATCCCTGCTGTTACAGCTCCTCTGGAGAGCTTCTCCGGCTGACATAATCCACATCCCCAAGAGGTGGTATGTAACTACGCAGACGGGAAAAGCTCTCCTCTCAGCTTAGGGGCATCTTCATTTACAGATTTACTTTATATATTGAGAAACCAGCCCAGAAACAAAGCCTCTTGCTGAAGGTCACAGAGCAAGTCTGTGGTGAATCCAGTAGAGCCCAGGAGACCTCACTCCCTGTACTGCGTTTTAATGTGGCTCTGTTCTCAGAAGTAACTATAAATTGCAGTGTAGGGTCTTAGTTTAAATGTAAATTGAGCAATTTGCTTTAGCATTATTGGGCCAAGTCAGGAGATGTTTTTCTAACTGCTGGCACTTCAAATGACTTCTGGGATGCTTCTTCCCAAGGCATAAATAACCCCTAACAGGAGAAGCCCTTGCAGCCAAAAGGCAGGTCCTTCACTGAAAAGACATGGGGGAAGAAAGAAAAGCAGCCATGAGGAGGAGCTCCACCCTTGGCAACAGTTCCAAAGCATCTCTCCCCATGTTAGCTGGCAGGATTTCAGATAAGCCAAAGCCCTAGTGACCATTCTGTTGCCTTTTACTTACTATACTGCCTTGGGGCCAGTTTGGAAGTAGCCTCTTTGTGTATGCACTGGGGACAACACAATGAGCAGAACCCTCCCAGGCACTGCTTCCTCTGTGCACTCCTAAGGGGGCAAGGGGCCATGCCCCTACCCTGAGCAAACCATGTACAACAGTGAGAGCAGGCTGCACACCAGGGTGGTCAGAGAGGAACTGTGCCTCTCACAGAGGTGATGTGGGCTCTTCACTCCCTCACTTCCATCTGCAGTGAAGCCTCCCTAGGACAATCTAGCTCTTTATATTTATCATTGCCACTATTTCACCCTCTCTAGTCTGCTGCTCCTGCAGCAATTAAGAGAGACTCACCTTGGCTCTTCCCCATCACTGCCTCAGCCACAGGGGTCAGTTACACCCACTATCCTCTCTCACATTCATTCTATTTTAGATCAGAATGTGTTTGTGGGCAGGGGGCGGAAATGAGGGCTGTGGGAGCTGCAGCCAGAAACAGAGAAACTTACACTGAGCAGCCCTCCCTGGCTCTGGGTATGGCCAAACACTTTATCCACTGTGCACTGGGTAAGTGGATAGACTGCCTGGCAAGAAAACTTGTCCGAGTTCAGGGGATGCAGTGGGTGGCAGGGCTTCGTCGCAACCAAGATATCGGAGAAGAGGAAGAACATCTTACGCTTCACTTCTTCGCCCTTTGTGGGCACCACCATGAGCCAGCCTTCTTGGATATACCAGCGCCCTGGTTGTGTGGGGGGAAAGCACAACTGTGAGATGGGACTCAATGGTGACACAGGCAATATCAATTGAAGGAATAAAGTGAACTACTCATACAGATTACTGGGTTTTAAATAAACTATTAATCACTCAAGAAATAGCCCTCGATGTGACTGAGGGCAGTGTGATGAAACCTCTGCTCAATGTGCAGAAAGTGCTCAGAAAAAGCATGCAGGCATGAATAAAAAGTGTTATATACATGTGGAATGATATTTAATTATAATGCCATTATAAAAGTAATGGGACACCCCACCTGGTGTATATGCTCACCCGATTTCAAAAAGAATGTAACAGAAATAGAAGGGTTGAGAGATCAACTGTTTACCTTAAAGAAAAGAGGACTAAGGGGATACGCTATAGGGATACAAAATAATAAAGGGGATAGAAAAAGTAAAAGTACTTCTTTTCATCCTCTCTCATATAATACAAGGGAAAAGGCAGCAAATTAACATTTATTTCATGTACTGCATCATTAGCCTGGCACTCTCTGCCACAAGGCGAAGAGCTTACCAGGGTATTTTAAAAAAAGATTGGGTCTCTGTAAGCACAGTGAGAACATGCACAGCTTTATTATATTTAACATAAGATAAAAAGGGACATGATCCCTCCTGGTTCAGGACAAACTAACCTCAAATTGATGGGAATTAGGAAGAAACTTGCCCATGGGAAGGTTATTCATAGATTTTTAAGGCCAATAGGGTCCACTGTGATCATCTAGTCTGACCTGAATAACACAGGCCAGAGCATTTTGTACATCAAGCCTGTAACCTCTGGGTTGAACTAGAACATATATCCTTTAGAAAAAGGCATCCAGTCTTGATGTAAAAACAAATTATGAAGAATCCACCAATGTCCCTTGGCGTAGTGTTTTAATTGCTAATTACCCTCACTTAAAAGTTCTCCTTATTTCCACTTGGAATTTGTTTTGTTTCATGTTCCAGCCATCAGATCTCACTGTGCCTCTGTTTGCTAGATTCAAGAGCTCCCTGGGATAAAGTGGGAATTTTCTATATTTTTATGAATCCCACGTGTGCCTCAGTTTCTCCTATATGGTATATTGTTACCCAGTGGGAAGAAAATGACCGTCTGCTCTCAGGGCATGCTAGGAGACATGGGTATGGATGTTGCCTAGCTATTTGGGCCTTAGTCCCCATATGAATGGAGCATCTGAAAAGACAATGGCAAATCCAAATCACTAGCATATTGACACCTAGCAACCAAATGACCCAGCAGGAGATGGATTTCCTCGCCTTTTTGCAGGGAAGCTGCAGCTGAAGAACAAAGGTGTGAAGTAGGGAGATAGGTTGGCTGCTGGAAGAAGACTGGACTCTCATCTGGAGGCTGAGCAAGGAGATGAGACTGAGGCCAGGTCTGACCTAGATCGGTATAACTACATTGCTCAGGGGTGTGAAAAATCCACCTAACCTAATCCATCCAACCTAACCCCACCATGTAGATCAGGGGTCTCAAACTCAATTTACCAGGGCTCAAATCCTCCCAGCGGCTCAATAATGTCACTTATGCCACCCAGAACCCACTTCCCAAACTCCGCCCCCCACCTGCCTAAGGCTTTGGGAGGGAGTTTGGGTGGAGGAGGAGGTCTGGGGTAGGGGATTGTGGTGCAGGTTCTGGGAGGGCGTTTGGGTGGAGGAAGTCTGGGGTAGGGGATTGGGGTGCAGGCTCTGGGCTGGTGCAGGAGGGGGTGGGATTGCAGGCTCTGGGAGGGAGCTTGGGGGCGGTAGGGGGTGTGTGGGAAGGCAGAGGGGGTGCAGGCTCTGGGAGGGAGTTTGGGGGCTGTGGGGAGGGGGTTTAGGGTTGGTAGGGGGTGTGTGGGTGCAGGCTCTGGGAGGGGGTTGGGGGGTGCGGTGTTTATCTGGGGCTCCAAGGCAGGGCAGGCCGGGGGGCCTCCACAAGCTGCTGCCCCCAGGCACTGCCCCCAGTTTCCCATTGGCCACAGGGGTGCTCGGGGCGGCGGCAGCATGAACAGAAGCCGCTCAGCTCCACTGTGCTGCCGGTGATGGGCGGGGCCTTGGGCCATTGTAAATCCCCCTGGGGAGGGAGGGAGAGGTGCCCAGGGGTGGGAGGCAGGGCCAAGGGAGAGACCTGGCCCCAAAATTGCAGGAGCCCTGCGGGCCATATTGGGGAGGTTCTAAGGCCACAGATGGCCCGCAAGCCGGGAGTTTGAGATCCCCTGATGTAGAGAGAGCTATGTCGACAGGAGAGCTGACATAGCTACCACCTCTTGGGGAGGTGGATTAACTATGCTGAATCCTCCTCCACCTCCTCCCGAGCATGCCGTGTCCCCGCTCCTCCGCTTACCTCCCAGCGCTTGTCGCCACCAAACAGCTGTAGCAAGCTCCGGGAGGGATGGGGGAGGAGTGGGAATGTGGCACGCTCAGGGGAGGAGGCAGGGAAGAGGTGGGGCCAGGGCAGGAATTTGGGGAAGGGGTTGGAAAAGGGGCGGAGTTGGGTCAGGGACTTTGGGGAAGGGGTTAGAATGGGGGCGGGAGGGGGTGGGGCAGGGGTGGAGTTGGTGCGGGACCAGGGGTAGAGGGAGGTCGAGCACCCACCGGCGCCTGTAAAAGTCGGCGCCTATGCTGGGCGCCATCTAGTGGGGCTCAGTGGGAGTGCTAGCTGTAGTGCCTTTCCCAGGCACATCTCCAGCCACACTCAGCCCGACTTCCACCATGGCAGAAAGTGGGGAGGAGGGGCTGGGGAAGGGAATCCCAGGGCAGGAGCCGAGGCAGAAGCTGCAGGCGGTGGCAGAGATGATTAATGGGTGGGGGTGGGGCGCGTGTGTCCATACCCCCCCCCCTCCCCGGCCCACGTCGCTGTGCCTGAGTGATGCTCCAGGCCGCTATGGCAGTGCTATACCCCTACTCAGATTTGGGTGGGCCTGGATGCTAAATAGGTGGACCAGCCCACCCATGGCAATGACCCTTATCAGTAGTTATGTTTTCTTACAAATCATTAACATTAGTCTGCACTGGCACAGAACCCATGCCTGCACCCACCTTCCTCTAAAGACATATTATACTGGCCACTCTTAGAAACAGGAGACTTGACTGGATGGACCATTAGGTTGATCTGGTGTGCCATTTCTTGTCAACCAACATTCCTCAATTTTACCAGTGCACTGCAGAGGCAAAACACCAGTTCTCATGCTGCCAGAACATATTGGAGTCTTGCATTAGGGAGGGGAGGAGTGGGGGAGAGGTGAGCGTGCATGAGAGACGAAAACACAACTGTCAGCTTTCTCTACATATTAAAAGATGAAGTAGAGACATTAGCTACATTTTTCCAACCTAATGTCCATGAGCTACTTTGGATCATTTTCCTGTCCTCACTGCGAGTGCCATTAACCTGCTACTTACCTCCACTTCCAGGTCCTTAAATGAAGATTGTGAATCCAACCAGGCAGCCCCACTCCCTGGGGACCCACTAGTCACCTTTTCCATTTATAATTTGCCATTTATCATACCCTGTTTGTCAGACATTAGCCAATTTTCCTCCCCAAGTCTATTTGAATTGAATCAGAAGTGATCACAAAGCTGCCTCCAATTCACTTAGTCTGACTGATGAGTAGGACCCACCTGGAGTCAGCACCTTGGTCTTCTGTCCTTTGAGCAGTTTCTGGACCCGAAGCAGTTGCATCGAGTTCTCATGGCTGCGAACTGTGCTATGGACCCACTGAGACACCTCAGAAACAGATTTCACAGCTTCTGAAATTAGCACAGTACATCAATATAAAAAAACCCCACTTCACTGCTAGTGATCTACATCAGGTTGGGAAATAGACAAAATTGCCAGTATTGGAGAAGAGCATTTAGGTGGCTCTACCCAATCCTATCACTGAAATCTGGGAGTTGAGGAGGTTACTTACCTGTAACTGGAGGTTCTTCGAGATGTGTGGTCCCTCTCTGTATTCCAAATGTGAGCGCACTTGTGCGCCATAGCTGAAAGTTTAGCAGGGTCAGTTGACCTACACCTGAATCATACATTGCCTCATGCTGCAGACAAGGTTATAAGAAGCCATGCGGGGTGATGTCCCTTCACTAAGTAGCAGTCTGCGGTAGAGGGGATAGTGGGTGGGTGTGACCAGGTGTCTGGATGGGCCACACTGACAATGCTACACACAGGGCAGACTGCAAGAAATAGGGCCGATAATCCCCAAAACTGGGAGTTTATTCTGTAAATTAGATTCACCAATCCAGTAACAAGAGAGCTATCTGCAGTGCCATACTGGTTAATAAGAAACCAAACACAATCTCCTTTAGGTATTCCAGCTCTTGGCTCCCATCTAGACAACCAAGTCTAATATAGTGAGGGGTTGCTGAAAAGCCTATTCACCATACTTAAAGTTCTACCAATCCCAAAGGTATTGGACACTTACCCGTTGGTCAATATGAATTTCAGATCTTACCCAAAATACATGCTTACAGTCAATTCTTAATAACCAAGTCTAAGATTTATTATTAAAAGGAAAAAGAAAGATGAGAGTTATAACTGGCTAAGGCATCATATACATACAATTGATTGCAAAGTCCTTATATCAGGTTTGTAGCAGTGATGAAACAAACTTCTAGCTTGCAAAAGTCTCTCTGGAAATTACCCTGACAGATTAAGGGTTATCAGTCCTTGTTTAGAGCTTCCTTGTTAGTAATCCAGTCCAGAAAAATGAAGCAGGAAATGAAGACAAAATGGAGATGTCTCAGGTGCCTTTTTATATCCGCTGTCCCAAACAAAGCCCACAGCTCCTGTTTGTGGAAAGTTACTAGCCCAAGATGGAGCCAGGGTCATATGAGCATATCACATCCTTACATGGTTTTCTGACTCACAGGGGTTGGCCACTGGCCCCTTCGTGTCTAAGGCGTCTTTTGGGAGAGTTATCTGGGCAGGATGAGTTTCTCCTATGGCCCACTGATAGAGTGAAGTGTCCTTAATGGGCCATCTACACATTGATGTCTAGTCTTGATGTTAATCTATTTAGGAGGTGTCACCCAGAAACAAACATATTTGTCTTCTTCAAGTGATAGTCCCCATATGTATTCCAAACGTGGGTGAGTACCAAGTAGTGATCAGCTTGGAGATGTGAGGACACAAGAAGTATTGTCTGCAGGATGGCATGGCTGATGGCTGCATCTTTCACTGCTCCCTGGGTGATGGCATAGTGGGTGGGGAAGGTATGGAAGGAGCGCCAGGTCGCTGCCAGGTCACGTGCCCGCATGGAGTGGGCTGTAATCCTGCTGGGCAGCAGGCTATTAGCCTGCCTGCAGCATTCTGTGATGCATGTAGAGACCCACTTTGATATGTGCTGTGAAGAGAAGGCTTGTCCTCACAACCTCGCCGCAATGCCTATGAAAAGGTACGAAAGACGTAGGTCCTGTCAAGGTAGAACGCAAGTGCATGGCAGACTACCAAGGAGTGCAGGGTCCTGTCCTCTGTAGACATATGTGGCTTAGGATGGAAGACCGGGAAGTGAATGGACTGGTTGAGATGGAACTCTGAGACCACTTTCAGAAGATACTTAGGGTGAAGGCGTAATGAAACTTTGTATTTATGGAATACTGTATATGGTAGGTCGGCCATTGGCCGCCAATTCGCTGACCCGCTTAGTGAAAATGATGGCAATGAGAAAGATGACCTTCATGGATAAGTGTTAGAGGGAGGACGTGGCCAAGGACTCGAAGGGAGGTCTGGTGAGGGCAGAGCATACAAGATTGAGGTCCCAGGGTGGGGATAGTAGGTTTAAGGATCGATGGGAAGTTATTTGTCAGCCCTTTCAGAAAGGGGGTGGTGGTGGGGTGGGTAAACATTGAGTGGCTGTCAACCGGTGGGAGGAAGGCACTAAGTGCTGGCAAGTGGACTCAGACTGAGCTGATGGTGAGGCCTGGGGTCCTAAGTTCCAGGAGGTACTCCAGCACAGTAGGAATGAAAGATGTCACTGAGGGGGAGATAGTAGTGTTGCGCCCAGGAGATGAAATGCTTCCATTTCACTGCATAGAATGCCCATGTGGAAGCTCACCTGCTGAACATAAGTATGTGCTGCACTGGTGTCAGACAGGTAATGTCTACATGCAAGCACCATCCAAAAGCCAGGCCAGGAGGCAAAGCAAGCCTGGGCAGGGATGTCTGACTCTGCCCCAGTCCTGGGTGAAGAGATTCAGAAGTGTGGGGAGGTGGATTAGGGGACGGGTGGAGAGTCTGAGCAGGTCTGGAAACCAGAGCTGTTGGGACCAAAATGGGGCTATTAACAGGACCATGGCCCAATCGTGTTGGATCTTGCACAGTACCAGGGGAATGCAGGAGGCAGGGGGTGGGGGGGGGAAGGGTGTAGCGGAGGCCACCTTGCCACAGAAAGAGGAGAGCATTGACCTAGGAATCACGCCCGTTGACCCCCCAGGAGCAGTAGAGGGGGAACTTGCAGTTTTTGCAAGTGGCAAAAATGTCCTAGTGACCGGTGCCCTAGGCTTGGCAGAGGCAGCAGAGAGTGGGGTTGTGTAGCTTCCACTCGTGATTGAGGTAGCAGATCCGGCTGAATGTGTCCACCAGAGTTCTGTATTCCCGGAAGGTACGTCACGCGGAGTATGACATTGTGGCAGATATACCAGTTCCAGAGGCAGATGGTCTCCACACCGGGTGACCAGGACCAGAGACAGCGACACACTGTGGTGTGTGGGTTACGACATAGGACTGCTGTCTCGGTGGCGAAATGGCCTGCAGGGAGAAAGGCCCGAGCCACCATGGAATCCAGGCATGCCCCAATGAAGCAGATTGTCTGTGTTGGGACGAGCATGGATTTTTCCTTGTGGATTCAGATACCAAGAGTGGTGAGGAGAGAACAAAAAGTGCAGATGGCTGATGTCGTCTCAGTGAGTCAGTCATCTAAGTAAGGGAACACAGAGTACCCCAGCCACCTTAGTTGAGCTGCCACGACCGCGAAGACTTTGGTGAAGATCCTTGGGGCCGTTGCAATGCCGAAGGAGAGGACCTGGTAGTCGTTGTCACCCATGCAGAAGCAAAGAAACTTGCAGTGGGCTGGGCAGATGTCATTGTGGAAATACGCGTCCTTCATGTTGAGAGCTGTGAACCATGACCCTTGGGGGAGGTAGGGGATGATGGAAGCGAGTGTCACCATACAGAACTCAGTTTTCATGATGAATGTGTTGAGTAGTCAGAGATCGAGAAGGGAATGAGAAAGTATGGGGAGTAGAAGCTTTTGCTGACTAAGGGATTAGACACCAGTTCTATTGTGCCTTTCGCAAGGAGAGTGTCTGCCTCGTGTTGTAGGAGGTTGCGCTAAGAGAGACTCCCACTAGGCATCTGGGAGGGGCGGGAGGCATGCAGCGGGAGGGGAAAGCAATTTGATTGAGTACCCATGCTGCATAATCTCTAATACCCAACAGTCCGTGATGATCTTGTCCCAATCATGGACAAATAGGGCAAGATGGCCCCCAAAGGTTGGGGGGCTGGGAATGGTGATGTGGGGGGCTCACAGGTCTCAACATGCACATCAGAACTGTCCCTTCTGTGGATGCCGTGGTGCTGCAGAGGAGGTGGCGGACACTGTGACTGAGAGCACCGTTGTGTGGGCTCCTGATACCGGGGGTAGGTGGCCTGGTATGGTGCATAGGAGCATAACTGGATTGCTTTTGACAGGGTACCAGGATGTATTTCCCAAGAGACCAGAGTGTTGCTCTAAAGTCCTCTCCAATTTATCAACATCCTTCTTGAATTGGACACAGTATTCCAGCAGCGGTCACACCATTGCCAAATATAGATGTAAAATAGCCTCTCTACTCCTCCTCAAGATCCAAGTTTATGGATCCCAGGATCGCATTAGCTCTTTTGGCCACTGTGTCACACTGGGAGCTCATGTTCAGCTGATTATCCACCAAGACTCCCAAATATTTTTTAGAGTCACTGCTTCCCAGGATAGGGTCCCCCATCCTGTAAGTATATACTACATTCTTTGTTCGTACATGTATACATTTACATTTAGCCATATCGTTTGCTTGCGGCCAATTTACCAAGAGATCTCGATCACTCCGTCCTCTCGATTATTTACCACTCCCCTAATTTGTGTGCTATCTGCAAACTTTATCAGGGTTGATTTTGTTTTCTTACATGTCATTGATAATTATGTTAAATAGAATAGGATCAAGAACTGATGCCTGCAGGACCCCACTGGAAACAATAATGATTACCCATTTACAGTTACATTTTAAGACCTATAGTCAGTTTTTAATCCATTTAATGTGTGCAACGTTATTTCATACCATTCTGTTTTTTTAATCAAAATGTCATACGGTACCAACTCAAACACCATACAGACATCTAAGTATATTATGTCAACACTATTCTCTTTATCAACCAAACTTGTAATCTCATAAAAAAGATATCAAGTTAGTTTGACAGTATCTATTTTCTATAAACCCATGTTGATTTACATTTATTATATTACCCTCCTTTAGTTCTTTATTTTTTGAGTCCCATATCAGCCATTCCATTATCTTGCCGGGGATCAATGTCCGGCTGGCCATCCCATTTTTTACCCTTTTTAAAACCTGGCATGACATTCACTTTCTTCCAGTCTTCTGGAACTTCTCCAGTGTTCCAAGATTTATTGAAAACGAACATTAATGGTCCAGCGAGCTCCTAGCCCAACTCTTTTACAACTCTTGGATGCAAATTATCTGGACCTACTGATTTAAAAATATCTAACTTTAGTAGCTTCAATTTAACATATCCTCCAGATATACTAGTGAAATGGAAAGAGTGTTATTACCATATGGTGAAACTATATCATCTGTTTTTCCCCAAATACAGAACAGAAATATTTATTGACCCCTCTGCCTTTTTTGCATTATTATTGATAATTCTACCATTTCCATCTGATAATGGACCATTGTCAGGATTCTTTTTGTTCCTAATATATTTTAAAACTCTTTATTGTCCTTAACTTTGCTAGCCATAGATTTCTCTTTGTGTCCTTTGGTGCCATTATCAACTTTTTACAATTCCTAACTTCTGATTTATATTCCTTACTATCAATTTCCCCTTTCTTCTATTTGTTATATATAACTTTTCTGTAGCTGCCTTCAATGTCTCTCTAAACCATGTTTGTTTTTTACCCAGCACGGCTTTCTTCCTCAATTGTGTTTTTTTGGGCATCTAATAAGGTGTTCTTCAATGATTCCCAATGAGCATTCACATTTTTCTGATTAAATTCTTCCTCGCAGATAATTTGGCTGGTGACTGTTTTAAGTTTTTTAAAATTGGTCCTATTAAATCACACAGAGAGAGTGGGTGTATGTATGAAACTTGTCTGGACTTTATTCTACTTGCATATTATAAACGTGATCAAATCATGATCACTTGTACCTAAGCTACATTAATTTTTAGTTCTGTGATCGGTTCTTCTTTATCTATAGGACAAGACCTAATATAGAATTCCACTGTGTTGGCCACAACACTTTTTGAATTAGGAAATCATCATCTATAATGTTTAGAAATCCCAAGGATGTTTTAGAACTAGCAGCATGAGACCTCCAGCGTGTTACTCAAATTGAAGTCCCCCATGATATCAGTTTTCTTCCTCTACATATTGTAAATTGGTGCATAAGGAGGTGGTCATACTGTTCTCTAGTGTAATTGGTGGTCTATAGGAGACATCAGCTAATATCCCAGTCTTGTGCTTTATCTGTTAAGACATTGATCCATAAGCATTCAAGATTATTTTCTTCTTAGTTATCAGTGACTTGGAAACAGGTAATGCCATTTTTGATAGAGTGCCACTCACCTTCCCCTTTTGCCCACTCAATCCTTCCTAAATACGTTATAACCACTGATTTTAACATTCCAATTGTGCTAATAATCTCACAGGTTTCAGGAAGTTGGGGTGTTTGGTCTGGGGTGGGGATGAGAAGGGGAAAGAAGGAAAGAGATAGTAATCTACTAGGGCTCAGCACTGAAAAGGGTTTGAGGTCAGAGAGATGATTAAAATCTGATTGTTATTAGCAAAGGAAATAATCCAGAACAAGGTTTAGAATCTACATCATACTTGCAAGATGCTGGAACTCCACACTATCCGGGCTGGTGTTCTCCATCAGGTCTCTGAACAAGTGTTTGTATCTAAGACAGACAGGATAAAGGGGTGTAGGTAGACACATTTCACATACAGTCACCATCAGCAGCATCTCCTATTGTTGTACAAGGAATGAGAAAGATCCAGCCATTGGAAAGGGAGGACTAATCAGTCAGAGTCTTGAAGCAGTTCCCCCTTCTCCCCACATACACCATTGTTCTCCTGACCCATGTAGACCAGGAACTTAGCAAGATTCAAAAAGGGATTTGACACAAATGCATAACAAGAATATCAATTATCCTAATAATAATTATTGATAAACATTTCAAAAGGAATAAACAAACATCACACTTCAGGTCTTAAACCAATCTCAAACTAGTAGAGGTCAAGATGCAATGTGGTGGGCAAATTATCCAGCCTCTGCATACTACAGATGAAGTATCTGACAGTGGCCTCTGTTGGAAACAAGTTACTGGACTAGATGGACCTCAGATCTGACCCCGTCTGTCAATTCCTATGTTCCTACATCCTATGTCTACAGCCACCACCATGGTCCAGGAGATTGAAGTGCTATGGAGTCCCTCTCCCTGACTGAGGGATGCCCTAGACAAGTGAAATGCCCTCCCCACCAGATGTTTTATTTACCTACCAGCATCAAAGGAACTATAAATGTACTTCTCAAACTGGAGTCTCAGCAAAGAGCCTACATCTGGACCTCCCCATGCCTCCCCCCAAGCTAAATTAGCCTCCAAACCGCCACATATAGACAACCCTCTTCCCACCCATCAGGATGGCTGCTCTTAAAGGAAAGCCCTAAGCAGAACAGACCTGTTACTGTGGCAGACACCAAATAAGAGGAAAGGGTACAGCCTCTGATCAACCACAGAAGGTTCTATGGCTCTCTGGTGCCTCCATCTCTTCCTAAAACCATGCAGGTGCAAAAAGGGAGATACAGGATGTCCCAGAGACAGCAACCCATATAAAGAGTGGGCAGACACAAAACCTATCAAACCGCACCACTTCTGCCTGGTGTGAACCAAACTTCAGCCATTTTTTTCTTGTCCAGCTGCCCAGTCTCAGTCAGATGCTGGAAAGACAGAGACCCTGCCCACTCAAATCAGGATTAGATGAGATTAGAGCCAGCAGTCACAGCAACCAATAATGCCCTCCTATCTCCCCTAGTAATTTGGCATACCCAGTGAAGGAGTCCTGCAGCATCCCACATGGGAGACCCTGTGGCAAGGCACCACCACAATCTGGAAATTGCTCAGTGGGAAAGGCCCTCCAAGAGCCTATGCCCCTGAATGTCTTTCCACAATCTGGAGAGACCTCAGACAACTGCATATCTCCCTGTATCCCCACCACACATACACCTTGGAATCTGTGTGGGCTGTGATGGAATGTTTTGACCTGGGGTCACTATAGCCAATCTACTTCTGTCCACCATCAACAGACTACAGTTCCATGGGGTCCCTGCTCTTCACCTCTGATTCCTAGCACTTAGTGCTAATCTTGGTGCTAAAATGACATCTGAAGGCTCAAGGCTGCTTCCTTACTGATGGAGCCTCTGCAGTGGCAGAGGGAGCAAATCCTCCAGCTGCCATCCCAGGAACTCAGGTCGAGACTCTTGAAGCTTCTTAAACCGGCAAAATGCCTTATTCCTTTTCACCTGCTCCTGTGTGTGACCAAGCAAATATGAAACATAGGTTTGAAGTACCAGAAAGAAGCAGTATATTTTAGTGGTTTGAGCAGGGACCTTAGAAAAGAACATTTACTTACCCTACAGTAACTGGGTTCTTCAAGCTGTTGGGAGCCACAGACTACATTACAGGTGAGCATGCACCGTACACATGTGAAACAATTTGTTGTGGCTAGCAGAGTCCATCGGTATTGCGCATGCACCCTTGTGTCCCCTCCCATATGAAGGCAAAAAGGGTAGGGTTCCCATGACCCACCCTTGCAATCCAACGCCTGGGTTGCTGAGTGATCTGTCCTGAGTTTGGGTCTATACAATATCATCATAAATGAGTTAGCTAATGGGATAGAGAGTATACTTATAAAGCTTGTGGATGATATTAAACTTGTGGAGGGGGTTCACAAGCACTTTGAAGGGCAGGATTAGAATTCAAAATGCTCTAGACAAACTGGAGAAATGGTCTGAAATAAACAGGATGAAATTCAATATGGATTAAGGTGGGATATGATAGAGGTCTATAAAATCATGACTGCTGTGGAGAAAGTAAATAAGAAAGTGTTATTTACTCCTTCTCATAACACAAAAACCAGGGGTCACCAAATGAAATTAATAGGCAGCAGATTTAAACAAATAAAATGAAGTATTTTTACTCAACTCAGTCAATCTGTGGAACGCTTTGCCAGAGGATGTTGTGAAGGCCAAGACTATGACAGGGTTAAAAAAGAACTAAATAAATTAATGGACGATAGGTCCATCAATGGCTATTAGCCAGGATGGGCGGGATGGTGTCCCTAGCCTCTGTTTGCCAGAAGCTGGGAGTGGGCGATGGAATGGATCACTTGATTACCTGTTCTGTTCATTCCCGCTAAGGCACCTAGCATTGCCACTGTCGGAAGACAAGATACTGGACTAAATGGACCTTTGGTCTGACCCAATATGGCCATTCATATGTTCTAAGGAAAAGTGCACAATACTACATTTAGGAAGGAATAATCAACTGCACAAATACAAATTTGGAAGTAACTACCTAGGAAGGAGTACTGCAGAAAAGGATCTGGGATTATAGTGGATCACAAACTAACTATTAGTCAACAATGTAAAAGTGTTGCCAAAAAAACCCAACAACAACAACAACAAAAACCGCATATAAAATTCTGGGATGTATTAGCAGGAGTGTTGTAAGCAAGACACAAAGTTATTCTTCCACTCTACTTAGCACTGATAAGGTCTCAACCGGGAGTACTGTGTCCAATTCTGGGCACCATACTTCAGGAAAGATGTGGACAAATTGGAGAAAGTTCAGAGGAGAGCAACAAAGGTCTAGAAAATATGACTGATGAGGAAAGATTGAAAAAAAATTGATTTATTTAGTTTGGAGACGAGAAGACTCGGGGGGTGGGGGGGGAGACACATGATTATAGCCTTCAAGTACACGAAAGGCTGTTGTAAAGAAGAGCATGATAAAATTGTTCTCCTTAACCACTGAAGACAAGATGAGAAGTAATGGGCTTAAATTGGAGCAAGGGAGATTTAGGTTAGACATTAGGAAAAACTTCCTAAATGTAAGGGTAGTTAAGCACTAGAACAAATTACCTAGGAAGGTTGTGGAATCTCTGTCAATGTCTAATCTGTTCTTAAAAACCTCCAAACAACTGTCAGGTATGGGGTAGATAATATTTTGTCTGCCTAAGTGCAGGGGACTGGATAGATGACCTGTCACAGTCTCTTCTAATCCCACATTTCTATACTATCACTGCGCTGATATCCTGAAATCAGCTGCGCTGCAGGGTCAGGTGGAAAGCCTAGAGTGAGAGATAGCCTAGAGTGAGCGAACAGCAGAGAGGCAAACAGAAGGAGTTTGCCTGGGATCTGTCTGAGCGGAGGTACACTAAGTGCTGTATTAGGGGGACTGCGCTGGTGAGTATCTGAGTGTCTGTTGAGGGGACAGTTTGGCAGTTTGACCGTGTGCTTGATTGTTTGATTGCTTGTTTGAACAGTGTGAATTGGGAGTGCTTTGTTCCAGCTGGGCCTGACTGTTATAAAAAGGCAGTCAGCTGCGAACCAGCTGAGCAGCGAACAGCAGAGAGGCAAAGAGAAGGAGTTTGCCTGGGAGTTCGCCTGGAGAGAGCCTACTGAGGCTTCCCTCTTGCAGGTTTCTCTGAGTACCTCCTGCCACAAGTAAGGAACCTCTTAGAAGGAAGAGACTATGGATGCTGAGCGATCCGCTGTCGTGACCTGCACAGGATGTGCCATGTTTGTCTTTCTTCCACAGGATGGAAGCGACTTTGTCTGTACAAAGTGCAAGCTGATCTCCATATTGGAAGAGAAGATTCAAGATCTGGAGAAACGAGTATCAACCCTGCGTTCCATAAAAGAAAATGAGGAGTTCCTGGATAGACGTCAGGATAGGCTTCAGCAGGCACAATGTTCTGAAGATTCAGAGCAGGCTACGCAGCGGGGACAGAAGGCCAGCGAGGATAATTGGCGGCATGTGACCTCCAGAAGAGGAAAGAGTACCAGAAAAGTCCCTGTACCAGAAACGCAGATTCAGATCAGCAACCGTTTTCATGTTCTCTCCACAGGTACTAGTGCAGAGAGTGGAGTGGATGATACATCTGAGGGAACAGAGCAGGAGACTCCACTGATTGGAAGGCATGAGATGCACCGTCCTAGGGATGGGGGTTCCACGACCACCACTCCCAAGAGGAGGAGGAGGGTGGTGGTGGTCGGGGACTCTCTCCTCACAGGGACTGAGTCATCTATCTGCCGCCCTGACCGCGAAAACCAAGAGGTGTGCTGCTTGCCAGGGGCTAGGATTCATGATGTGACGGAGAGACTGCCGAGACTCATCAAGCCCTCAGATCGCTACCCCTTCCTGCTTCTCCACGTGGGCACCAATGATACTGCCAAGAATGACCTTGAGCGTATCACTGCAGACTACGTGGCTCTGGGAAGAAGGATAAAGGAGTTTGAGGCGCAAGTGGTGTTCTCGTCTATCCTCCCTGTGGCAGGAAAAGGCCGGGGTAGAGACCGTCGAATTGTGGAAGTCAACGAATGGCTACGCAGATGGTGTCGGAGAGAAGGGTTTGGATTCTTTGACCATGGGATGGTGTTCCAAGAAGGAGTGCTAGACAGAGACGGGCTCCACCTAACAAAGAGAGGGAAGAGCATCTTTGCAAGCAGGCTGGCTAACCTAGTGAGGAGGGCTTTAAACTAGGTTCACCGGGGAAAGGACACAAAAGCCCCGAGGTAAGTGGGGAAGTGGGATACCGGGAGGAAGCACAAGTAGGTGAGTGCAAGAGGGGAGGGCTCCTGCCCCATACTGGGACAGCAGGACGATCAGTGAGTTATCTTAAATGCCTATACACCAATGCAAGAAGCCTGGGGAACAAGCAGGGAGAACTGGAAGTCCTGGCACAGTCAAGGAATTATGATGTAATTGGAATAACAGAGACTTGGTGGGATAACTCACATGATTGGAGTACTGTCATGGATGGATATAAACTGTTCAGGAAGGATAGGCAGGGCAGAAAAGGTGGGGGAGTGGCGTTGTATGTAAGAGAGCAGTATGACTGCTCAGAGCTCCAGTATGAAACTGCAGAAAAACCTGAGAGTCTCTGGATTAAATTTAGAAGTGTGAGCAACAAGGGTAATGTCGTGGTGGGAGTCTGCTGCAGACCACCAGACCAGGGGGATGAGGTGGACAAGGCTTTCTTCCAGCAACTAACAGAAGTTGCTAGATCACAGGCCCTGGTTCTCATGGGTGACTTTAATCACCCCGATCTCTGCTGGGAGAGCAATACAGCGGTGCACAGACAATCCAGGAAGTTTCTGGAAAGTGTAGGGGACAATTTCCTGGTGTAAGTGCTGGAGGAACCAACTAGGGGAAAAGCTCTTCTTCACCTGCTGCTCACAAACAGGGAAGAAATAGTAGAGGAAGCAATAGTGGATGGGAACCTGGGAGGCAGTGACCATGAGATGGTCGAGTTCAGGATCCTGACACAAGGAAGAAAGGAGAGCAGTAGAACAGAGACCATGGACTTCAAAAAAGCAGACTTCGACTCCCTCAGGGAACTGATGGGCAAGGTCCTCTGGGAGAATAACATGACGGGGAAAGGAGTCGAGGAAAGCTGACTGTATTTTCAAGAATCCTTATTGAGGTTGCAGGAACAAACCATCCCGATGTGTAGAAAGAAAAGTAAATATGGCAGGTGACCAGCTTGGCTTAACAGTGAAATCCTTGCTCGTCTTAAACACAAAAAAGCAGCTTACAAGAAGTGGAAGATTGGACAAATGACCAGGGAGGAGTATAAAAGTATTGTTCAGGCATGCAGGAGTGAAATTAGGAAGGTCAAATCACACTTGGAGTTGCAGCTAGCCGGAGATGTTAGGAGTAACAAGAAGGGTTTCTTCAGGTATGTGAGCAACAAGAAGAAAGTCAAGGAAAGTGTGGGCCCCTTGCTGAACAAGGGAGGGAACCTAGTGACAGAGGATGTGGAGAAAGCTAGTGTACTCAATGCTTTCTTTGCCTCTTTCTTCACAGACAAGGTTAGCTCCCAGACGGCTACACTCTGCAGCATGGTATGGGGAGGAGGTGACCAGCCCTCTGTGGAGAAAGAAGTAGTTCAGGACTATTTAGAAAAGCTGGACGAGCACAAGTCCATGGGGCCGGATGCACTGCATCCGAGGATGCTAAAGGAGTTGGCCGATGTGATTGCAGAGCCATTGGCCATCATCTTTGAAAAATCATGGCAATCGAGGGAGGTCCCGGATGACTGGAAAAAAGCTAATGTAGTGCCCATCTTTAAAAAAGGGAAGAAGGAAGATCCGGGGAACTACAGGCCAGTCAGTCTCACCTCAGTCCCTGGAAAAATCATGGAACAGGTCCTCAAGGAATCAATTCTGAACCACTTAAAGGAGGGGAAAGTGATCAGGAACAGTCAGCATGGATTCACCAAGGGCAAGTCATGCTTGACTAACCTAATTGCCTTCTATGATGAGATAACTGGCTCTGTGGATGAGGGGAAAACAGTGGATGTGCTATTTCTTGACTTTAGCAAAGCTTTTGATACAGTCTCCCACAGTATTCTTGCCAGCAAGTTAAAGAAGTATGGGCTGGATGAAGGGACGGTAAGGTGGATAGAAAACTGGCTAGATGGTCGGGCTCAACGGGTAGTGATCAATGGCTCCATGTCTAGTTGGCAGCCGGTATCAAGTGGAGTGCCCCAAGGGTCGGTGCTGGGGCCGGTTTTGTTCAATATCTTCATTAACGATCTGGAGGATGGTGTGGACTGCACCCTTAGCAAGTTTGCAGATGACACTAAACTGGGAGGAGTGGTTGATACGCTGGAGGGTAAGGATAGGATACAGAGGGACCTAGACAAATTAGAGGATTGGGCCAAAAGAAATATGAGGTTCAACAAGGACAAGTGCAGAGTCCTGCACTTAGGACGGAAGAATCCCATGCACTGCTACAGACTAGGGACCGAATGGCTGGGCAGCAGTTCTGCAGAAAAGGACCTAGGGGTTACAGTGGACGAAAAGCTGAATATGAGTCAACAGTGTACCCTTGTTGCCAAGAAGGCTAATGGCATTTTGGATTGTATAAGTAGGGGCATTTCTAGCAGATCGAGGGAAGTGATCATTCCCCTCTATTCGGCACTGGCGAGGCCTCATTTGGAGTACTGTGTCCAGTTTTGGGCCCCACGCTACAAGAAGGATGTGGATAAATTGGAACGAGTCCAGCGGAGGGCAACAAAAATGATTAGGGGACTGGAGCACATGACTTATGAGGAGAGGCTGAGGGAACTGGGATTGTTTAGCCTGCAGAAGAGAAGAATCAGGGGGGCGCTGATAGCTGCTTTCAACTACCTGAAAGGGGGTTCCAAAGAGGATGGATCTAGACTGTTCTCAGTGGTAGAAGATGACAGAACAAGGAGTAATGGTCTCAAGTTGCAGAGGGGGGGGTTAGGTTGGATATTAGGAAAAACGTTTTCACTAGTAGGGTGGTGAAGAACTGGAATGGGTTACCTAGGGAGGTGGTGGAATCTCCTTCCTTAGAGGTTTTTAAGGTCAGGCTTGACAAAGCCCTGGCTGGGATAATTTAGTTGGGGTTGGTCCTGCTTTGAGCTGGGGGCTGGACTAGATGACCTCCTGTGGTCCTTTCCAACCCTGAGATTCTATGATTCTACGATAGGAGGCAGAAAGGACCACACAACGGAGGGGAAGACAGAGCAGGATCTCGAACATATTAGGTTGAGATCCTCACTGGTGCAGTGATAATGGTCAAGTATCACCACTGAAGTATCAAGGTCTGGTGTCATGGCAATAATCCTTCTGCCGCAGCCATGGTGATGGTAAAAAGTTATTTTCTCTCCTCTCCCTGAAGTCTTTTTAAGGACCCCCAAAAGGCAATGAGTAGAGTAAGCCAGCCTCGTTATTCTTACAACTAATTAGGCCATATTTCCAACGCACCAATTTTAGTTAATTGATTTCTGCTCTTCTTTCACACCAATCATAATCTTAACACAGTATTTGAGCATTATCAGTAGACTTTCTTTAAATTAATTCAGTGTGTCTCCTCATATCTTTTCTTAGAGTTTTATATAACAGATCATTATGACAATTCATAAACCTTTACCCACTTTTAATTAGTTAGGCTAACAATTAACATAGGCCAGTGGTCCCCAACCTTTCTGTGGCCAAGAGCACATTCATCCCTTCATCAGAGTGTGGCGGGCAGCGACACTTCTTGGCGGCATTTCGGTGGCGATGGTTCTCCGCCGGAAGCGCACCTCGGCGGCATTTTGGTGAAAGCTTCTCCGCCAGAAGCGCTGCGCGGCGGCATTTCAGTGGAGACGCTTCTCTGGCGGATGCTCCTCTCCTCTTCCTTCCTTGGCGCCGGCCCTGACGGCGGGCGCACATAAATGCCACGGCACCCGCAGGCACCACATTGGGGACCACTGACGGCCTAATAGGCCTCAATTATTATAACAAATGGGACACCTTTCACTAGGGTGGAGGGGTCAGGATTCCCAAGGAGTGCAAAATTGCTTTAGACAATTTCAAGTGACTGTAGGTAGATCAGGGAGTCCTCTTGTGGAATAATTCCAAGCTCTCAAAGGGCACGTCCTCATTTGTGGCTCGTACCTCTTGGGGGATACCCAAAGCCTAAAGCTACAATTCTCTCTGCATGGTCACTGCAGTGGTTGTGGACCCAGCCATGATATCCGAGACATCAGTTGCCCTTCCTGCGTTATGTGTTTTTGCTCCTCTCTGCTCTCCTGAGCAAGCTTACCCACAAAGGGTGTTACTCTGTCCCTAGTCAAATCATATTTGCCCAGTAAGGCCTGGTAGTTGGCCACTCTCAACTGAAGTAAAGCCAATTAGTACAGTTCTCTTGCAAAAATCTAAATGTTTGGGATATTTGTGTTTTGGTATGCTCTTGACAGAACTTGACTTCTCTTGAACAGCCAAGACAATTAGGGAGGCAGGGTTGGCATGGGTATAAAAGTATTCAAACCTCAAGATGGGTAATTGGTAGGTACCATTTCTCAATTAGTTTAGATGTTGGTGTTATAATGACTGGTGTCTACCACAGAGTTCTCACTGGATCTAGGAGCCCCTCATTTACGGGGAAGGCGGGCAGGGCCAACAGAAAACGTCAAATAACTTGTGGGATTTTTCAGAGATGACTGCAGTCTCTATCTCCAAGGATCAGAAATCTGCACAAGGAACTCCTGAAAAGCCTTGAAATCATCCAGTGCCACGTCTACCGTCTCATCCAGCAAAGATGAAGAAAGATCCTTAGGAAGTGACAAAGGATATTGGCACGCTTCTGAATTTTGCTCCTTTTGGTGTTCCAGCGACAGGTCTTGCAAGGAAAGCCACTTGAGCAAGTGAATTTTCTCCTCCTCCATGATGGCAGGCACCAGCTCTTTGAGACTTGTGAAGGTGGGCCCCAATAGGGCCAAGGTGGCATCCTGTATGTGTATCAGTGGCCAATGGGTTGCTGGCTGGACCAGCGGTTGAGCTCTGTAGAAGTCCTCAGGTTTCTCAGTGGCAACCCTCATGGAACTTAGAGGGGAGCTAAATTCCCTCTAAACTGCATGGTTGTGCAGCTGCCTATTAAGTCCCACATATCACACATCACCTCCATATTGGTGCACATAACAAAATTAATTCTGAAAATGGACGTAAAAAATTAGCGGGAACGCTGGAGGGGAAGCAAGAAAAAAGCATGCTCTGGGGATGGAGAGGAGTGGTACACCTCCTCCATAGGCGATGCTGTTGATAGAGCACTGTCAGTACAAAGATCTGTGTCAGTCAGTGTCCCTAGCCTCTGTTTGTCAGAGGGTGGAAATGGATGGCAAGAGAGAGATCACTTGAACCTCTGGGGCACCTGGCATTGGCCACTGTCGGTAGACAGGATACTTGGCTTGATGGACCTTTGGTGTGACTCAAGATGGCCATTCGTATGTTTTTATTTGTGCATTCTGAGTTTGTTCTGCCAGAGCCAGAGTCAACACTGGCAGGGACACTGCTGGTACTGGGCCCAGAAGAGTCTGCTGCATCACAGTCTACTCCTCCTTGCCAGTCCTCAACACCATGCAGGACCTGGCCAGCTTATTTCCCTAATGTTCTCTTGTGCCTCTGAGAGGACACCAACCTCCTTCTCAAGCTCCCTCTCCAGTGCTCAGAGAAGCCGCTTGTTGCACTCTGCTTCAACTTCCGAGGTGTCAACTTCAGTATCGAGACTGTTAGTGGTTTCAGTACTAGAGGCAATGCCAGTACCAATGTCAATGCTGGCACCAGGTCTTGTCTCAGCATCATTTTTCTCTGCAGAGGTCTTCAGAGTTCCCTGCCTCCTTGATTGATTGCTGGACAATGTGGGCTTGAGCGTTAGAATGGTCTTAGAGCCTGGTGTTTCTGGAGCAATCTGATCCAGGGGGTGCATCTTAGGACTTGACAGTCCTTGACGAGAAGGATAGGCAAACCAAGCACCTGCTTAGGATATGGGATTCTCCTAAGCAGAACACGCACCTGCTATGCCTCTTTTAGAGGAATTAGTCCAGAGGATGGGCAAGGCTACAAACCTCTGGGGTTAGAGTCCCATCTGTTTAGTTCCTTGTACGCGCGGGGGGGGGGGGGGGGGGGGGGGTGGGGGTGAGGGAGAGAGAGAGTGTGTGTGTGTACACGTACACATAGGGTGGTCTGAGCAGCAGCATTTGATTCAAACAAGTACTAGAACAGATTACAGTGATAGGTTGTTCTGAAGATTCTCAGAAGTTTTCGAGGTGCTCAAGCCTGAGCTAACGTGTAGTGGGTGAGACACCAGCCGGATTCCATCTCACGGCCACGGTGGTAAGAAGGAACTGACAGAGGATCATAGATTCATAGAAGATGAGGGTTAGAAGAGAGCTCAGGAGGCCATCTAGTCCAACCCCCCTGCTCAAAGGAGGACCAATCCGCAACTAAATCATTCCAGCCAGGGCTTTGCCAAGCTGGGCCATAAAAACCTTTAAGAATGGAGATTCCATCACCTCCCTAGGTAACACATTCCAGTGCTTCACCACCCTTCCAGAGAAATAGTTTTTCCTAATATCCAACCTAGACCTCCATCACTGCAATTTGAGACCACTGCTCCTTGTTCTGTCATCTGCCACCACTGAGAACAGCCTAGCTCCATCCTCTTTGGAACCCCCCTTCAGGTAGTTGAAGGCTGCTATCAAATCCCCCCTCATTCTTCTCTTCTGCAGACTAAATAAGCCCAGTTCTCTCAGCCTCTCCTCATAAGTCATGTGCCCCAGCCCCTTAATCATTTTTGTTACCCTCTGTTGGATTCTCTCCAATTTGTCCACATCCTTTCTGTAGTGGGGAGACCAAAACTGGACACAATACTCCAGATGTGGCCTCACCAGTGCTCAATAGAGGGGAATAATCACTTCATTCGAACTGCTGGCAATGCTCCTACTAATACAGCCCAATATGCTGTTAGCCTTCTTGGCAACAAGGGCACACTGCTGACTCATATCCAGCTTCTCATCCACTGTAACCCCTACATCCTTTTCTGCAGAACTGCTGCCTAGCCATTCGGTCCCTCTTCTGTAGCAGTGCATGGGATTCTTCCATCCTAAGTGCAGCACTCTGCACTTGTCCTTGTTGAACCTCATCAGATTTCTTTTGGCCCAATCCTCCAATTTGTTTAGGTCACTCTGGACCCTATCCCTACCCTCCAGCTCATCTACCTCTCCCCAGCTTAGTGTCATCCGCGAACTTGCTGAGGGTACAATTCATTCCATCCTCCATATCATTATGTTGAACAAAACCGGCCCCAAGTCAGACCCCTGGGGCACTCCACTTGATTCCAGCTGCCAACTAGACATCGAGTCATTGATCATTACCCACTGAGCCTGACGATCTAGCCAGCTTTCTATCAGTCCATTCATCCAATCCATATTTTTTTAACTTGCTGGCACGAATACTGTGGGAGACCGTATCAAAAGCTTTGCTAAAGTCAAGGTATATCAAATCCACGCTTTCCCCATATGCACAGAGCCAGTTATCTCATCATAGAAGGCAATCAGGTTGGTTAGGCATGACTTGCCCTTGGTGAATCCATGTTGATTGTTCCTGATCACCTTCCTCTCCTCCACGTGCTTCAAAATGGATTCCTTGAGGACCTGCTACATGATTTTTCCAGGGACTGAGGTGAGGCTGACCGGTCTGTAGTTCCCCAGATTCTCCTTCTTTCCTTTTTTTAATGATGGGCACTATATTTTCCTTTTTCCAATCATCTGGGACCTCCCCTGATAGCCACGAGTTTTGAAAGATAATAGCCAATGGCTCTGCAATCACATCAGCCAACTCCCTCAGCACCCTCGGATGCATTAGATCCGTCCCCAAGGACTTGTGCATGTCCAGCTTTTCTAAATAGTCCTTAACCTATTCTTTCACCACTGAGAGCTGCTCACGTCCTCCCCATACTGTGCTGCCCAGTGCAGCAGTCTGGGAGCTGACCTTGCCTGTGAAGACCAAGGCAAAAAAAGCATCGAGTACTTCAGCTTTTTCCACATCATCTGTCACTAGGTTGCCTCCTCCATTCAGGAAGGGTCCAACACCCACCTTTTATGCCCTCGTAAAAGAGCACAAAGAGTCACTGGGAACATCCACCACCCCGATGGACACTGCTAGTCAAAAATATCTGGTCCTGTGCATGACACATGTACACCTATAGTGGGATCCAGACTGACACATACCTGAACAAGAACCAGAACTCCTAAATCCTATCTAAACCCATCTGACACCAACTGATTTTGTGACATTTGGCAAGCCACTTCTCCCTCTCCAAGCCACCATTTCCCAGTTTCAGAGAGGATAACAGTACTGACCCACCTCATAAGTGAGTGAGTGTGTGTGAGAGAGAGAGAGAGAGAAACTAGTTCTTATAAACACTTTTAAAAGAATGTCTAAAGTAGATATAGCAGTGAAGAGCTCACTAATTTTGGTGGCACTTGTCACCAGCTTAATATGATGTGGAGATGCAGCCTTGCATCATCTTATGGTGACAGGACTAAAGACAAGTGTACCTGAGAGATATTCCTATCCTACCAGGAGGCCAACAAAGTACATGTATGCATGCACCCAGAGGTGGGCCAAAGCAGATCCTTAGTGCTTCCCACCACAATGTGTCCAGGAGTTGGGAAATCTGCATTGATATTAAAATTTTAAAAAGTTAGAGGGACAAGGGAATCCTTCTGAGGAAGACTTTTATCCTTTATGCAATTTCCCTAACTTTAGAATACAAG
The DNA here is from genome assembly GCA_033296515.1 of Macrochelys suwanniensis. Lineage (NCBI taxonomy): Eukaryota > Metazoa > Chordata > Testudines > Chelydridae > Macrochelys > Macrochelys suwanniensis. The sequence goes on along the minus strand of CM065780.1, from coordinate 130,479,964 downwards.
TCATTTTAAAAAAAGAGGATTTTATGTAAGACATACTACGTGTTTTGAGAGGGACCTGGCAAGAATGGAAGGGAGGTCTCTTCCCCCTCTCCTATAGGAGAAGGTAGATTTGAGGAGGTGGCAAAGGAAAGATATCTTAGCTGGGAGTTCCCCTGTCAGGGTTCTCTTGGTGTTTTACCCAGTAATGGGAAAGGCTAGGAGCTCTGGTAATTCTCCAGACAATTCTGGTAATTCTCCAGCTCCTCCTTCCTAATGATTTCTTTTCAAATTCCCTTGCCTGGTGAATTCACACTGAACAAGCCAAAGGAGGAGCAGGAGCCAAATTCCCTAAAACCAGAAGGGAAACTCTTGATTTTAGAAGAGGAAAAGCTGTGCTCCCTCATGATCCCCCTTTATTTAAATCTCTAGTTTGAAAGTGTGAAGTGCTAAATAAGTATTGAATATTTCATCATGGGGTGGGGGTGTAACAGTTTGGAACAGGAAACAACTGGTCCCTTACTGCTATCTCTGGAATGAAAGAGTGGCATGGCGCGCACACGCACGCGCACGCGCGCACACACGTACACAAAAAGAGGGCAGAGAGGGCACTTACCTGCAGGGTTTTCTTAGCTTGCTCCAAGTTTTCAGCATAGCGGCCATAGAGCTCCAGCTTCTGACAGAAACCCTCCAATCCTAGCCCCAAGTGCCCTCTCTCCAAGTGAAGCAGCAGAATCCTGTGTGCAAGGACAGCATCTCACTGAGAGGGCTACATGATAACCAAAATTGCCTTGGCTCCCTCTAGTTCAAGCCCTGTCCTATTCATCATTTTGGGGTCTATCACCCCTCTCACACCCAGAAATTAAATCCAGGATACATACTCAAGGGATCCAGTGGGAACTAAACAGAATATTCTCTAAAACATTGGAAAGCTCACTTTCTATGGTTAAAAAAACCCTACCCAGCAAGTGACCAGCATGTGGGTAGGCATATGAATAGTTTAGTTTAATAATAAAGTATATGCGCAATAGCTTATGGCTAATATTAAAAATATATAAATGTAGAATCAATAACTCCAAAACCCAGAAACCAATTTTAAACACACAAATTAAAATACAAAATTAGCCCTTCTCTAAAATCAGTTACACCTGTAAAATCACCACCCGTAAAATGATACATGAAAATAAGAAAAAAAATATTAGGAATACATTATTTCACTGAGGTCAAAAGTAGTCTCTCTTTCACATACTTTTTCTTATTTTTATGGCTGATCAGGCAAATAAGGAAACAGCCCAAATGTCTGAAACATTTTCAGTACATAGCAAATATTCTAATTTCTGAGCTGACATGGTAAAAGGCATCTGGGCCAGGAATGGAGACAAACTATATATTTCTCAGGTGGCAGTACAAGTTACAAGACAATAAACAGCATGCTGAGTTTTCAACTTGGTTAGACTGTAATGGACAAAGAATTATGTGTCTCAATACCGGTATACCTCCCTTCCAAATAGGCCATCTGTGTAGTATGGAAATGGAGGCCTATAAAGGCCCTCCCCTTAACAGACTGTTGTTCAAAATTCGCAACTGAGTCCCCAGTGAAGTGATCAGATAGCCGAGCGGAGTGCGGGACGTCGTTAAGAGCAGGGATAGTAAAATGAGATGGGCTGGGCATATAGCGAGGCTCACTGACAATCGATGGACCGTAGCCTGTCGCCTAGTGGTACCCACGGGAACTGAAACAACCACTCGGCTGACCTCCAAAGAGATGGGAAGATTTTATCATGAAAAGACATGGCCGCACATGTAGAAGGAAGGCCAGGATATGAGAAAAATGGAAGACATGTTGTGATCGGCGCAATCTATACGAGGGCTGAAGGACCGATCAATCAAAGTGTTCAAAATATCCAAATATGCTCATAGCTATGGACATTCTGGCTATCTGGATAGATGTGCACAAGTCATCAGCTCCCTGGGCACATCTCCAAGCCCCACCAAGGTTAGTTATCTCCCACCCAAACACTCTCCCACCCACGTGGGGTACTGCCTCAAGCTGGTCACTTACTGGCTGGTGCAATGTATGGATTCCACGAGCCCGAAGATGGCTTCCCGCACAGCTGGCTGCAGTGTCCCCTTGGCCTTCAGAATTGTCACAAAATACTAACCAGGAAAGAGAAGTACACAGAAGTGTTATACCCCACAGTCTACATAGGCAAGCAGCTACACTCAGCCTGCGGCAACATAAAGGGTACATAGTAATCGATCTATTGGGGATCGATTTATCGCGTCTCATCTAGACGTGATAAATCGATCCCAGAAGCGCTCCCTGTCAACTCCTGAAGTCCTGCTCGGTGAGAGGAGGAAGCGCAGTCGACGGGGGAGCGAGCCTGCGCCGCGTGGACCCGATGTAAGTACTTTTACTTTCGATCTAGGAAACGTCGACTTCAGCTACGCTATTCTCGTAGCTGAAGTTGCGTATCCTAGATTGATCCCGTCCCCCAGTGTAGACCAGCCCCAAGAAACCGCAGCCCCCCCTCCCCCGTCCTCAACAGCAGTGAGAGCAAGCATAAGACAGCTCCTATCCTACTGGCATCAAGAAGGTAAGGCTATTCCTCAGTGACTGTCTTTCCCCATCACTGTACGCAGGTGATGAGCGCCCAAGGCAGCCCCACCACTACCCCCAGGAAAAGGTCAGTAACTCTTAGGGCTTTATAATCTCTTATTTTGTTTCACGACAACAAATGAGAAAATCATCACCTTCCTTATAAACTTAGTTTATTTCTTACTGGACGATCAAACTTTCTGGGCCAACCCCCTCATACCAGCAACCGTGCCACTGCACTGGAGGACACTGGCCAGCACAAATTTATTTGAAAACTCACAGGTCTCAGAGCCATGTACAGAGGTAGACTGCACAGAGCTGGAGGGTTGGTTTTTTTTGGTTTAAGTATGTTAGGAACAAAAAGAATCCTAAGGGCTGGTCCACACTAGGGGGGGGATCGATCTAAGATACGCAACTTCAGCTACGTGAATAACGTAGCTGAAGTCGAATATCTTAGATCGATTTTTAAAAGTACTTACCCCGGTCCACACGGCAGCAGGCAGGCTCCCCCGTCGACAGCGCTTCCTCCGCTCACCGAGCTGGAGTTCCGGTGTCGACAGAGCGGTTCTGGGATCGATTTATCGCGTCTAGATGAGACGCAATAAATCGATCCCAGAACATTGATCACTACCCGCTGAATCGGGCGGGTAGTGTGGACGTAGCCTAAGTGGTAGAATTTTGAAGCCTCCTGATGCCCCTAGGGGCAGGTATGCATCTCTGCAACTCTCACAGATCACTACAGAAAGCACTGTAGGTCCTTTATTAGTTTACAGCAGTGTTTCTGCTGTAAACACAGGGTTTACAGTGGGTTTTTTTTGGGGGGGGGGTGTCACAAGTGTAGGGCAGGTGTTAGGGGGTGACAAGCAGAGCAATTGCCCATGGTCCCATGTGACAGGGGGCCCTGCAAACTAAATTACATGCTTCAGCCCCCTGCTGCCCAGGGCTCAAGCATGTAACTTAACTTTGCGAGGCCCCCCGTGACATAGAGCCCCAGACAATTGCCTGCTTGCCACCCCCTAACGCCAGCTCTGAGTATTATTAATAATTTACTTACTGATATTTAAAGTAGGGGGTCGCAATTTTTTCAAGTGTTAATGGGGGGGTGGTCACAATTTATTTATTTTTAAGCCGAAAGGGGATCGCCAGCACAAAAAGGTTGAGAAACACTGGTTTACAGAGTTCCAGTCCCACCCCAAACCATAATCTTAACAAAACTCCACAAGGTACAACTTCAAATGATCTCAGGTGACAAATGCAGTACTTAAACAGTCCTCATTATTGGGAGTTTAAGCATATTGTCCCAAACAGCAACAACCCACCCTGTGTGGGCTTTTATCTCCTCTGGGAGATTCTGGGAACCCTTTTCAGCTGCCCCGTCTGAGCTTTTGCTCCAGACAGTTCTGCCTCTCTAAGTCCAGAGCAGGTCTTCTCCAGCCCGTCTCTTCCTATTTCTTCTTTATAGAACATGTTCCTGGCCCTCCCCAGCTGGAACTGATCATTTCAATTTAAATTAACCTCAGGTGTACTCAAATAGCTAAACTGGACCCACAGAAGTAGCTACTTAAGGCTTGGCTATACTTGCAAGTTAGAGTGCATTAAATCAGGCGCCCTAACTCCTGAGGAGTCCACACTGGCAAGGCACTTAGAGAGCCTGGACTCTGCAGCTGGAGTGCTCCTAGTAATCCACCTCCATTAAAAGCATAAAGCTTGCTGCGCCCTGGCTGAAACGCCCAGGTGTCAGTGTGGACGATGTGTTGCATTACTGCGGTGTGATTGGCCTCTGGAAACGTCCCATAATCCCCTGAAGTCAAGTGGCCACTCTGGTCATTGTTTTGAACTCGGCTGCAGGCATGCAGGATTTCCCCTTTCAAAGCTCCGTTTCTGACAGCAGGCGTGCTTATCTGCTCCGGGACACAAAGCAAACCATTACTGTAGAAAGCTGCTGCTGCCGCCGAGGCAGAAGGGTGTGTGTGTGTGTGTGAGTGAGAGCGAGACAGACAGACAGGCGGGGTGCGGGGGTGGTCTGCTTCTGTCTGAACTTACAAGACAGCATGCTGACACACTCTGCCCCCCAAAACACACAGTCTCTCCCCCCACATACACACAACACACTCCCTGTCACACTCCACCCCCACCCCCCAATTTGAAAAGCACACTGCAGCCACTTGCACACTGGGATAGCTACCACAATGCACTGCTCTCTGTGGCATTGCAAGAGCTGCTAATGTGGCCACGCAACTGTGCTTGCAGCTGACAGTGTAAACACATGGCAGCATTTTCCCTGCTGCTGTCTCCGAAGGCTGGTTTAACTCCCAGTGCTCTACATCTGCAAATGTAGCCAAGCCCTTAGCCACAGGGGACTGGTCCCATTCCCTCCTAAATGGATCAGGCACACTATGACAGGCTTGATCATAGTCTATAAGGGGAACAGAAATTTGATAATAGAAGACTCTTCAATCTAGTAGACAAAAGGTAAAACAACAGCTGGAAGTTGAAGCTAGACAAATTCAGACTGGGAGTAAGGGGCACATTTTTAGCAGTGGATGTAACCAACTATTGGAACAAATTACCAAGGATTGTGGTGGATTCTCTACCTCTGGCATTTAAAACAAAAACAAAAATAATAAAGATTTGATTGTCTAGATTTATTTTTTAAAAGAACTGCTCAAGTTTAAACAGAACTTGGTTCAGGGAAGTCCTATGGCCTGTGTTACAAAGGAAATCAGATTATAAAGCCAGAAGGGACCCTGATAATCTCTATCAGTCCAGCCACACAGAAATCATACAAACCTCAGGAAATTAAGCAAACACACTTCTCAATCCCAAAGGAAGTGTACAGCAAGAATTTGCCTCCTACTCTATGAAAAAGGCAGTCAGAATGCTGCTGTGTGGCCTCCAGTATGACCCCTACCAAGACAGAAGAATGGAGGTATGACTCTACACCCTATGTTCAACATAATAATATTATTACAATATGATTATGGCATAATTATGATGAATTTTGTACAAGATGGATCAGTTAAGGTGTCATTGGAAAAGTTATGATTTGCTGAATATGATTATTCTGTTTGTATGAATGTATCATTTTTCTATCTGAAGTTATGAATATTGAAAATGTGTCAGTATTTCACAGGTAGTCACACCTGGGTGACACTCACTAGGCAAAATGTTTCCAGTCTAGATAGCTGGTTGTGAAAGGCCTATTCGAGGTAATGGTCCATTAGGACGAACAAAAGGCCTTAGGAGAAGCTTACCTCCACCAAGTGAGCCTTCCTGAGAAAGCTCCAGACAGCCTCTAAGTAATGGCTGCTATGACTCAACAAGGTATGCAAGGGCATGTGACCAGCCCACATGACACGGAACTCCATCATGGATACCAGTGTTTTTTCACAAAGGGTTCCTGCCATATGCTAAAACTATATAAGGCAGGGAGTAACATCATTGGTTGTTCTTCACTCCCCCACAAATGAACACCTAAGAGAAGCTCCAAAAGAAAAGGACTTGGAACGGGGGTGGGGATCCCAAGCTGCAAAGCAAGTGCTGCTTGTGCCTTGAGAATCTGCAAGCCTGCTTGTATCATCAGTCAGGGTGAGAGATTGTTAATTCAAAACCTATCCTTCTAGTATGTTAAGCTTAGTTTGTGTTTTTGTTTATTTACTAGGTAATCTGCTTTGATCTGTTTGCTTTCACTTACAATCACTTAAAATCTATCTTTTTGTAGTTAATAAACTTATTTTATGTTTTAATCTTAACCAGTAAGTTTGAAGTGAAGTGCTTGGGAATCTTAGCTCAAGGGGTAGGGGCTGGTACATTTCCTCTCCACATTGAGGGAGGGGCGAACTCTATGAGCTTACGCTGTACAATTCCGTGTGCAGCGCAAGACTGTATAATTTTGGGTTTATACTCCAAAAGGGGGTGCACGCCTGGGGAGCTGGGGGTTATCTTGGCTGTAGCCTCTCTATTGTTGATTCATGCAGTGGCTGGTCAGAAAGCCTGCATGTAACTGCAGCTGGGTCTGTCTCTACCTGCGTGAAGGCTGGTGGTAGGACTGGGAGTGGGTCTGCAGCTTGTCACAGCAGCATAGTGTGAGAGGGAGCCCAGGCTGATGAGTCAGAGGGCTCAGTGATACCCCAGTTCCAGGTGGCAGCCTGGGGGGGGGAACCCATCACAGGGGGATGGCAAAAAGGGACCTACTAGCCCCTGGACACCCACACATCAGGGTGTCACTATCTCATGAGGAAGCCCTGATACTCACTGTGGTCACCAAGTCCAGCTGCTCCAGGTATTTCTGCTCCGTTTCCACCAGTTCCTTGGCTGTCCGGCTACGTTTCCTCTCCCAGCGGGCCCTCTGCTCTTCCACAGTGTTGACTGTGGCCACAGGCTGCAGTAGCATGATGCTTATGATTGATTCAAGGATGGGTATGCAGACAGCTGATATCTTTCCCTAAAGTAATAAAAGCCACAAACACCTGTCATAAAAGTGCACCCTGGATAGTGGGATTTTGTGCTCTGCTACTGTTTACCCCTTATTATATAGGGAAAGGAAACAGAAAGGTTACTAACCAGTAACAGTTATTCTTTGAAAAATGCCTGTGTGAATTTATACTTGTGGGCTGCGACACCCCCCATGTCAAACTCCAGAACTGTCTTCAAAATGTGACACAGAGAGAAAAAAAAGAGGTCATAAAAAGCAAAAAATGCAATAATGGGGGATTTCAACTATCCTCATATTGACTGAGTACATGTCACCTCATGAAGGGATGCAGAGATTAAATTTATAAACACAGCTTCTTGGGGCAGTTTGTCCTGGAACCCACAAGGGGACACAGGAACTGGTCCAAAAGGCAACTATAGCTAAACTGCTCCATAGCGACCATAAGGTAATTAAATGTAACATCCTTGTAGAGGGGAAAATACCAAAGAAACCCACCACAGTAGCATTTAACTTCTAAGTGGGGAACTACACTAAAATGAGGAAGTTAGTTAAATGGAAATGAAAAGGAACAGTCATATGAGTGAAACGCCTGCAGACCGCATGGAAACTGTTTTAAAACACCATAATAGAGGCTCAAACTAAATGTATACCCCAAATAAAAAAAAAATAGAGGACCAAAAAAATCCCACCATAGTTAAACAGCAGAGTAAAAGAGGTGGTTAGAGGCAAAAAGGTATCCTATTAAAAGTGGAAATTAAATCCTAGTGAGGAAAATACAAAGGAACATATACTTTTATACTTGACTTGCTAGAGTGTAAGGTGGCAGACCAAGAAAGAATCAAAAGAGCAACTAGATAAGGACGCACAAACTAACAGCAAAAATGTTTAAGTCCATCAGAAGTAGGAAGCCTTCCAAACAATCAGTAGGGCCACTGTATGATCAAGATGCTAAAGGAGCACACAAGAAAGCCAAGGCATTACAGAGAAGCTGAATGAATTCTTTACATCAGTCTTCATTGGAGAGCATATGGGGGAGATTCCCACACTGAGCCTTTTTAGGTGACAAATACAAGCAACTGTCCCAGACTGAGGTGTCAATAGAGGTGGTTTTGCAACTTAAATGATAAATTAAACAGTAATAAGTTACCAGGACCAGACGGTGTTCACCAATGAGTTCTGAAGGAACTCAAATATGAAATTGCAGAACTACTAACTGTGGTACGTAACCTATTGCTTAAATCAACCTCTGTACCAGATGACTGGAGAATAGCTAATGCAATCCCAATTTTTAAAAAAGGCTCCAGAGTCAATCCTGGCAGTTACAGGCCTGTAAATTTAACTTCAGTACCAGCAAATTGGTTGAAACTAGAGTAAAGAACAGAATTTTTAGACACATAGATGAACACAATTTGTTGGGAAGAGTCAACATGGCTTTTTAAAAGGGAAATTATGCCTCACCAATCTATCAGAATTCTATAAGAGTGTCAATAAGCATGTGGACAAGGGTGATCCAGTTGATGTAGTGTACTCAGACTTTCAGAAAGCCTTTAACAAAGTCCCACACCAAAGGCTCTTAAGAAAAGTAAGCATTTATGGGATAAGAAGGAAGGTCCTCATGGATCAGTCACCAGATAAAATATAGTAAACAAAGGGTAGGAATAAATGGTCAATTTTCACAATGGAGAGGGATCTATGCTGTTCAATATATTCATAAATGATCTGGAAAAAGGGGTAAATAGTGAGATGGCAAAATTTTCAGACCATTCTAAATTACTCAAGATAGTTAAGTCCCAAGCTCACTTTGAAAGTTATAAAGGGACCCCACAAAACTGGGTGGCTGAGTAGCAAAATGGAAGATGAAATTTGGTGTTGATAAGTGCAAAGTAATGAACATTGCAAAAAATAATTCCAACTATCCATACAAAATGGAGTCTAAATTACCGGTTATCACTCAAGAAAGAGATTGTGGAGTCCTTGTGGATAGGTCTCTGAAAACATCCACTCAATATGCACCAGCAGTCAAAAAAGCTAACAGCAGTCAGCAGCAGTCAAACAACGGTCAAAAAAGCTAACAGGATCCTGATACAAGGAAGAAAGGAAAGGAGAGCAGCAGAATATGGACCCTGGACTTCAGAAAAGCAGACTTTGACTTCCTCAGGGAACTGATGGGCAGGATCCCATGGGAGAATAACATGAGGGGGAAAGGAGTCCAGGAGAGCTGTCTGTATTTTAAAGAATCCTTATTGAGGCTGCAGGAACAAACCATCCCGAAGTGTAGAAAGAATAGTAAATATGGCAGGTGACCAGCTTGGCTTAACAGCGAAATCCTTGCTGATCTTAAACGCAAAAAAGAAGCTTACAAGAAGTGGAAGATTGGACAAATGACCAGGGAGGAGTATAAAAGTATTGATCAGGCATTCAGGAGTGAAATTAGGAAAGCCAAATCACACTTGGAGTTGCAGCTAGCAAGAGATGTTAAGAGTAACAAGAAGGGTTTCTTCAGGTATGTGAGCAACAAGAAGAAAGTCAAGGAAAGTGTGGGCCCCTTACTGAATGAGTGAGGCAACCTAGTGACAGAGGATGTGGAAAAGGCAAATGTACTCAATGCTTTTTTGCCTCCATCTTCACGAACAAGGTCAGCTCCCAGACTACTGCACTCCGCAGCACGGTATGGGGAGGAGGTGACCAGCCCTCTCTGAAGAAAGAAGTGGTTCAGGACTATTTCGAAAAGCTGGACGAGCACAAGTCCATGGGGCCGGATGCACTGCATCCGAGGGTGCTAAAGGAGTTAGCAGATGTGATTGCAGAGCCATTGGCCATTATCTTTGAAAACTCATGGCGATCAGGGGAGGTCCTGGATGACTGGAAAAGGGCTAATGTAGTGCCCATATTTAAAAAAGGGAAGGAGGAGGTCTGGGGAACTACAGGCCAGTCAGCCTCACCTCAGACCCTGAAAAAATCATGGAGCAGATCCTCAAGGAATCAATTCTGAAGCACTTAGAGGAAAGGAAAGTGATCAGGAACAGTCAGCATGGATTCACCAAGGGCAAGTGATGCCTGACTAACCTAATTACCTTCTATGACGAGATAACTGGCTCTGTGGATGAGGGGAAAGCAGTGGATGTGTTATTCCTTGACTTTAGCAAAGCTTTTGATATGATCTCCCACACTATTCTTGCCAGCAAGTTAAAGAAGTAGGGGCTGGATGAATGAACTATAAGGTGGATAGAAAGCTGGCTAGATGGTCGGGCTCAATGGGTAGTGATCAATGGCTCCATGTCTAGTTGGCAGCTGGTATCAAGTGGAGTGCCCCAAGGGTCGGTGCTGGGGCCGGTTTTGTTCAATATCTTCATTAATGATCTGAAGGATCGCGTGGATTGCACCCTCAGCAAGTTTGCAGATGACACTAAACTGGGACGAGTGGTAGATACGCTGGAGGGTAGGGATAGGATACAGAGGGACCTAGACAAATTAGAGAATTGGGCCAAAAGAAATATGATGAGGTTCAACAAGGAAAAGTGCAGAGTCCTGCACTTAGGACGGAAGATTCCCATGCACTGCTACAGAAGAGGGACCGAATGGCTAGGCAGCAGTTCTGCAGAAAAGGACCTAGGGGTTACAGTGGACGAGAAGCTGGATATGAGTCAACAATGTGCCCTTGTTGCCAAGAAGGCTAACAGCATTTTGGGCTGTATAAGTAGGGGCATTTCCAGCAAATCGAGGGACGTGATCATTCCCCTCTATTCGACATTGGTGAGACCTCATCTGGAGTACTGTGTCCAGTTTTGGGCCCCACACTACAAGAAGGATGTGGAAAATTGGAAAGAGTCCAGTGGAGGGCAACAAAAATGATTAGGGGGCTGGAGCACATGACATGACTTATGAGGAGAGGCTGAGGGAACTGGGATTGTTTAGTCTACAATAGTGGTCTCCAAACTTTTTTGATCGTGCACCCCCAGGAAAAAAAATTTTTTTGCTGCTGGCGTGCCAAAGAAAAAAAAAGTGGAAGAGCTGCCTCAGGCGTGCTGCCGAATGAAAAAAAAAAAAAAGGGAAGAGCTGCTACCGGCGTGCTGGCGGCACTCCTGCTGCTGCCAAAGAATCAAAGGTAGAAGAGCTGCCACTGGAGTGTGGCTGAAGGAAAAAAAAAGCGAAGAGCTGCTGCTGGCGTGCTGCCGGCGCTCCTCCTGCCACCGAAGAATTGCACCCCCAGGGATCGTCTTGCGCACCCCCTGGGGTGCATGCAGCCCACTTTGGAGACCACTGGTCTACAGAAGAGAAGAATGAGGAGGGATTTGATAGCTGCTTTCAACTACCTGAAAGGGGGTTCCAAAGAGGATGGATCTAGACTGTTCTCAGTGGTAACAGATGACAGAACAAGGAGTAATGGTCTCAAGTTGCAGAGGGGGAGGTGTAGGTTGGATATTAGGAAAAACGTTTTCACTAGTAGGGTGGTGAAGAACTGGAATGGGTTACCTAGGGAGGTGGTGGAATCGCCTTCCTTAGAGGTTTTTAAGGTCAGGCTTGACAAAGCCCTGGCTGGGATGATTTAGTTGGGGATTGGTCCTGCTTTGAGCAGGGGGTTGGACTAGATGATCTCCTGAGGTCCCTTCCAACCCTGATATTCTATGAATGTTAGGAACCATTAGAAAAGAGATAGATACCAGGACAGAAAATATGTATGAACGGCTTTCATACGATGATAGGTTAAAAAGACTGGGACTATTCAGCTTATAAAAGACACGACACAATATAGGTCTATAAAATCACGGATGGTGTGGAGAAAGTGTTATTTACCTCTTCGCATAACACAAGAACCAGAGGGGTCATCCAATGAAATTAATAAGCAGGTTGAAAACAAACATAAGGAAGTACTTCTTCAAAGAACGCATATAGTCAACTTGTGGAACTCGTTGCCAGGGGATGTTATGAAGGGCAAAAGTATAACTGGTTCAAAAAAGAATTAGGTAAGTTCATGGAGGATAGGTCCATCAATGGCTATTAGCCATGATAGTCAAAACCCCATGCTCCTGGTGTCCCTAAACCTCTGAGTGCCAGAAGCTGGAAATGGATGACAGGGAATATATCGCTCAATAAATTGCCCTGTTTTGTTTCTTCCCTCTAAAGCATCTGGCACTGGCCAGTATCAGAAGACAGGATACTGGGCTAGATGGACCATTGGTCTTACCCATTATGGCCATTCTTACAAATTGATAATTTATATCCAAATTAAAAGTATTTGCTGAGGAGCTCTCTGAACCATTAAATCTTGGTTTTTATTAAACCTTGGAACACAGCCACAGTTTTATATATTGACCTGGCTAAATATATCTCAGATATTACAAATAATCATCCTAATTCCAATCCTTCAGTGACTAAAAGCTAAAGGTTTAATAACAAAAAGAGAAAAAAATAGAGTTAATAATGGTTAACAGATCATATACATACAAAAAATTACAAAATCCTTATATCGGGTTTGTAGCAATAATGGTATAGACTGCTGGCTTGTAAAGTCTCTCTGGTAACTTCCAAAAGATTGGGAGGACGTCATTCCATATTTCAGTATGCTCCTTTTTGTTGTCAATCCATAGTCCAGAGAATCAGGGCAGGAAGGAGACAAAATGGAGAGATCTCAGGGGTCTTTTATATCCTCTGCTATATGCCTGGAAATGTACGGTCTCAAACAAAGCTCACAGCCCAGTTTGTGGAAAGTTACTGGCTCAAGATGGAGTCCAGGGTCACATGAGCATATCACATGTCCTTAAATGGCTTAATGATTCCCAGGGCAGCCATCATCCATATTCGTGCTGAGGCATCCACAGGGAGGCTTACTGGGTGGGATGTTTCTTCCACTGTGGCTGGATGGTGTCAGACACCTGTCCCTCATAAGCAGCCTATCCTGTAACATGTCAGATTTTGCTCAAGACATAACATCATGGAGGCACATGCTGACACCATCCAAAAGACAGAATGAGAACTAACCAATATGTCTTAGCACAACCAAATGCAAGATGGTATATCTAGAAACAAAGACTGTAGGTCATACTTAAGTAACCCTTCTGTCAGAGGTCAGCAGCAACAAGGATCAGGTTCAAATATGATGGGGTTCCTCTTTAATTTCACAAACACATACACATACACACACACACACACACACACACACACACAGCCTCATCCAGAATCTGGGAAAACTAATCACCTCCAGTGGGTGCCCTTAACAGGCAATACACTTCCCCTCTCACAAGCACTGAGTGCACATAAAGTAGAATAAACTTTAAAGGGAACAACACAGTATTAATTTGGGAAAACACAACAACAATAAATTAGAGTATAGGTGTTTGGTAGAAGTTCATGCAATAAAGTTCACTCAGCTCTGTTGCTGTCCTCTACAACTTCAATGGAGAGCTACAAACAACTCTAACCAGATTACCAGCTCCAAGATTTCAGCTCTATCATTACACTGTGGAGAGGGTCCAAATACATTTGTAACCCTTGACGAAATCATGCCACCAGGGATTCAGTCTTTCCTGTATGTGTATCTCTCTATCTTTCTGGTTTGTGTCCAAATGTCACTGCCAAGCCATTCAGAATTGAGGTTCTGGTTACAATTGAGGACATCTTCAATATAGTTCTGTTGTCCTATTGTCACACAATAAGGATAATATTTAATTATTCCTACACCCAAAACTTAAATGAATTTTAACCCAAAATGGCTAAATATTTTCACTATGGCATAGTAGGGGTTACCTGTGCAAGTGAGATGTGTTCACACTCTCTCTCTTACTTTGGTTCACCACTAGATGGCACAGAGGGCTCCTTCTCTCTAGAAATCATAGAATCATAGAAGATCAGGGTTGGAAGGGACCTTAGGAGGTCATCTAGTCCAACCCCCTGCTCAAAGCAGGACCAATCCCCAATTTTTGCCCCAGATCCCTAAATGGCCCCCTCAAGGATTGAACTCACAACCCTGGGTTTAGCAGGCCAGTGCTCAAACCACTGAGCTACCCCTCCCCCCCACAGGACTTATACTTATAAGACAGAGGACTGAATCATGAAAAGCAGCGAGGCTGCGAAGGACTAGGATCACAGTAGATCAGGCCTGCACAACTCGTAAAGCGGCGAGGGCCATATTACTCCAAAGAAAACAGCTGAGGGCCGAAACCCGCCGGCCCCACAGAAACACCACCTCCCCCTCCAGGACCGCCTGCCCCGCGGAAACAACCCCTCCTTCCCCAGCGCTGGGGTGTGGAAGCCTGTAGAGGGGGAAAGAAACAGCACGCATAGGGTGACCAGATCACAGCAGTAAAATAGGACCCGTCCCCTCCCCGCTCGGCCCCACCATCACACCCCTCTTCACCCCCTCAGGGGTCACTATATTACTGCACACAACAGTCAATCAATGCAGTTGTAGATAAATCGCTGCATTATGCATTTTTGTATAACTTTTATATGACTTTGTATTGAACTTTGGTAATATGTTATAGCGGGCCCCTAAGGTAGTTATAATTAAGGTAAAAGAAAAATGTCTTTTTGCTAGAAGCAGAATAAGATCTCCCCGCCCCCCCCCCCTTTGTATTCAATTGCCCTGTTGAATGAATGAGGTGTGAATGAGGAAGGCGTGGAAGGCAGGCACCTCCAGACAGCTGCAACCCTTGGAGAGGGGATGGGAATCAGACCAACAAACCAGACCAAGGACAATCAAACTTGTCAAGTGGGCTGACTAGAGAAGATGACACCTCTAAGGATAGAGATTCTGCCACCTCCCTAGGTAACCCATTCCAGTGCTTCGCCACCCTTCTAGTGAAATCGTTTTTCCTTATCACATCCTTATAATCATTATGCCATATATAATGCCAATCATTATAGTCCTTATAATCATGCCATAAAGAACTAACTCAAGCAGCTTACAGAAGTCTAAATAGCGCTCAGAAACATGCTGATGTAATATAAAGTTATTGCAATGGAAAACTGAGGGAAAAGTTGAAAATGAAGAGGCAGAGAGAGGGGTGTGATGGAGAAAGATGACGCCTTAGAGAGGAATATGAGATGTTACAGAGATGGAAGTTTGGGATGTTAGGGAGAAGGATGAAAAGTTGGGCTGGATATAGAACAGAAATGTATAGGGGCGCAGTACCAATCCTCCACACAAGCCGCACAGGGTCTCCCTCAATACTGCTGATTCAGGGAAAGGATGACCCAGTCTCCACCAGATGAGGAGCAGCTGGCTGAAGCTCAGTCTGGATAAAACAGATGATAGGGTAGGAGAAGCAAGTGTAAGAAATAGCAAGAATGATATCAAGATCTCTGATTGAGGGAATATGGCTGCCATTTGTGAATAATATTCATAATTTAGAAGGCTGGAGAGACCTCTGGCTGATGCTGCATGTGCAGGTAGCAGCTGTGGCCACGGGCAATCCTTTCCATCTGCATGCAGTAAGATAAATGTGAACATTTCTCTGAAATACTAGAGCCATTCTCCATTTAACCATGGTTTTTGTCATTTTGATATTAGACTTCTACAGTGTCCTGGGAGGCACAAGTAGGTCGCAGATTCACAAGGCTAATGAGGCACATACGTCCCAGTTTTGGCTCCATGGAAATTCACAAGACTCCTGCCAGACTTGGTGGGCACCTAAATTTTAGAGGTAAAAGCTCCCTAGGCACCTATGTTTTGCCCTCTCAGCATGCACACCACTACCTCACTCTAGGCATCTGGATGGGTATCTCCCACCCAGTGAGAGCCACAGAGTGAGAGGGAAGATGGGTGTTTGAGCACACTCACTTGATTGCAGGGCCTAATCACCCACTGGATCAGGTGAGTCCCTTTCAAATACAGGAGTAGGACGTGGTGGTAGTGCCCTTATAACTTTTAGCCTAGTGGATAGAGCACTCACTTGAGATGTGGGAGCCCCAGGTACCAGAAAGGGATAAAAGATCTGAATAGGGCATCTCCCACCTCTCAGGAGAATCCTCTGACCACTAACCTATGGGATATTTTGATGTGGGCCTCCCTCCATCTCTCCAGTTGAAGCTGTTCAGCGCTAGATAAATAATGAAAGAGCAACTGGAGCAGGAGGACTGGATCACAGAGTCAATCCTTCTCACGCTGGTACAATGACTGTCCCACTGTGGATAAACGCCTGTAGTCATTTCTCCTCCCCCCAGCATCGCTCTCCCCCTCCCCCACCCCCACCCCAACGCACAGCAGCAGAGCACATGGTCCTCCCGCCCCCAGTACAGCAGAACAAAGGCTCTGCCCCCCACCCCACGGGACAGCGCATGACTGCCTCCCTCCCCCGACACCCACACCCACAGTGGGGAGGGAGCACAGCCGTGTCCCCCCCGTACAGCGGGGGAGCGCACCTACCCCCAGCCCGCACAGGCCCTCACACGCCGACGGGACAGCGGCACAGATTACATCACCCTCGGCAGGGCGCGGCTCCGAGCGAGTGAAGCCGACCCCTGGGGAACCCCGGCGCCCCATTACCTGCGCTCGCTGGGCCTCAGTCAGCAACACGGCTCCCGGCCGGAGCCGCCCCGCCCAGCATTCAAACGGCCGCTGCCGCGCGAGCCCAGGGGGCGGGGCCACGGCGAGCAGAGCTCCTCCTCCTCCCCGCCCGCCCCTGGCCTGCGCGGGGGAAGAGAGCAGCCCCGGGCCGGGCCGGTGGGTGCTTCCCGCCTGGTTCTCGGCTTGGGCCCGCGAACGGCGAGTCCGAGCCTGGGATGACTTGCGGGGCCAGGCCAGAGAGGGACGGGCGGCAAATGGAGCTGCGGGCGGAGAGAACGGGGACGGCCTGAGGCAAGAGGGGAGGCGCGGGCGGGCGCGGGCGGGGTCTGAGGCAAGAGGGGAGGCGCGGGCGGGCGGGGTCTGAGGCAAGAGGGGACCTGGGGCGGCTCCGAGGACCCATTTTGCGGCAAGGGGACTGGGGAGCCCCCGTGGTTTGTCACTTGCAGTGTTTGTTCTCTCTGACTCTCCGCCCCACAGACAGGCTAGGAAGGAGCCAGGCTCCTCAGAGGCGGGGAGAGTGGAGGGGTTGGACCAAGGGGAGCAGCAGGTGAATAGGGCGGTTAGCAAGCCGAGGGGGAAGGAGGTGCGAGGGGGTCGCTGGGGGGGAAAGCAGGGGGGAGAAATGCAATGTCTGAGATAAATCATTCAGGCTTAACAGAGAGATCAGCTTCAAGATGAAAGGATAAAGTGAAAGAGTTTAAAAAATGAGGGAAAGAGAAGAAAGGAAAGCAGCAGCCAGGAGGACAATGGATGGCGCCTGGAAAGTTCAATTGAAATAATTTGTTTAGGATAAACTATAGCTAAACAGGTGTAAGCACTTCGATACTGGCATAAATGTGTTTACAGGAAGGAAGAGGGCGGTATTATTTATAGGGCTGTCGATTAATTGCACTTTTAATCACACTGTTAAACAATAGAATACCAATTGAAATTTATTAAATATTTTGGATGTTTTACTACCTTTTCATATATATTGTATTCTGTGTTGTAATTGAAATCAGTGTACAGTATTCTTGAGTACAAGTACTTGCACTGTAAAAGATAAAATAAATAGTATTTTTCAATTTACCTCATACAAGTTCTGTAGTACAATCTCTGTGTGGTGAAAGTGCAACTTACAAACGTATAATTTTTTTTTTTTTTGGTTACATAACCACTCAAAAACAAACCACTGTAAAACTTTAGAGCCTACAGGCCCACTCAGTCCTACTTCTTGTTCAGCTACGGTGACCAGACAGTAAGTGTGAAAAATAGGGACAGGGGGTGGGGGGTAATAGGAGCTTATATAAGAAAAAGACCTGAAAACCGGAACTGTCCCTATAAAATCGGGACATCTGGTCACCCTATGTTCAGCCAATTACTAAGACAAACAAATTTGTTTACATTCACAGGAGATAATGCTGCCCGTTTCTTGTTTACAATGTCAGCAGAAAGTGAGAACAGGAATTTGCATGGCACTTTTGTAGCTGGCATTGTGAGGTATTTACATGCCAGATATGCTAAACCAGGGGTCTCAAACACATGGCCTGCGGAGTTATGTCCTGCAGCCCGCCATAGGCGCTGACTCCACTGGCAGCCAAGCTCCAAACATTACTGAGTGTTTATATTTTATTAAAACCCCTCTTTGCATTATAGTTTTTTAAAAGTTAATACATTGACTTTTAATAGAATACTATATTACTCTTCATTTTTTTCATTTTTGACTATACTTTTGTATGATGGTATGAAAAGGTTTCAGTGATGCGGCCCTCGGGCCAATTTACTAGTTCTCATGTGGCCCTCATGGTAATTTGAGTTTGAGATCCCTGTGCTAAACATTAGTATGCCTCTTCATGTTTCGGCCACCATACCAGAGGACATGCTTTCTTGCTGATGCCGCTTTTGTTAAAAAAAATAATGCGTTAATTAAATTTGTAACTGAACCATAGGCACCAACTCTGTGGGTGCTCCACGGCTGGGTGGGAAAAGATGGGGTGGGAACTTTGGGGAAGGGGTGGAATGGGGGTGGGGCAGTGCAGGGGTGGGGCCAGGGGTGGTGTGGGGGCAGAGGGGAAGTCGGCATCTATGGACTGAACTCCTTGTGGGAGACGTATATGTCCTCTGCCTGTTTTACCCGCATATATTTCATGTTATAGCAGTCTCGGATGATGACCCAGCACATGTTCATTTTAAGAACACTTTCACTGCAGATTTGACAAAACACAAAGAAGGTACCAATGTGAGATTTCAAGAGATAGCTACAGCACTCTACCCAAGCTTTAAGAATCTGAAGTGCCTTCTAAAATCTGAGAGGGAGGAGGGGTGGAGCATTCTTTCAAAAGTCTTAAAAGAGAAACACTCTGATGAAGAAACTGCATAACCCGAACCACCAAAAAAGAAAATCAACCTTCTGCTGGTGGCATCTGACTCAGATAATGAAAATGAACATGCGTCGGTCTGCACTGCTTTGGATTGTTATCAAGCAGAACCCGTCATCAGCATGGACACATGTCCCCTGGAATGGTGGTTGAAGCATGAAGGGACATATGAATCTTTAGCGCAGGGATAGGCAACCTATGGAACGCGTGCCAAAGGCGGCACACGAGCTGATTTTCAGTGGCACTCACACTGCCCAGGTCCTGGCCACTGGTCTGGGGGGCTTTGCATTTTAATTTAATTTTAAATGAGGCTCCTTAAACATTTTAAAAACCTTATTTACTTTACATACAACAATAGTTTAGTTATATATTATAGACTTATAGAAAGAGACCTTATAAAAACGTTAAAATGTATTACCGCATGCAAAACCTTAAATTAGAGTGAATAAATGAAGACTCGGCACACTTCTGAAAGGTTGCCGACCCCTGCTTTAGCGCATCTGGCACGTAAATGTCTTGTGATGCTGGCTACAACAGAATGCCTGTTCTCATTTTCGGGCGACATTGTTAACAAGAAACGGGCAGCATTATCTCCTGCAAATGTGAACAAACTTATTTCTGTGAGTGATTGGTTGAACAAGAAGTAGGACTGAGTGGACTTGTAGGCTCTAAAGCTTTACATTGTTTTATTTTTGAACGCAGTTATTTTTTGTACATAATTCTACATTTGTAAATTCAACTTTCATGATAAAGAGATTACACTACAGTACTTGTATTAGGTGAACTGAAAAATACTATTTCTTTTGGTATTTTTACAGTGCTGCTGGAGGGTGCAGAGCATCCACTAATTTTTCCCCCTGGGTGCTCCAGCCCTAGAGCACCCATGGAGTTGGTGCCTATGGCCTAGCCATTTTCACGTTTTTTTTAAAATGTACAGGAACTACATGTTACTACTCTTTTGGATAGGCTTTTAACATATGACAGAATTGAAGGGGGGAGAGGAGAGAATGATTTGTGTAATTTTCTTGAAGTTGGGTTTAGGACTGTTCTATACACTTTATGCCACTACAATTGTGCCCCACACTAAAATGTTAGACTGCTTAATTATCAGTTTCTAAACCAATATTGCTAAAATAGTACAAAAACTGTGTAAATAAGATCATAGCTTAAAAAAATCTGGGGAGCACTGCCCTAGGGCGAAGGAATGAGACAGTTATGTCACAGTCACTTGCTTTTTCACACACTAGTCTTCCCCCTTGCTGGCTAAGCAGCAGTTCTGCAGAAAAGGACCTGGGGGTTACAGTGGATGAGAAGCTGGATATGAGTCAGCAGTGTGTCCTTGTTGCCAAGAAGGTTAACAGCATATTGGGCTGCATTGCCAGCAGATTCATAGATTCATAGATTTCTAGGGCTGGAAGGGACCTCGAGAGGTCATCGAGTCCAGCCCCCTGCCCTCATGGCAGGACCAAATACTGTCTAGACCATCCCTGATAGACATTTATCTAACCTACTCTTAAATATCTCCAGAGATGGAGATCCCACAACCGCCCTGGGCAGTTTATTCCAGTGTTTAACCACCCTGACAGTTAGGAACTTTTTCCTAATGTCCAACCTAAACCTCCCTTGCTGCAGTTTAAGCCCATTGCTTCTTGTTCTATCCTTAGAGGCTAAGATGAACAAGTTTTCTCCCTCCTCCTTATGACACCCTTTTAGATACCTGAAGACCGCTATCATGTCCCCTCTCAGTCTTCTCTTTTCCAAAGTAAACAAACCCAGTTCCTTCAGCCTTCCTTCATAGGTCATGTTCTCTAGACCCTTAATCATTCTTGTTGCTCTTCTCTGGACCCTCTCCAATTTCTCCACATCTTCCTTGAAATGCGGTGCCCAGAACTGGACACAATACTCCAGTTGAGGCCTAACCAGCGCAGAGTAGAGCGGAAGAATGACTTCTCATGTCTTGCTCACAACACACCTGTTAATGCAGCCCAGAATCAAGTTTGCTTTTTTTGCAACAGCATCACACTGTTGACTCATATTTAGCTTGTGGTCCACTATAACCCCTAGATCCCTTTCTGCCATACTCCTTCCTAGACAGTCTCCTCCCATTCTGTATGTGTGAAACTGATTGTTCCTACCTAAGTGGAGCACTTTGCATTTGTCCTTATTAAACTTCATCCTGTTTACCTCTGACCATTTCTCCAATTTGTCCAGATCATTTTGAATTATGACCCTATCCTCCAAAGCAGTTGCAATCCCTCCCAGTTTGGTATCATCTGCAAACTTAATAAGCGTACTTTCTATGCCAATATCCAAGTCATTGATGAAGATATTGAACAGAGCCGGTCCCAAAACAGACCCTTGCGGAACCCCACTCGTTATACCTTTCCAGCAGGATTGGGAACCATTAATAACTACTCTCTGAGTACGGTTATCCAGCCAGTTGTGCACCCACCTTATAGTAGCCCCATCTAAGTTGTATTTCCCTAGTTTATTGATAAGAATATCATGCGAGACTGTATCAAATGCCTTACTAAAGTCTAGATATACCACATCCACCGCTTCTCCCTTATCCACAAGACTTGTTATCCTATCAAAGAAAGCTATCAGATTGGTTTGACATGATTTGTTCTTTACAAATCCATGCTGGCTATTCCCTATCACCTTACCACCTTCCAAGTGTTTGCAAATGATTTCCTTAATTACTTGCTCCATTATTTTCCCTGGCACAGAAGTTAAACTAACTGGTCTGTAGTTTCCTGGGTTGTTTTTATTTCCCTTTTTATAGATGGGCACTATATTTGCCCTTTTCCAGTCTTCTGGAATCTCTCCTGTCTCCCATGATTTACCAAAGATAATAGCTAGAGGCTCAGATACCTCCTCTATTAGCTCCTTGAGTATTCTAGGATGCATTTCATCAGGTCCTGGTGACTTGCAGGCATCTAACTTATCTAAGTGATTTTTAACTTGTTCTTTTTTTATTTGATCTTCTAAACCTTCCCCCTTCCCATTAGCATTCACTATGTTAGGCATTCCCTCAGACTTCTCGGTGAAGACCGAAACAAAGAAGTCATTAAGCATCTCTGCCATTTCCAAGTTTCCTGTTACTGTTTCTCCCTCCTCAGAGTAGTGGGCCTACCCTGTCCTTGGTCTTCCTCTTGCTTCGAATGTATTGATAAAAAGTTTTCTTGTTTCCCTTTATTCCTGTAGCTAGTTTGAGCTCATTTTGTGCCTTTGCCTTTCTAATCTTGCCCCTGCATTCCCGTGTTGTTTGCCTATATTCATCCTTTGTGATTTGTCCTACTTTCCATTTTTTATGAGACTCCTTTTTATTTTTTAGATCTTGCAAGATCTCGTGGTTAAGCCAAGGTGGTCTTTTGCCACATTTTCTATCTTTCCTACCCAGCGGAATAGTTTGCTTTTGGGCCTTTAATAGTGTCCCTTTGAAATACTGCCAGCTCTCCTCAGTTGTTTTTCCCCTCAGTCTTGATTCCCATGGGACCTTACCTATCAGCTCTCTGAGCTTACCAAAATCCGCTTTCCTGAAATCCATTGTCTCTATTTTGCTGTACTCCCTTCTACCCTTCCTTAGAATTGTGAACTCTATGATTTCAAGATCACTTTCACCCAAGCTGCCTTCTACTTTCACGTTCTCAACGAGTTCCTCCCTATTTGTTAAAATCAAATCTAGAACAGCTTCCCCCCTAGTAGCTTTCTCAACCTTCTGAAATAAAAAGTTGTCTGCAATGCAGTCCAAGAACTTATTGGATAGTCTGTGCCCCGCTGTGTTATTTTCCCAACATATATCTGGATAGTTGAAGTCCCCCATCACCACCAAATCTTGGGCTTTGGATGATTTTGTTAGTTGTTTAAAAAAAGCCTCATCCACCTCTTCCACCTGGTTAGGTGGCCTGCAGTAGACTCCTAACATGACATCACCCTTGTTTTTTACCCCTTTTAGCCTAACCCAGGGACTCTCAACACTTCTGTCCCCTATGTCCATCTCCACCTCAGTCCAAGTGTGTACATTTTTAATATATAAGGCAACACCGCCTCCCTTTTTCCCCTGTCTGTCCTTCCTTAGCAAGCTGTACCCGTCCATACCAACATTCCAATCGTGTATTATCCCACCAAGTTTCGGTGATGCCAACACTGTCATAGTTGAATTTATTTATTAGCACTTCCAGTTCTTCCTGCTTATTACCCATACTTCTCGCAGTTGTATACCGGCATCTAAGATACTGATTTGATCTTGCCTCCCAGTTTTGCCCTGACCCTCCTATCTCTTTGTCATTAGAGCCCACACTCCCTCCTATTTCTGACCCATCTCCCAGGTCCCCATGTTCTCCACTTACCTGTGGGCTTTGCTCACCTGTCCCCATCGAACCTAGTTTAAAGCCCTTCTCCCTAGGTTAGCCAGTCTGTATCCAAATATGGTCTTTCCCCTCCTCGAAAAGTGAACGCCATCTCTGCCTAGCAGTTCTTCCTGGATTAGCATCCCATGGTAGAGGAAGCCAAAGCCCTCCTGGCGACACCATCTTTGCAGCCAGGCATTCACCTCCATGATGCACCTGTCTCTGCCCGTGCCCCTACCTTTGACAGGAAGGATCGAAGAGAATACCACCTGCGCTCCAAACTCCTTCACCCGTACTCCCAGAGCCCTGTAGTCACTCTTGATCTGCTCAGTGTTACATCTCGCAGTATCATTTGTGCCCACATGGATGAGTAGCATGGGGTAGTAGTCAGAGGGCCGGATAATCCTTGACAATGCCTCCGTAACGTCTCGGATACAGGCCCCCGGCAGGCAGCATACCTCCCGAGATGAAATGTCAGGGCGACAGATGGGCGCCTCCGTCCCCCTCAGCAGAGAGTCTCCGACCACCACTACCCTACGTTTCCTATTCGCAGTGGTGGCAGCAGACTTCCCGGCCTTAGGGGTACGAGGCTTCCCCTCCTCTGCTGTAGGGGGAGATTCCTTCTCTCCTGTATCAAGAAGAGCATAACCGTTTCCTATTACCACGGCGGCAGGGTTTGGAGCAGGGGTGGAGCACTGCCTGCTGCCAGAAGTAACCAGCTGCCAGTGTCCACCCTGAGCCATTTCCTCCTCCACCAGTGGTGTGTCAGCAGTCCTGTGTACTGGGACAGCTACCTCAGCTGTCTCCACATGGACACTGTCCAGGAATTGTTCATGGTCTTGGATGCTCCTCAATCTAGCCACCTCCTCCTGTAGCTCTCCCACCTGCTGCCTGAGAGATTCCACCAGCAGGCACCTGTCACATTGGATGGTCCCCCCAGCCTGGATATCAGTAAGTGGGAATTGTAAGTTACAGTCCCTGCAAACCACGCCAGGATCTGGGTAGAAGCATCCATGTTCAGGCGCTCTGTCTGGCTACAGGTGCAGGTGGAGGAGACAGAAGCAGTGCTGGCACAGGTGTTGTGGGCCTTCCTAACCATCGTAGGCCTCCCTCTGTCAAACTCCCTCTCACGCAGATCAAGGGAAGTGATTATTCTCCTCTATTTAGCACTGGTGAGGCCACATCTGAAGTATTGCATCCAATTTCCCCCCCCACCCCCACCCCCAGAAAGGATGTGGACAAATTGGAAAGAGTCCAACAGAGGGCAACAAAAATGATTAGGGGGCTGGGGCACATGATTTATGAGGAGAGGCTGACAGAACTGGGCTTATTTAGTCTGCAGAAGAGAAGAGTGAGGCGGGGATTTGATAGCAGCCTTCAACTATCTGAAGGGGGGTTCCAAAGAGGATGGAGCTTGGCTGTTTTCAGTGGTGGCAGATGACAGAACAAGGTCTCAAGTTGCAGTGGGGGAGGTGTAGGTTGGCTATTAGGAAACACTATTTCACTAGGAGGGTGGTGAAGCACTGGAATGGGTTCCCTAGGGAGGGGGTAGAATCTCCATCCTTAGAGGTTTTTAAGGCCTGGCTTGACAAAGCCCTGGCTGGGATGATTTAGTTGGGGTTGGTCCTGCTTTGAGCAGGACCTTCTGAGGTTTCTTCCAACCCTAATCTTCTATGATTATGTCCTGAATACTGTATATAGAAATTAAAATTCTTGCACTCTGGCACAAGGGATTTTGTGTTTCCTTGTGTGAGGGTAGACACAGAAGCCATGCTTTCTCCGTGGGGATGGCTCACGTTAAAGAAATATAAAGTGTACTTCCAAGGCAAATGATGATTTATCTGTCAAGAGTAGAGGGATTTTTTTAAACTAGTTTTACCTGGAGCTCCACTGGTGGTGCTGTGTCTGGGGATCATTGGCTCAGGTAGCATCATGAGTTGCTTAACTTCTCTGTATCTTTATGAACAAAGGGAATTGCCCTAGTTATACCATATGCTGGGATCCCTCCTATGAGGGCAGCCTGTGCTGCAGAGTGGCTGTAGAGGGGATAGTCTTGGGGTTAAGCCCCATTCTGTGAAGGTCGTGTTTAGAGCTGGACCCCAGACTTCACTGCCCTGTGGATGGCCAGGTGTTCAGGAGTCATGCCTCAGACAGGAAGCTGGAGTCTGTAGGCTCGTAGAGACTTTTTAGTGAGAAAACCATGCTGTCAAGCAGAGCTTGGCTGTCGGGAAGGAGGAAGGGAGCGCACAGGGGGAGTGGGCTGAGGCGGGACTGCCCGACCCAGGGCGGGGCCAGGGAGGGGCCGACGGACACGCTGGGTTGGGGCGAGTCTTGAGGGCTCCTGGGCGGAAGCTCGCTTGCGGCTGCCGGTTCTCGGTGCCGGGTCGGGCTCGGAGCCAAGCCTTGCTGGGATGGTGCCTGCCGGGGAGCCGGGGCCGCTGGCCTGCGACGGGGCCGATGACCTGGCTGCCCTGGCGGAGCTGGACGAGGCGAGGCTGCTGCAGAATCTGAGCGGCCGCTTTCTACAGCAGCGGGTCTATGTGAGGGGGGGAGCCGGGGGCAGTGCTGGGGCGGGGGGGGCTGCTGTTGGGTCTCCCCCCGTTTGGGAAATGGCTGGAGGGTGGGAGGAGGGACCTCGCGGGGCGGGGCGGGGCGACTGACCCCCACGGGATGCTGGAAGCGTGTAAGGGACGGCGGAGGGACACCGGAGGGCGAGTGGGCAGGAAACCCCGCAGGACACCGTGTTTGCGTGAGGGAGGGCTGAGGGACACCAGGGATGGGGGAGCAGGGGACCCCACGGGACACTAGGAGCATGGGGGAGGGGAGACCCTGCGGGTCACTGAGGGTGTGTGCAGTGGGGCAAGGGACCCCACGGGACACCAGGGGCATGTGGGCAATGCTTAATTTGTGCTGCCCTATGCTTGCAGCCTCAGTTATGCATTTGAAAAAAATGCTTGAGCCCTGGCACCTCATATTTTGAGCCCCGGGGTACCTCTTTCATTACAAATTAAGTACTGCCTCTGGTGGTGGAGGGAGACCCCAGGAAACACTGGAGACTTGGGGGGAGGGGCAGAAACCCTTGCGGGATGCTGGGGGTGTGTTGGGTGGGAGACCCCACGGGACACTGGGGAAGTTGGGGAGGGAGACCCCACGGGACATGATTTCCTCACCACTCTTCAGTAGTGTAGTGCCCTTGGTCCATGGGGTGCTGTGCAATAATTGCTTACCTGATTAATAGAAATTTTCCTTTTACATCAGACATACATTGGAGACATTCTGATTGCAATGAACCCGTTCCAGAGCCTTCCGCTCTATGAGAAACCAGTAAGTGTCCCCTCATTCCAGTGTATGGTGTGAGTAGCATGGGTGTGTGGTGTCTTGTGCTGGTGTGGGCCTGGTGGGGAGAAGGTGCAGTTGTGGGTGGCCCTTCCAGGGCGTGGGCCACACAAGAGGAACAGAGTTGTGCACTTTGCTCTTGATGTTTGAATCACATTACTTCCCTGTGAAGTTATATTGTTACCCATAAGGAATGTGGCTAGTTGGGCTTTTGTAGAAGGTTTTTCTATGTACTTTTGAGTCCCTATTTTTTTTCAAAATATAGTATGTCTCATATGGATCTTGTCAGCTGTGTTTTGATTTCTCTGTCACCCATGGCTCTAGGTGCTTCATCCTATTTGAAACAAAAAATATTTTAGACAGTTTTAAATCAACAATGTACTCATTGAACTGACCATCCAGTAGTAAAAAACAATCCTGCTCGCAGCAACCCTCACATCGTACCCACTGTTTACACCCTACTCTCACTCTCCTCTCCACTAGTGCTCAAGAACAGAGATGACCTTTGCAATAAGCCAGAAGATTCTAAGCAGGGCAGTGGTAGGGGGTTCTGGGGCATGTTATGTTTCTGGAAATCTTCATCTGACATATGGTGTTTTGTTTGATCTACTCTATCAAGCTATGGAAAATGTAATCTAAACTACATATTAAAAAAATAAACCAGCAACTCTGATGGCTTCTCCCTCACTTGTCTCAGTGGCTAGCTGAGGTGAGGAGGGGAGAATTTACCCCTGTCCCCTAACTGTTCTGGCATTTCACTTTAATTGAACTTTCTCCCTGCTCCCAGGTATCAGAGAAATATCAGAACCATGACAAGGGTACCCTACCCCCCCACATCTTTGCCATTGCTGACAGAGCATACCAGGCCATGCTGGGGCATCTGGCAACAGGACCTCAGAACCAGTGTATCGTCATCAGGTAAGATAAAACAATTCAAAATATTTGTAGGGCTCCATATCGTGGGACAGTATGGTCTTGTCAGCCCTGCATCACTGACAGGGAGAGCAGACAAGATGGAACTATCAACTTTGCACCTTCTAGTCTGTGGCCAATGCCTTCATTAAGCTGGCATTTAAAGAAGCGTTTAAAGAAGGGGGAATGAAGACCAAAGGCCTCTTGCTGGAATCCATTTAAGTGCTTATTATGGTGGTTGAAAGAACCTGTATGTTGTCTTCCCAC
This sequence comes from Macrochelys suwanniensis, assembly GCA_033296515.1. Classification (NCBI taxonomy): domain Eukaryota; kingdom Metazoa; phylum Chordata; order Testudines; family Chelydridae; genus Macrochelys; species Macrochelys suwanniensis. The sequence continues at coordinate 130,452,224 of CM065780.1, read as the reverse complement.
ATATGCACCCTTTGCCCTTCTCATTCACTTCCTAAGAGTTGACTACAGGGGCAGCGCGTTCAGAGTCATAGAATCATAAAAGAATAGGGTTGGAAGAGACCTCAGGAGGTCAGCTAGTCCAACTCCCTGCTCAAAGCAGGACCAACCCCAACTAAATCATCCCAGCCAGGGCTTTGTCAAGCCAGGTCTTAAAAACCTCTAAAGATGGAGATTCCACCCCCTCCCTAGGTAACCTATTCCAGTACTTCACCACCCTTCTTGTGAAATAGTTTTTCCTAATATCCAACCTAGACCTCCACTACCGCAACTTGAGACCATTGCTCCTTGTTTTGTCATATACCACCTCTAAAAACAGCCGAGCTCCATCCTCTTTGGAACCCCCCTTCAGATAGTTGAAGGCTGCTATCAAATCCCCCCTCACTCTTCTTTTCTGGAGACTAAATAAGCCCAGTTCTGTCAGCCTCTCCTCATAAGTCATGTGCCCCAGCCCCCTCATCATTTTGTTGCCCTCCGTTGGACTCTTTCCAATTTGTCTACATCCTTTCTGTAGTGGGGGACCCAAAATTGGATGCAATACTTCAGATGTGGCCTCACCAGTGCCAAATAGAGGAGAATAATCACTTCCCTTGATCTGCTGGCAATGCAGCCCAATATGCCATTAGCCTTCTTGGCAACAAGGGTACACTGTTGACTCATATCCAGCTTCCTGTCCACTGTAATCCCCAGGTCCTATTCTGCAGAACTGCCGCTTAGCCAGTCGGTCCCCAGCCTGTAGCGGTGCATGGGATTCTTCCATCCTAAGTGCAGGACTCTGCACTTGTCCTTGTTGAACCTCATCAGATTTCTTTTAGCCCAATCCTCCAATTTGTCATGGTCAGTCTGGACTCTATCCCTACCTTCCAGCATATCTACCTCTCCCCCCAGCTTAGTGTCATCCGCAAACTTGCTGAGGGTGTAATCCATCCCATCCTCCAGATCTTTAATGAAGATGTTGAGCAAAATCGGCCCCAGGACAGACCCCTGGGGCACTCCGCTTGATACCGGCTGCCAACTAGACATCGAGCCGTTGATCACCACCTGTTGAGCCCGACGATCTAGCCAGCTTTCTATCCACCTTATAGTCCATTCATCCAATCCATACTTTTTTAACTTGCTGGCAAGAATACTGTGGGCGACTGTATCAAAAGCTTTGCTAAAGTCAAGAGAGATCACATCCACCACTTTCCCCATATCCACAGAGTCAGCACTGTGATAAACCGCTTGGCAAGAGATGGGTGATATTCTAATCTACAGCATCATCACTAGGCTTTAAAGTAGGGGTGGGCAAACTTTTTTTGGCCTGAGGGCCACATCGGGGTTGCAAAACTGTATGGAGGGCCAGGTAGGGAAGGCTGTGCCTCCCCAAACAGCCTGGCCCCCCACCTCCATCTGCCCCCTCCCACTTCCCACCCCCTGACTTCCCCCCCATTAGAACCTCCGATCCAACTCCCCGCTGCTCCCTGTCCCCTGACTGCCCCAACTCCTATCCACACCCCTGCTCCCTGACAGGACCCCTGGGACTCCCACGCCTATCCAACCACCCTGTTCCCTGTCCCCTGATCACCACCCCCCGAACCTCTGCCCCATCCAACTCCTCTGCTCCTTATCCCTTGACCACCCCCTCCCAGGACCCCCCGCCCCTGACCGCCCCCCCGAACCTCTGCCCCATCCAACCCCTCCGGCTCCTTGTCCCCTCACTGCCCCCTCCCGGGACCCCCGCACCCCTAACCGCCCCACTGTGATCTCACCCCCACCCAACCCTCCCTGTTCCCCATCCCCTGACTGCCCCTCCCCCCGAACCTCTGTCCCATCCAACCCCCCCTGCTCCTTGTCCCCTGACCGCCCCCTCCTGGGACCCCCCACCCCTAAACGCCCCCCCTGTGACCTCACCCCCTATCCAACTGCTCCCTATCCCCTGCCTGCCCCCTGAGATGCCCTGCCCCTTATCAAACTACCCCACTCCCCGCCCCCTTACCATGCCGTTCAGAGTGGCAGGACTGGAAGCCACGCCGCCTGGCCAGGGCCAGCCGTGACGAAGTGGCTGTGGGAGGGAGGACAGCAGGGGTGGGGCCAGGGGCAAGCTTCCCTGGCTGGGAGTTCAAGAGCCGGGCAGGACGGTCCTGTAGGCCGTAGTTTGCCCACCTCTGCTCTAGAGCCAACACTGAGGATATAGCCTTTTTATTGCTATTTCTTTTATTGCCATACATGCTATGATTGTCTTCAAAGTGCTGAATGCCTAGACAGAACGCCCCATTGAGATGAGTGGGGCAGGTGAGATCTCTCCTTTTGTTTGAGGCTGTCTCTGCAGTGGCATATAGAGCCAGGTATCCGGTTCACCTTTGGAATGTTCTTCACAGCCAGTGGCATTAGACATTTAATCTGTTTTCCAGTAACACGTTAAATTCTGCAAAAGTTGAAGGGAGCCCCAGTATGATGATGGCCTGGGCTTCTGGCCAGATGTGTCTTATTGAACAATGCTCACAGGGAGAGGAAATGACAGGGAAAGAATACATGTGTCTGGGGCAGACGTGCTTTGGGATCACAGATCACTTGGGTAATAAATATTATCAGGCTCAGAGTAAGAGAATGGATGGCTGCTCTTGGAGTAGGGGAAAGAATGAGAGTCTAATTCCTCTGTGTGCCTGGACAATTAGGTACATTAGTGGTGAGAAATACTAGTAGGAAACTCACCCTTTCTTTCCAGACAAGGACCTGGCTACAGTGATCTGCTTGTTGTCACCTTCAGATTGGATAACTGTAACTTGCTGTATCTGTAAAAGCAATGCAGAGATGGAAGTGATGTGCAAAGTCCAGCTCCCTGCCTTCTGAAGGGGATGGGCTGTGGCAAATATTTTACACCTGTGCTCTGATCCCTTAGCTGTTTCCCAGTCTTCTTTCATTGCTTGTTTGAGGTTCTGATATTCAATGTCCTAGTGGTTCAGGACCCAGCTTAATTTGCAAACACATCTCCATTCACAACCTATTTGAGGGAACCATTTTTCTGGAACAATACAGCTGCCAAAGCCCATGGTGAAGTGCATGGGAGAGAGAAATAAATATTTTTGGGTGAGGAAGTTCAGTGTGGAGATTGAGCTAATTGGGAGTCTGACCCACTTTGAGGTTTGCTGTAGGTGCCTCCTCTTTGGGAAAAGCAGCTCCTACAGTAACTAGTATGAGGATTAAAAAAACAAAATAAAACCTTATTCCCAAAGATGAGGCTCCTATAACCACAAAGTCAAGTAAGGAAGAAGAGCAGAAACCACCCCCTCATCCCCACCCCCAAGCCCTTTAGAGACCTGGCTATGGAGATCTTATTGACCTGGGGTGCTCTAGACACTACAGCAATGGTCAGTATGAAATAGATAGATACTTATAAATGGAGTGAATATGCTGTGGAACCCTGACATGATAAACAGGGGACCCCATGATGTCATAATTAAACTTAGTGGAACTGTACAGGGCAGTAGAGGGAACCAGCTGGAGATGAAAGCCTCTTGGGCATAACTGAGGGAACATAGCTGCTGACTGAGGGCCCAGCTCTGCAGTCAGCAGCACAGAAGTAAGAATGTCAATACCATATCATGCAATCCTTACTTCTGCGCTGGTGCTGGCGGTGGCTCTGCCTTCAGAGCTGGGCTCCCTGCCAGCAACCACCACTCTCCAGTTGCCCAGCTCTGAAGGCAGCGCTGCCACCAGCAGCGGTGCAGAAGTAAGGTTAGCAGTACTGCAGCCCCCCGCACAATGAGCTTGTGACCCCACCCCCACAACTTTTTTGGGTCAGGACCCCTACAATTACAATACTGTGAAATTTCAGATTTAAATGGATGAAATAGTGAAATTTATGATGTTTAAAATCCTGTGATAGTGAAATTGACCAACATGGATAGTGAATTTGGTAGGGCCCTAATCATATCATATATCAGGTTATTAACTAGCTTCTCTGCTGCTACAGCAGGAAGTACATGGTTTGTGTTATCTGCAAACAGCAAAGGCAATAACTGAGAACACTTAGTGTGAGCAAAGATCTGGGGGAGGAGGAAGGGAAGGCACCCTTGTTACACATAGCTAAGGCTACGTTTTAGTCACAGGTATTTTTAGTAAAAGTCATGGACAGGTCACGGGCAATAAAGAAAAAGTCACGGCCCCATGACCTGTCCATATCTTTTACTAAAAATTCCTGTGACTAAATCTTACCTGCTGGGAGGGGGGCGTTTCTGAAGACTGCTGCTGGGGGGGTGCAGGGGCAGTAGCCTGGGGCCCCCCTGTCACCAGTATGAGTTGGGGACAGCCTGGGGTTCCACTGCCACCAGTACAAGTGGGGGGACAGCCCAGGGTGCAGCCACCACTGCTGGTCTGGGCAGGGGGTGGCCTGGGCCCTGCCACTGCTGGTCTGGGTGGGGGGTGGCCGGGGCCCTGTCGCCCCTGGTCCTGGACCGCTGCTCCAGGGCAGAGCTGGGGATCAGCTGCCTGGGGCTGCCAGAGCAGTGGCCGGTGCGGCTGGCCCCGGGGGCTTCCCCAGCTGCTGGGGTGGTCCTGGGGTCAGCTGCATCAGCGCTGCAAAATTCATGGAGGTCACGGAAAGTCACAGAAGCTGTGACCTCTATGACCTCGGTGAATGATTCGCAGCCTTACACATAGCCCATCAATGTAGCATCTAGTATTGGGGCTATGTTTTATTCCATTGCTTCTGAACACACAGATTGTCACAAAGATGAGGGATCCCATCTTAAACTGACCAGGAAATAGCATGGCCTCTGTGATCGGTACATTCCTCACTACCCAGATTAGTCACTGCAACTCACTCTGCTGGGTCCGAATGCAAGTGTCTCTCAGAGACTTCAGCTGGCGCATTGCGTAACAGCCATCTCCTAAGTAACAAAGGTAGATATGATCACATTGCCCTGTTCTCTGAATTCCACTGTCTCCATTCTGACTGGTGTCAGAGCTAAATTAAGCCCTAAAATGCTTTGCTCCAGGACCTGACCAACTGGCAGATAGCCTCAGGTAGCTGTATTCAGCGTGCACAATACAGGGGACAGAGTTATCTCAGCAGCAGGATCTGGTGATGAAACTCCCTGTCAGAGGGCAGTGTTGAGACCTACAGAGCCTTTCCTCAGCCATGGCTCCCATTAAAACCTAAAACTAACCAGCTGCCCCAACCCTGCGACCTGCGGGAGGGCAGGCATTATATAGTTCCTGACTCCAAGAGCTTATATTCTGTCTTTTTATTCTATTTTTGTGTAATACCCAGCACAGTGGGGCCCTGATCCATGACTGGGGCTCCTAGATAATGCCACAATATAAATGATAATAGGAAGCTAAATGCCCCCAGTCTCTTTGTAGTTAGTTGTTCAGTGTTTAATTGCATAGATGATGGGTTCCTTAGAAATACCATAAAGAGAAGGTGGTTTTAGTGATTAATGTGTAGGGCCACGAGCATCCAATGGAAGTCTGGTGTCTCTCTGTAACCCAGTAACTGAAGGCTGGGACTTTTCCTCCTTGCTGAGTGCCAAACTGGCACACTATCCCCCTCCCCCACATTCCAGAGCAACACACAACCACCTGGCTGTGTGTTGACCCTAGATTCCTGTCCAGCCTGGTGCATGTCAAACCAAGATGATCTCCCTTTCTCCTTTGCTGCTGTCCTATGCCTTGTTTAGAGAGAGGAATTCAGGTCACCAGCCCCCCACCACCTGAATCCTAGGAGTCTGCTTGTCCCAGCACTCCATTAGACTGTACATCACCCCTCCACTCCACCCTGTAGCCACAGAGAGCTGGCAGAAGCCACACCTGGGACACAAAGTTCAGTGTCCAGGTGTGTAAACCATCCTGCCCTTTGGAGTATGTGTGCTATTTCCTGCTTCTGCTCTGTGATTGACAGATCTTCACACAGGGTGAAGTCTTAGTGCACATGTGCTGTCATGGGATCACAGCCCAATTAAGGACATGGAAGCAGTGGGACAAGTTCTGCTTGTAAGGGTTGGGAGGGGAGGGATGCCTTGTATATGTGAAGGATTCAGTGAGACAGGTGCCTTTCAAGGTCATTTCTCCCTCTTTGCCAAGAGCTGGGGACACTAAGAAATTCCTTTTGGCCCCACTGCTTAAGGGGCTGCCCAATGGGTCAAGTTCACAGATAGGTGGGAGACAATGTCAATGTGGGTAAGACTCCTCCATCCCCAGGGTCAGGGAAGAATCTCAAGTGGAGGGTGTTAAATTGCTACACTGGGTGTAGAGGCTTATAGGGGATCAGTGCCCTATAGAATCTGTTGCCATGGGTAGTGGGGTGCGTTAGGGTGATGCTCAATGTGGGAACTGCCAGTAGGAGGCACCTGGAGCTGTGTGGTACATGGTGCATGGGGGGGAGGTGTTGGTTCAGAGAAAGGGGAGATGCACTGAGTCATAAGGGAAACAGTAGCTGAGTCCTAGTGGTGGTAGAGTTTCCTGTCCTCACCTTCTGCTCTTTTTTGACAGTGGAGAGAGTGGTGCAGGGAAAACTGAGAGTGTAAAGCTACTGCTGCGACACATCATGCACTTGTGCAAGGGCAACTCACAGCTGGAGCAGCAGATACTGCAGGTGAATCGCTGAAATAGAATGCAGGGGGACAAACGGAGGGGTGGCCACAGAGCAACTCACAGTTGGCTTAGGGGGTTCTACAGATGAGTCATTAGGATTGGCAAAAGCACAGAGTAAATTAAATCTTAACAATGGTATAAATCCAATACTAGATTGTCAGTTATGATGTAGACAAGACACATGGGTTCATTCAATATTTGGCAAGAAGCAAGATGATGTACTGATTACTGAAATAATTTCTATTCCATCAATAATTAGGAAGGATGTTAAACAGCATCTTTTTAAGTGAAAGATTTCTAAATCAGCAGGACCAGATAAGTTGTATCTAAGAATGTTAAAAGAATCAGCTAAGGAGTTCTTTGAACCATTAAAGTTGTTTTTATTAAATCTTGGAACACTGAGGAACAGTCTAGTCCAGTAGACAAGAAAATATCCAATGTTGTGCCAATATTTAAAAAGAATAAACAGTATGTCCCTGGTCATAGGCTGGTTAGCCTGATGTTGATCCCAATCAAAATCATGGAAAGGCTGGTATGGGATGCAGTCAGTAAAGATGCTGTAGCTAAGAGGGCAGATATGATCCTTGAATGTATGTGGAAGGGAATATCCAGTAGAAACAGGGAGGTGGCATTGCTTTTATATACAGCATTAATGAAAACATTACTGGAATAGTGTGTTCAGTTCTGGTGTCCACTCCTCCAAAAGGATATGAACAAATAGGAAAGGGTTCAGAAGAGAGCTACAAGAATGATTCAAGGTCAGGGAAACCTGTCTTCCAATGAGAGACTAAAGAAACTCTGTCTATTTAGTTTATCCAAGAGAAGGTAAATAGGTAACTTAATCATTGCCTACGTTTACCTACCTGGGGGTAAAGAGATTTCAGATAGCAGAGGTCTCTTTAATCTAGCAAACAAAGGCATAACAAGATCCAGTGTCTGGAAGCTGAAGCTAGACAAATTCAGACTGGAAATAAAGTACACATATTTAACAGTGAGGGTAGTTAACCATTGGAACAACTGACATAAGGATGTGATGTATTCTTCATCACTTGAAGTACAGTATTTTAATTCAAGATGAGAGATCTTTTTAAAGAAGGTGCTATAGCTCAACCAGAAGTTAGGGGCTTGATGGAGTGATTACTGGGTGAGTTTCTCTGGCCTCTTATGCAGGAGGTCAAATTAGAGGATCATAACGGTCCCTTTTGGCTTTAAAATCTATGAATTGCAGCTGGAGTATTGGAACCTGCAGGTGAGTCACTGCGGGAGGTTGGGGGCACAGGGCAACCTATAGTGGAGCAGTGGCGCTTTCTCATATTTGCAGATTATCATGTGGAGGGGCCCTTCCATCCCCAGTCGTTATTAGCCAAGCTTGACAGATCCTTTTCTGAGTCCTATAACTCAGTCATTCTGCACCATATTCATTTCTCTCTCTGCTGTGAACTTCCCCCAGTGTGTCTACCTTTCTGTCTTTGAGTTTCCCCAGATATGCACACATTATCCCATGTGGGGCCATCCATGAGAGGGACCTCTCCTCACCCTCACTGCTTGGTGGGAGTGGGAGGCTTCTGGGATTGAGGGGCTGAAGGCAGAATCCCAAGGGTTCTCTCCAGGACCTGACAGATTGTCCTCTCCTTGCTCCAGGATGCGGTGCCTTTGCTTATACAGTCCATGGTTGCATTGGATTATTTTATCACTGTGTGCATTCCAGCTGCATTTGAGCGACTCAAATCTTTTTTTTTTTTTCCCTCTCTGGCTCCTCATGAGGCTATTTCACATGATACCTCTGATACCTTCTGCAACCTAGCTGGGCAATTGTAGATGGGAGGGGACATTAAGGGTTCCCTGTTGCTTATACCTCTCCATCAACTCTGTGCATTTCCCTTCCAGGTGAACCCATTGCTCGAAGCCTTTGGCAATGCACAAACAGTGATGAATGACAACAGCAGCCGCTTTGGAAAATACATGCAGCTGAGGTTCCAAAGGAGTACAGGTGAGACCCAGGACTAGGTCTCTGGGAGTGTGGAACCCATCATCTGTCTGGTGATTTCTTTCCTTCTGTCCCTTCCCCATGTAGTGAGGGGCGCCAAGCTGAGCGAGTATCTCCTAGAGAAGTCTCGTGTGGTGCAACAAGATGTTGGAGAGAGGAATTTCCATGTCTTCTACTATATGTTTGCTGGGCTCACTGCAGAGGAAAAGGAAATGTATGGGCTGCTAGATCCCTCATTGTACAGGTACGTGAGTGGCAGGTCCTACTCTGGCTTCTCAGTGGAGTGGAGGTCAGAATAATGGGCTTCTATAGCCCCAAATGGGAAGGAATGGGAGAAGAGCATTTGACCTGGTGCGAGGGTTGAGTAACGAGAGGAGAGTACAGGGTTGGGGAATTGTCCTGGAAGGCTGGAGCTGGGCTCTGAACAGAAATGTTGTGTGGTCTAATGGATGGGACACTGGTCTGGGACTCGGGAGACTTGGGGTCTGTTCCTGGCTCTGCCAGTGACCTGGGGAAATCACTCCCCTCTCTGTACCTCTGCTCCCCCCACCCTGTGTCTGCGCTGTCTCTTTGGGGCAGGGACTGACTCACTGAGACTGCTCTGCACAATGCTCGTATGAGACATGTGATGTACTCAGGGTACAATCTGGACTGATGAACAGCTGTGACCCCTCGGCTCTCCTACATGGGGTGCCTTTTACATTGCCTTGCTGTGAGAGCTACCACTCCTGGTCTGTTCACGCACAGCTTCCAGCATGTAAGTTATTCTGTTATATTGTATGAGCGCTGTAATCAGCTACTCTTGAATTACACTATAGAGCAACACCCGCAAACTCCCAGTCCCAGACTTTCCCAAGAGGTGCATGCCTTGTGCTGCCCAGCTCTCTTCTGGACAACACAAGCTCATGAAGTCCATCATTTTATTAATACAAAAAGATTTGGGGGGAGGGATAGCTCAGTGGTTTGAGCATTGGCCTGCTAAACCCAGGGTTGTGAGTTCAATCCTTGAGGGGGCCATTTGGGGATCTGGGGCAAAAATCTGTCAGGGGACAGTACTTGGTCCTGCTAGTGAAGGCAGGGGACTGGACTCGATGACCTTTCAAGGTAGTTCCAGTTCTAGGAGAGTGGCATATCTCCTTTTATAAATAAATAAAAATATAAATATGTGCAAATCCTGTTATCCCAAATAGAGTTTCATAGAATCATAGAATCTCAGGGTTGGAAGGGACCTCAGGAGGTTCTAGTCCAACCCCCTGCTCAAAGCAGGACCAACCCCAACTAGATCATCCCAGCCAGGGCTTTGTCAAGCCTGACCTTAAAAACCTCTAAGGAAGGAGATTCCACCACCTCCCTAGGTAACCCATTCCAGTGCTTCACCACCCTACTAGTGAAAAAGGTTTTCCTAATATCCAACCTAAACCTCCCCCTCTGCAACTTGAGACCATTACTCCTTGTTCTGTCATCTTCTACCACTGAGAACAGTCTAGATCCATCCTCTTTGGAACCCCCTTTCAGGTAGTTGAAAGCAGCTATCAAATCCCCCCTCACTCTTCTCTTCTGCAGGCTAAACAATCCCAGTTCCCTCAGCCTCTCCTCATAAGTCATGTGCTCCGGCCCTCTAATCATTTTTGTTGCCCTCCGTTGGACTCTTTCCAATTTATCCACATCCTTCTTGTAGTGTGGGGCCCAAAACTGGACACAGTACTCCAAATGAGGCCTCACCAGTGCCGAATAGAGGGGAATGATCACTTCCCTCGATCTGCTGGAAATGCCCCTACTTACACAACCCAAAATGCCATTAGCCTTCTTGGTGACAAGGGCACACTGTTGACTCATATTCAGCTTTTCATCCACTGTAACCTCTAGGTCCTTTTCTGCAGAACTGCTGCCCAGCCATTCGGTCCCTAGTCTGTAGCAGTGCATGGGATTCTTCTGTCCTAAGTGCAGGACTCTACACTTATCCTTGTTGAATCTCCTCATATTTCTTTTGGCCCAATCCTCTAATTTGTCTAGGTCCCTCTGTATCCTATCCCTACCCTCCAGCGTATCAACCACTCCTCCCAGTTTAGTGTCATCTGCAAACTTGCTAAGGGTGCAGTCCACACCATCCTCCAGATCGTTAATGAAGATATTAAACAAAACCGGCCCCAGCACCGACCCTTGAGGCACTCCACTTGATACCGGCTGCCAACTAGACATGGAACCATTGATCACTACCCGTTGAGCCCGACCATCTAGCCAGTTTTCTATCCACCTTACCGTCCCTTCATCCAGCCCCTACTTCTTTAACTTGCTGGCAAGAATACTGTGGGAGACACTATCAAAAGCTTTGCTAAAGTCAAGAAATAGCACATCCACTGCTTTCCCCTCATCCACAGAGCCAGTTATCTCATCATAGAAGGCAATTAGGTTAGTCAAGCATGACTTGCCCTTGGTGAATCCATGCTGACTGTTCCTGATCACTTTCCTCTCCTTTAAGTGGTTCAGAATTGATTCCTTGAGGACCTGTTCCATGATTTTTCCAGGGACTGAGGTGAGACTGACTGGCCTGTAGTTCCCTGGATCTTCCTTCTTCCCTTTTTTAAAGATGGGCACTACATTAACTTTTTTCCAGTCATCCGGGACCTCCCCTGATTGCCATGATTTTTCAGATAATGGCCAATGGCTCTGCAATCTCATCGGCCAACTCCTTTAGCACCCTCGGATGCAGTGCATCCGGCCCCATGGACTTGTGCTTGTCCAGCTTTTCTAAATAGTCCCGAACTACTTCTTTCTCCACAGAGGGCTGGTCACCTCCTCCCCATACCGTGCTGCGGAGTGCAGCTGTCTGGGAGCTGACCTTGTCTGTGAAGATAGAGGCAAAAAAAGCATTGAGTACACTAGCTTTTCCACATCCTCTGTCACTAGGTTCCCTCCCTTGTTCAGCAAGGGGCCCACACTTTCCTTGACTTTCTTCTTGTTGCTAACATACCTGAAGAAACCTTTCTTGATACTCCTAACATCTCCGGCTAGCTGCAACTCCAAGTGTGATTTGGCCTTCCTAATTTCACTCCTGCATGCCTGAGCAATACTTTTATACTCCTCCCTGGTCATTAGTCCAATCTTCCACTTCTTGTAAGCTGCTTTTTTGTGTTTAAGACGAGTAAGGATTTCACTGTTAAGCCAAGCTGGTCGCCTGCCATATTTACTTTTCTTTCTACACATCGGGATGATTTGTTCCTGCAGCCTCAATAAGGATTCTTTAAAATACAGCCAGCTTTCCTTGACTCCTTTCCCCGTCATGTTATTCTCCCAGGGGACCTTGCCCATCAGTTCCCAAACACTTCAATTCAAACACACAATAAAACAAGTTTATTAATTTCAAAAGGATAGATTTTAAGTGAATACAGACGCTCCCCAACTTACACAAGTGTTCCGTTCTGGAACGCGTTGCATAACTTGTATCTCCAACCATTATGTGCACACACAAAAAAAAAATGAACCCCAAAAAACCTCCAAACCCTCCTATGTCTAGCTTATGGAACTTTTTCCATAAACTCGGATTTGCGTAAGTTGGGTCTTGCGTAACCCAGGGAGTGTCTGTACAGCTAATGAGGCACAAAAGTCAGAATTGGTTACAATAAAAATAAAAGTAGAACACAACTAATGCCTAACAACAAACTTGAGTGAACTCAAAGCAAGGTCTCTCACTACATGTTTCAGCAATCTTACTGGCTGAACTTCTTTCAGTCAGGATCCCTCCCTCTTCCTTTGTTTGTCAGGTATTGTGGATGCTGTGGGCAGAGAGAAAGGGAAGAATGATGTGGGGCTTCTGCCCTCCCTTGTTATAGTTCTTTGCTGTTTTTGAGATGCATCTCCAGCTGAGGTTCAGGAGACAAAAAATCTTTGTGGATGTAAACCCCAAGCTGTTACTTTTTAAGATGTAGATTTTTTGCTCTTGTCGCTTTTCGTGCCAATGTATAGCCATTTAGCAGGTGGTGGCCCATTTGGCCTGTTTACACTCGGCTGAGGTGTCAGTTTGTTTTTTCATAGAATCATAGGACTGGAAGGGACCATGAGAGATCATCTAGTCCAGTCCCCTGCAGTCATGGCAGGACTAAGTATTTTGTCTCTGAGGAACTGGTTTGGTTGCTTTCCAGATTGTGTTAGTAACACCATACAGTGGAATCTTATAACTTTATCAGCACAATATTGACCAGTGAGTTATGAGTTTTCAAATGATACCTCATAAGGCATATTCATACAAATATTATTATAATAGCATGCATGGGGTGAATACAGGGGTACAGAGCATCACAGTATGTAGACTGTACCCTAATACAAATAATATCAGGGTGATTCACTTGTCTTCCCAGGTATATAAGTGGCTGGTTTAGGGCAGAGGGTGTGGCTGAGTGCTGGAAGCACAAGTACTGGGAGGTGCGTAATGCCCTAGACATGGTGGGCTTCCAGGAACAGGTGAGTACAGTGGGCACTCTGTCACCATTTCCACCCCCTCTGCTCAATGAGCCCATTTGCTCCACTTCTACTTCCCTACTTCCCTTCAGTTTGCTGTGCTGCTCGCAGGCTGGCAGATTCATTGCAGAGCTCCCTTCCCACCCCCTGCCACATACCTGACCTTCCTCTCCCTCCATCACTGCAGGAAGTTTGAAGTTCCACTGGAAGGGGGCTGCTTGTTGCTCATCATGTGTATGTACATGCCCACATACATCTGTGGGTGCCAGCCCCAGCCATCTCTGTTGTGTATTTTAGGAGCAGGTGGACATGCAGGCAATCCTGGCCGGAGTCCTGTCTCTGGGCAATGTGACCTTCCAGTCCCAGGAGAACAATGGGGCCGTGAGAGTGAGTGAAGCCTCCAGGGGGTGGCTGAAGGCTGCAGCGGTGAGTCGAGTTAGAGGCTCAGAGGAGTGAGACAAGATTGTGCTCCCACTGGGGACCTGTGTGAGGTTTGGGGAATATTTATATTAGGAATGCTCTTTAAATCCATGTATGAAGGGTAGATGAGGTCCACTGCTGGGGTCCTTCCATTCTTTGGGTGCTGCTTATGCTACACCTGAATGACGTAGCAGAGGGGACTCCTATCCCTGATTCTAAAGACCCTACAGAAGAATTAAGAGTTGTCCCAGGAATGCACCAGTTTGCCCAAGTGACTGGTATCTTCAAGCCCTCTTCTTTCCCACCATGCACCTTATGTGGGGTTTAACGACCAGCAGGTTACTCAGTTCAAAGTCAGGTTCAGAATTGGAGCAGAAGATGGGCTGGGACTACAGACCAATCCTTTTCTATCTCAGCCCCTCACATCCTGGCAGCATCCAAATCCTGCTTTCTCCATATTGTATCGAAAACCTGATCCATCTTCTCTCTCCTCAAAGATAAAACACTTGGTCAGACCCTGATCTCTCCTGTTTCAATTACTACCTTTTTCTCTCTGGCCTGACACACACATCACTCTCCTCCCCAGTTTGTCAAACCACAGGTACTAGACTTATTTTTCTCATCTGTTGATCTGACAGCACCACTCCTCCCACAGGCCCTCCTGCACACTGCATTAGATCTGGCCTTGGTGGGGTGCAGTTTCCTGTAATCTGGGTTTGACTATTGCAGTTTTCGCTAAGAATAATGCTCCCTGACTTGAAAAAGCTCCAGCTCATCCAAAATGCAGCAGCTCATCTGCGTAACAGGCTGCTGTGTGCCACCCTCTCCTCTGCCACCTCAGTGCCCTACTCTCAACAGTGGCTTCCCATTGAGTAAATCCAATTCTAGGTCTCTGTCTTGATTTCAAAGCCCCACCATGGGATGGCTCCCAGCTCACTGACATGTAGCCTTTCCTTTTTAGTTAAAGTAATTTTAGTGACATTAGATGGATTCAGCTTTGGTAGCTACATTCTCAAGTTCAACAGTTACCTCTGCCACTTGTTTCAGATCTAGAGCTCATAAGAACACATGAAAACCAAGGAAAGTAGCACATGCAATTACAGAGTAAGGTCTAATATATTTTATCAATGTTATTCAAGTTACCAGAACAGTTATGAATATCACAGCATGTATAAATTATAGCTGCAGTCATACTCTCATCCTCCTAGATAGTGTTAGGGTCTGATGGGACTCTTATGGAATGATCATCAGTAGAGGGATGGTTCCTGGAGGAGTTTTTTTATAGGAAGCTCAATTTTTCCAATCTGGGCACCTTCTTTTTATAATGTGATTTTGCCTATACCTACATTCTGTGCATGAAAGTGTCAATCCTCTTTTCCTTTTGGTTTGATGTCCCCAAAAACTTGAGGTACCCTGTTTTCTATAGGTTGTGTATAGTTCCTTTTATTTTCATTAGCATTGATGCACAACCTGTATCCTGTGGTTAAGACATGCGTTAAAGAAAAATGTGCTTCTAGAGCATTTTTGCAATCTAAAATTAATCTTTTGGCCAATTTTTTTCAATTTCACCTCTTGGTACATCTTTTCCCATAATCTTATGGCATTGGGTTATTTTTTGGTTACTTACTGATGTCAGTATTTTTTATTTCTAAGGCCTAAAATAGCTAAGCTAAAATCTTACAGGCCTCAGCCTATAGGCTTTGCATTTCAGCCTTCCTTACTTAGATACCTAATACATATTTGTCCCTTCTAACTACTAATCAATCTTATACTTTTATAATCCTATCACTTAACTTTAGTTAGCATACAATAATTATATATAACATGACAGGTTAGTTAATTATAATATGACAAAATAAATAATAAAATCAAATCATTGGCTACAGAGAGGTGCCCTCTCTCCTCAACTTTCCACAATGACTGCATGCCACTGGAACCATGAAACTGCCCCTCTGCAGGGGAGGCTTGTGATTGTGGGAGATGGAACCGTCACAGGAGCTGGGTTCTGACTGTGGAATTCACTGTTTGGTGAAATCAGAATTAGCACTAACCTCATTGTATTTGGAGCTAAGTAAAAGCCACACCTCTGCACCCAGCCTCGTGCTTTGTATTTTAAATAAATAAATAAACCACACTCCACCTCAGTCTGCTCTTGCCAGCAGCACAGGAATAGAAATTTCAGTGCTGTGTCTTTCTACCTTTGGAGAGCACTCTGGTTCTATGGTAACTAGGAGCCATAGGATCATGTTTAAATGTCTCTTCCTCCCCTTCAAGGACGGGCAGAGCTCTGACGCAGGTTTCATCTCTGGCAATTAATATTGTATTATGTAAATAATTGGAGGTAAGTGCTGGGAAGGTGTATGTGGGAGGTTGGGAAGGCTGCGGCAGCGGCACAGGAGGGCCTGAGAGCGAGCAAGCTGGTCTTGAGGAGAGTGGTGACTTCAGAGTTTGTGGCTTGATTCCCGCCATGTCGTCTTATTATTTACATTACAATAGCGTCCAGAGGCCCCAGTCAGGATCATGGCCCCATTGTACTGGGCGGTGCACAGAGGCAGGGAGACATAGCCACTGCACTATGGAACCAGGGATTAAAACGGACTATTCTCTTTGGTCCCTTCTCTCCCAGGGTCAATTTGGAGTCCAGGAAGAGGAGCTGTTGAAATGCCTTATTTGTAAAGTGTCCATAACCCGGGGAGAGCAGATTCAGCGTTTCCACACACAGCAGCAGGCTGAGGGTAAGGGGCAGGGGAGGTAAATCAGAAAAATTGTCTGGAAGAGCCCTTTTGGGCACATCTGTCTTATCTGTGACCCAGAGCCTGGTGTGGTATTGTCCCAACAGTGTATGTAAGCTCTCTGGAGCAGGGATTATGTCTCCCTATGTGTTTGTGCAGCCCCCCGTGTAATGGGCCCTAATCCTGAGAGTGGCCTGTGACGGGTTCCCTCTAGGGTGCCACCTGGAACTGGGATACCACTGAGCCCCCCTGACCCACCAGCCTGGGCTCCCTCTTATACTGTACTGCTGTGACAAGCTGCAAAGCCCTCCAGGCTTCAGCCTGCATTTTCACCAACATACATACAGGTAGGGACACACCCGCCTGCAGTTTCATGCAGGCGCTTTGACCAACTCCTGCATAGGAAGGTGACAGCTAGGGTAACAACCAGCTTCTCAGGCATGCACCCTTTCTGGAGTATAAATCCAAAATTATACCATCTTGCGCTGCACAGGGAACTGTACAGTATAAGCTCATAAAATTCACCCCTCCCTCAGTGTGGAGAGGAATATGCAATAGCCTTCTGCCCCTGAGTTATGTTTCCAACACACTGGTTTAGATAAAGCAAAAAATAAGTTTATTAATTACAAAAGATAGATTTTAAGTGATTATGAGTGATAGCGAACAAATCAAAGCAGATTACCTAGCAAATAAATAGAACATGCAAACTAAACTTAATACAGGCAGTCCTTGACTTTACGACGTTCAAGTTACAACAAATGGCACTTACGACGTTTATAAATTGTCAGTGTTTCGACTTAACAACATCGGTTTCGACTTTATGATGCTCGATCTGCTATTGTTCCTGTGGGAAATTCGAGTTACGATATTTTCGACTTAAGACGTGATTTTCAGGGACCAATTGTGTCGTAAATCCGAGGACTGCCTGTATACTAAATAGATTTGATATGAATAACAGATTCTCATCCTAAGTGATAATATAAGCAGGCTGCAGATTCTTAAGGGGCAAGCTGCACTTGCTTACAGCTTGGAATCCCCAGGTGTTCCATTCACAGGCTAAAAATCCCTTTAGCCTGGGTTAAGCACTTCCCCGAGTTCAGTCTTTGTTCCTCAGGAGTTTCCAGGAGTCTCAGGATGGCTTTTGCTTAAAAGCAACTTGTTTATTTACTAGAGTAAAAAGATAATTTACAAACAAAACAGATGTCTCTCCTGGCAAGGTTTAATCCTTGATATATGCTTACCAGCCAGATGGTCTATCTTCAGTTACCTCATAGACAGCATGTTTCTCCCTCTCTTTCTGTTACGTTTTAGTCCATCATTCTGTGTGTGTGTGAGAGAGACAGTCAGTCAGTCAACCCTTAAGAAGCTGGCCCCTGTTTTGTCTCTGGGATCATTAACATATTCCCTAGGGATTGTATTCCCTCCCACCTAAACTGGTTTCCTTGGTCTGCTGGAGCTTCCAGCTGGGTCTTTGAGTGCAGTGTAATTGTTGTTTTCACTCATAGGTGTGTTGCACCTCACCAGTGAGGAAGTAGTTAATTTTCCTTCTGCTGCTAAGGAGCCCAGACACCCTGTGGAGCTTCAGAATACCCTTAGAATGGGTGGGCAAACTTTTCGGCCCGCGGGCCACATCTGGGTATGGAAATTGTGTGGCGGACCATGAATGCTCACGAAATTGGGATCGGGGTGCAGGAAGGGGTTAGGGCTCTGGCTTGGGGTGCAGGCTCTGGGGTGGGGCTGGGGATGTAGGAGGATGCTCCAGGTTGGGACTGAGGGGTTCAGAGGGTGGGAGGGGGATAAGGATTGGGGTATGGGGGTGATGAGGGTTCTGGCTGGGGGTGCAGGCTCTGGGGTGGGGCTGGGGCTGAGGGGTTTGAGGTACAGGAGGGGGCTCCAGGCTGGAACTGAGGGGTTTGGAGAGTAGGAGGGAGATCAGGGGTTGGGGCATGGGAGGAGATCGGGGTGCAGATTCCAGGTGGCGCTTACCGGAAGCAGCGGCATATCCCCCTCTGGCTCCTATACGGAGGTGCGGCCAGGTGGCTTTGTGTGCTGCCTCGTGCACAGGCGCCACCATTGCAGCTCCCATTGGCTGTGGTTCCCAGCCAATAGGAGCTGCAGGGGCAGTACTTGGGGCGGGGGCAGCGTGCGGAGCCCCCTGGCTGCCCCTAAACATAGGAGCCGGAAGGGGGACATGCTGCTGCTTCTGGGAGCCGCGGCACGCACGCGTGGAGCAGCCCTCGACCTTGCTCCCTGGCTGGAGCGCAGGAGCTCGAGAGTCGGATTAAATCGGCTGGCGGGCCAGATGTGGTCCATAGAATCTCAGGGTTGGAAGGGACCTCAGGAAGTCATCTAGTCCAACCCCCTGCTCAAAGCAGGGCCAACCCCAACTAAATCATCCCAGCCAGGGCTTTGTCAAGGCTGACCTTAAAAACCTCTAAGGTCCATGGGCTGTAGTTTGCCCACCCCTGTCTTAGAACATAGGACAGAAAAATCAGATTTCAGCTACAGATCAAAATATACAATTAATACAAGGATATGTGGTTATTGTCACAAACTCAGAATTTATAAGTTAGACTCTTCAACAAATGAGATTTCCAATTTTACAGGTCTCCTAAACACATTTTCTCCAAGACTGCGCTCTGGCAGGAGGGCGCATGAGCAATTTCAGACTAGAGTGGAAGTGTCTTCCCAAGGAATCTTAAGGGTGGATGGGGGTCAAAATCCATCTTGTAATGGATAGCTAGTTACAGTCTCAACAGAGCTTCATAATCTATTCCAGACAGAGCATTAATCACATGTGGGGAGAGGTGCAGAGAAATAGCCCAGGCCCCACATTACCTGCTTAGCATGTGCAACGGTACCCAGTCCTCCCTCTGGAGCCATTAGGTCTCTTGGGCCCCCAGGTGGAGGAGGATCCCACCACAAGGGCCTTTTGGTGGCCTAGAGGGAAGCTCTTCGAGGGGAAGGAGCACCTGTGGCTAGGTGACCATCTTTCTTTACTGTCTGGCTGTGCAGATGCCCGGGACTCCATTGCTAAAGTGGCATATGGCCGCGTGTTTGGTTGGATTGTCCGCAAAATCAACGAACTGCTGGCTGAGAATGTAGATCCTGAGGTGGAGCTGAGGGAGATTGGTGAGTCCCAGCTATTTTGCTCCTGTCATCCCTCTGAATGCACATGCCACAGTCAAAGGGGCAAAGCACCATGGGGGAGGAGGTGTCTCTAGGATTGAATACAGGGTTGTAATTCCAGGGAGATGGTGGCCTTGGGGAAGATTATTTTCACAGTGTCTCTGGGAGGGCTCAGTCTGAAGAGGAAGCTGGCTGCACAGATGTAATTCTGGGGGAGAGTGCAGTCTTTGCAATGGGGCAGGGCTTGTGCTGGGGTTTGGATTGTTGCTGGGAGTCTCTCTAGAGTTCACTGGGATTTAGTTCTAGTGTTGTTGTCTGTGAGGTGGGTCTCTGGGGTGGAGGGAGCTGGGGTGTAGCTGGCTGCAGGGGTTGGTGGGAGGGGAATGAGATGCAGTGCAGGGGTGTCATGGCAGCCTGTGGAAGAGGCATTATGCGGGGTGGGAGGGGGGGTCCCACAAGGCCGAGTCTCTGAGGAGATAAGAGCTTGGTATAAAGGCATGGGGCTCCGTGAGGGGAGTCTTTAGCTGCCAAAGTAGGGGGCTTGGTTCAAGGAGGATTCAGCCACCCAGTAGGTGAGCCTGCAGGGGTCTATATTGAGGCTCATCTTCCTCCTTCCAGGGATCCTGGATATCTTTGGGTTTGAGAACTTTGTGGTGAATCGTTTTGAGCAGCTCTGCATAAACTTGGCCAATGAGCAGCTGCAGCACTTCTTCAATTATGTGAGTTCCAGATGTGATGTTTTCTGGCCTGGCAGGGGACTCTGCAGGGTGTCAGGAGAGCCATGGCAGGGCAGAGTGGTGACCTCTCCTTATACAGTAGGGCATCCACTGGGCTGGGGGAGCCCAGAGTGGTGATCCTGCCATGGGAGCAGAGTGGAGACCAGGAGCAGGGGCCTCCTCATGCATGGGGGTTACCGTTGGATGGTGGGCCTGGCACAGAGGGATTGCTCACAGCAGTGATTTTTTGTCTTGGGGGATATATGCCTGCTGAGGCGGTTTGAAGCTATGACTCTGCCTTGCACGTAGAGTGTCGAGGGGAAGGATGCATGACTTGCTTGGCTGAAGGCTGTTGGTGCTGCTGGGAGCTCCAATTTTGCTCTCTTCTGTGTCTCAGCATATTTTCCAACTGGAGCAGGCCACGTACCAGGAGGAAGGGCTGCCCTGGGAGGCAATTACATTCAACAATAACAAACCCATTTTGGTGAGTGACCTAGATCTAGGTGTGGGAGGACCCCTCTAGCCCCAGGCAGAGACCTAAGGGAGGGGGAGAGGAAGTGCCATATCCAATGTTGGGAGAGTTAGGATCTGGGGAAAAGTTCCCTTGAAGGTAGGGGCAGAGAGTGTAGTGAGCAAACAGAGGAGAGATGGCCTCTCAGGAGAGGATGGACTGCCTTCACCCCCATTAGGTAAGGGGCTTATCTCTTTTCCTTCTCCTGCTGCAGGACCTATTCCTGGCCAAGCCACTGGGGCTGCTGTCTCTCCTGGATGAGCAGAGCGCTTTCCCTCAGGTATGGCAATTATGACTAGAGTGATATATTTGTTTAACAGTGCGATTAAAACTGCGATTAATTGCAATTAATTTTTTTTAGTTAATTATGTGAGTTAACTGCCATTAATCGACAGCCCTAATAAAAAACATACCAGGAAATGCCATATAAACACTCAAAAACCAGGAAATGGCCAACGTTAAGTATTTCTGAATAACCTTAACATGTGTCCTGTTTGTGCATATGCATTATATTAGTCTTTAGTTATGTGATCAAGTACTGTTGTTTATTTATTTATGTCCAGTATCTCATCCAGTAAACATGTCAGGGTGCACTCATTCAGCAGTGGCAATTAAAAAAAAAAATACTTGTTTTTAAATAATGTTTCATTTTTATAAGGAAAACCACTCATTCTTCAAGAGCTTGGTTGCACATGCATTCCATGTGCCGAGACCAGAAGCTTTTCACTAGCAGCGTCCATTGGCTTATACAGGCACCTGCCTAACCTCGTGCTCCTTTCCGAGGGTATAAAAGGTGGCACCAGCCATCTGCCACTCCCATTTGTCCCCGTCCTTGGCCTAAGATGGAACGAGCTGTATCTGTAGCCAGTTGAGATTTGGCTAATTATTTGGCTTTGTGTGTATTGTTATTTATATATAAGTATATGTGTATTTATTTATATTTAGGTAATTTTACCTACAGTAGAAAGTAAGTACAAAGGAGGATCATTTTTCAGGGCTTAACTGCCCCACTCATCTCCCCCTTAAAGAACAGGTTCCTAACATGCCCAGGTCGCCTGGATTTAAAAACTGTGTGGTCTGCCTCAGACTGCTTCTTATGAAGGACGATCACAACACCTACCACTACTCCTGGGACAGACTCTCATTACTTCTAACTGTGGTATCTGCTGCTTGTTATTGCATAGGATGATGCAATCCAGAGAGAGCTGGCTTAAAATGTTCCTAATGGACAGGCCCATGAGGGCAGACTGGGACTCAGGCTTGGGGGACCTTCTGTACACCAGCTGCCAGAGTTCAGGAGTGCTCCATCAAGCTCAGTGTTGATTGGCTCCAAGGCTCCTTCTCTGAAATAGTTTTCAAAGGACACTGGTAACAAGCACTAGGGAAAGAGTGAGGAAGGGAGATTGAAGCATTCCCTTAAAGAGAAGAGGGATAAATTTCCCTCTAAGTCATCTTCAAAGAAGAGCCTGTCATCCCCATCTCATGAGATTCCCTGCCATGGCATGGGCATATCCAGCGCTCATAAGAACTGCGGTCTTGGCTCCGTAACATTTAAGTCAGAGAGTCTGGCACCACCAACCAGCACCAAGTCTGCTGGTGAAGAGCTCCTCATACTACAAGATCATTCCATACTGACTGAATGGGTGCGGATGGTACCAACAGCCATTGTATGGAGAGATGAATGCTCTTTGATTCAGAGTGCAACCTCAAAATGGCTGATATTGGCACAGAGCATGGAACCTCTGGTACCAACGAGACAGGATGACAACAAAATCCTCCATCAGTGGCATTGCTTCCATATACGATACCAAGCAATTTCACTGTCTGGTCAGAACCGGAATCCCCACTTCTTTAGGGGCAACCTCAAGCAGAACCAAGACTTGAGTCAGCACAGGCTACCATGTGGTTTCCTCCCCAGTACTGTCTATTAGTCAAGCTAGATCACACTCCTCTGTGATATTGATGGCACTGCCATTTGATTCAGAGGACTCATACCCATCTTCTGAATCCATTTCCAGTTGGACTATGTCACCGGAATACCCGCAGAAACCACGCTCACAAGAAGTGAGCCCAGATAGAGTCTAGGCTGTTGTGAGCATTGCTACTTTCTCTCACTTAGGAATTGTCAAACACAGAGTATGTCACAGAGTGACTGGCCCCTTTACGAGGAAGCAGGGTCCAGTGCACCTGGACCAAAGGCTTAAGGAGGCTTCTGAGCCCCATAAAGGGGGAGACAGATGCAGGTGGTTGTTGATGGATTCCTGCAGATGCTGCAGGGAGTGAGATGGCTCTTGCAGGGCCTTGAATCAACCTGTGGAGAATGCCAAACTCCAGGCAAGAGGCAATTGGGAAGAAGACAAACCCTCAGGGAGGAGGGGCTGAGACCAGCTAAAACTGGTTCTCCACTGAGGCTGAGATTCTCCACTGGTGAGGAAACTCCCTTCTCTTCATGTGCCAGTATATCTGTGCTTGTATCTGTAATTTTCACTCCATACATCTGAAGAAGTGGGGTTTTTTACCCACAAAGCTTATGCCCAAATAAATCTGTTAGTCTGTAAGGTGCCACCGGATGCCTCGTTGTTTTTGTGGATACAGACTAACATGGCTACCCCTCTGATACTTAGTGAATTTACAGGTCATATTCCCCCAGGACTGCAGACAACAGTTTTAGTCTGTAATTGACAAAGGACAGTTGCAGGCTAGGTCATCATTCCAAGCAGCTCTGGATGGGGCAGGCACCACCTCTTGCTCTCTGGCAACTGCTGTTGCCTTGAAATGGTTATCATGGCTCCATTTGTTGGGTTTCCTGAAAAGTGCAGGCAATGGTTGAAGTTCTACCATTTGAAGGCCACCTGTTCAGTGAGAGGACAGATGAGTCACTGTACACGCTTAATGACTCTAGAACTACACTTTGTTCCCTCAGCATAAATACTCTGGCACCAAAGAGGAAATATACTAGGGCTCAATCCTGCCACAGGCAAAAACCTACCCCTGTGCCATCCTTTTATCATTAGCATGCAGATGTGACAAAGGGTGCAAAAGAAAAAACAAAATGCACCATTGTCATTTTCATCCCAGTCAGCACCATCATCAAAGCAAACATTTTGACAGTTTTGTTGTATTAATTTCAAGTATCAAAAGCGTTCAAGGTGATTTCACTGTCTAACATAAAAACAGTGATACAAAGAAGTCCAGATTTTTTTCCAACATAGACCTTACTTTACTCGATTTCTTGGCAAACACCCAAAAGCGTTGATTCTAAAGTTGAAAGTTTATTAACCAAACACAAGAAAGAACAAGAAATTAAAACAAGCATTTATATTATAACTGAAATTCAGTGATAATGCAAAACAAACGTAATCAAAACCTTTAAAGTCTCTCTCCTTTTGGAGGCAAAATATCAGTCTTATTTTCAAAATAACCTTTCTTTTAAAAGGAAAGGGTTAATTTTACTTTCAGTCCTGGTGTGTAAAGGGTAGTTACATCTCCTGTTTCCAACAGACAGGCTGACACAAGGTGGAGGAGAGAGAAGATGGTTTTTCTTGGTGTTCTTGGAACGCTGAATGTCTGGTCAGTCACGAATGGATGCTTTGGCTGGCAGATAGACCACAGCACCTGTTGCTTGGACCCTGGTTCACTTTCTGGTCAGGGACATCATCTGTTTGGGTCTTTTCTCCTTAAACTGGGCAGGGTTATGGTCATCTCATATCTCTATGCTGATGCAATGCAGTTGATTTCAGGATCTGATGAAAAGCAGAGAGAAAGATATAGGGTAAGAGAAAGTAACACAGCAGGGAAGGGAGGCAAAAAAAAAATCTTAAATATTTCTGCTGGCAATTAGGTATCCCAACATATGGGCAGAGGACTGGATGTCATGATGATTTTCAGCACTCTCAGGTGAGAATAAAGTTCCTTAAACAAGAGGAAGGCTAACCAGCCTTCCTCTTGGAAGAAAGTCTTTTAGTCTAGTCTGCTCCTATCTTGGGGTTAGGGAAAACGAGTCAGTACAAGACGAGCTGGGGTAGAAGGTGAGACAGGAGATGAGAGAGACAGTGATTTTTTTCAAAAGCTCTTTTTAGGAAACTCTAAAGGGGGAAAAGTGGACAGTACAGTTCATTTCCCTCGTTAATTTGTTCACTAGTTAGGCCTAATATCAGTCACGCCAATTCTGGTCTATTAACTTCTGGTTCCACTTCTTCTGTTTTTACCAAGCATAATTTCAACAGTCCTTGGATTATATCAGTGTGGCCTTTGAATCATATCATTTTCTGATTGGACTAATGCAGCTTCTTTGTCTGGTTCTCTTGCACTTGTTTTCCATATTCATTTATTGAAAACAACTCAACCTATTTTTCACATAGGCAATTTCCAAGTAGGCAAAAAATACAGGTTATTGTAACATTTTATGAACTTTCACTCACTCCTTACATTTGATCTTATGATAAGGGAACATTTTGTAGGTCAGTCAGTCACAACAGGCCCTTGAGACCTGCAGACCAATTTCTCCATCAAATCCAACATTCCTTTCTGGCCTTTCTACCTCCATTTGGAGGTTGCCTCACCCGAAGTGAGAATCCATAACAATGGACAAATTGGTGTTGGAAATAATCTCTTCAGGATCCCCTATGCAATTTTGTTCTACCCCTATCCCCCACCGAGCTCCCCTATCCTTTTTCAGGAACCCTCCTTACAAGAAGATACTCACTGAAGAGGTGGGATCTCGCCTCCAGCTAGGAGCCAAAGAACCAGTGCATCCTCAGCACATAGGGAAGGGTTTCTACTAAAAGATATTCCAAAAAGAGAGGTGGATGGAGGCTTTTTCTGCACGTCAGACTACTGAACACTTACCTTAGATGTCTGAGATTATAGTCACTTTATCCCTGATAATCCAACTTCTTTATCAAGACTATTGGGTTACAGCGCTCAACCTCAAGGACACTTATTTTCATTTACACATTCACTTGGAATACAGAATGTTCCTGAGGTTCATCATCAATATGAACTGCTACCAATACAGAGTGCTCCCCTTCAGCCTTTTGACTGCAACAAGAGTATTTACAAAGGTTCTGGCTGTAGTGGCAACCCATCTACAATGTCAAGGTGTATCAATATTTCCTTATTTTTGATGACTGGTTAATCAAAAGTTGAACATACCAGTTAGTTCAAGAGTCCACATGCACCCTGAGGCTCTTATTCCAACACCTCAGCCTAAACACGGAAAAGGCCACTTTAACCCTATGGACTATAGAAATTATCAGGGGCGGCTCTAACTTTTTTGCCACCCCAAGCAAAAAACCCCCCAAAAAAATGAGCGCCGCCCTGCCGAAACAAAAAACCCTGAGCCGCCCCACTGAAACAAAAACAACAAAACCCCCCGAGCGCTGCCTCGCTGAAACAATGCCCCCCACTGAGCACTGCCCCGCCGAAACAAAAACAAAAATCCCTAGAGCGCTGCCCCACCGAAACAAAAACAAAAAACCTGCTGCCCCAAGATTGGCCGCCCCTTAGAAAGTGCCGCCCCAAGCACATGCTTGGTTGGCTGGTGCCTGGATCCAGCCCTGGAAATTATTGTGGCAAGATTGGAGCTCACCAGAGAGTAAACATACTCCCTTCTCGAGAGATTCCAAATTACACCCAGCTTGATCTGTCACCTCCAGCAACCCCTCAGACATATGTGCAATTTTGCCTTGTTTGCTTGGGACACATGGCATCATCCATACATGTAACCCTGTTTGTGAGACTCATCTACACGGCATTTAGGCGTGGCTCAAGCAGGTGTATGCACCGGGCCAACACAGTCTAGACACGTTGATCACGGTACCTTGTTGAATTCTCCACTCACTGAACTGGTGGAAGGAGAAACAGAACATTTGTGTGGGAATCCTATTAACCCCCTTCTTTTCCAGTAAAAAAAAAAAAAGTGACGTTTCTTTTGGGATGAGAAGCCCACATAAAGGGCCATGTAGCTCAGGGCACTTCGTCCCCACCAAGACACTATGCTACATTATCAACATGCTAGAACTGAAAGTGGTGTATAAAGCATGAAAAAGCTGCTTGCTACTGATCTAGAATCAGCACATGCAGATTGTCAGACATTATGAAAGCTGTCTGCTATATCAACAAGCAGGGCAAAGCAAGATCCTCTCACTTGGGCACAGAAGCGACAACCTCTGGAACTGGCTCATTCACCATCATATCACACTGTCTGTGGTTCACCTACGGGGGAACAAAACATGTTAGCTGACAGGCTTAACAGGCATTTTTCCAGGGACCATGAGTGGGAACTACAAGTCCAGGTGACACAGACTATATTCTTTCATTGGGGTCTTCTGTTCAGGGATCTGTCTCCATCAAGTGAAAACAGGGATTGTCAGAGATACTGTTCCAGGGATGCTTGAGGCTGAAATTCGACCAGAGGCGCATTCTTGCTTAAATGATTGGAGCATCTGATGTACACATTTCTTCCAATTCCCCAGCTGCTGAAAATGCTGGTAAAGATCAGGCAAGGCAAAAGTTATCCAGGTGATATCAATATGGTCAAGGCAATTCTGGTTCCCTGCGTTACTCCAGCTGTCCACTCATTCTCACCTCTGCATCCCATTTTCAGCTGACCTACTTTCGCAGAACAGAAGCACGCCGTTCCAGCCCAGCATTTCTTTACCTATCAGTAGAGCTGGGACTAGCGTGATAGTGGGAGAATGTCTAAAAATATCAGTGTAGATGCTAAGCGTACAAAGTGAACAAACCAGACACAAAGAAATAGCATTTTCAGTGATGATCCTATAGCATCTTGCCTGATACTTGAAGTAACAGCAAGTGAAACATTTCCTTACTGAAGAGTGATACATTTTATGCTGATGATTTCCGTTTACTTTTGGCATTGTTCGATTACATTCCCCAAATCTTTGAAGCTAGTTCCCTGTGAAGTCATGTTGGCTGCTGCTGCTCTTTGCATTTTTTCCCCAAAGGAATTACAGCCTGAGCACTTTAAGGAGTTTTAGGATTCTCCAGCTGACCTGGTAGATTTTTATTCTTCCTCACAATGTACCAGGCCTATTCGATTTTTTTCTTTTTTTCTTTTTTTAGTTTTCCCCCAAATTTGCTTTAGGTCTTGATCCTACAGATATGCACAAGTATCCCACTTGATTTCAGTGGGACTACTCGTGTGTAAAGTTACATATGTGTATAACTGTTTGCAGAATCAGGGCCTTTGCCTATTTTGTCATGCCATTTAGAGTTCAAAGATCTGTAAGTCAGAGAGGAACATTAGATCATAGAATCTCAGGGTTGGAAGGGACCTCAGGAGGTCATCTAGTCCAACCCCCCTGCTCAAAGCAGGACCAACCCCAACTAAATCATCCCAGCCAGGGCCAGGCCTTAGAGGTTTTTAAGGATGAAGATTCCACCATTCATATAGTCTCGCTTTGGAATACTGCAGCTGTGCCTGGGATACGGAGTCATCTCTGTGCAACACATAATAGACAAACTGAAGGGACATGCTTCATAACACAGGCCAGAGAATTTCACCCAGTAACTCCTTCACTGAGCCCAGTAATGTGTGACTGAGATTGAACAGATCTTTTAGGAAGAGACTCACACAATCTTGATTTAAAGACATCAATTGATGGAGAATCCGACACATCTCTTGGTTCAAATGTGGGTGGATGTCAATCTGGGAAGCTAGTAGGTGGATTTACAGTATGAGGGTTTGCAGAAAGGCTAAGTAGCTGTTGGTAGGGGAAGTCGCTGCATAGACAAGAATTCTCTTCATCACTGTCTCAGCTTTTAGGGTGGCTTTTATTATATTTGTATTGTATTGAAATGTGTTTCTAATCAGTTGTAGATCCCTGCCTAATGTCTTGGTGGGAATGGAGATGCTGTATAAATAACAACTATTAATTTCTCATTTTGTGGGGTTTTACTATGAAATCTCTTGTGTTGCAGGCGACTGATAAAACCTTTGTGGATAAACTGAACAGCACCTTCAAGGGGAACTCACACTTCCAGCCATGTAGAGGCCGTGTGCTAGGTTTCAGTATCATTCACTATGCAGGGAAGGTAAGTACTTTTTAGGGTACAGAATGTCACTCTGTCTCATGTAGGTGAAAGAGATGGTGTGTGCTTCAGGGCCCATGGGGTTATGGGGGGAGAGATGTGCTCCTTGAAGGCCACTTCTTAGGGGAGGTGGGGCTCTCTAGAAGGTATCCTATTTAACATAGTTATCAATGACCTGGAAGAAAACATAAAATTATTGTTGATAAAGTCTTCAGATGAACCAAAAATTGGGAGAGTAGTAAATAATGAAGGGGACAGGTCACTGATTCAGAGTGATCTCAGTTGCTTGGTAAACTGCGGGCAGGTAAACAATATGAGTTTTAATATAGCTAAATAGAAATGTATATATCTAGGAACAAAGAATGTAAGCCATACTTAGGCCTTGTCTACACTACAGTTTCGTCGGCAAAAGTTATGCCACTTTAAAACCGCTGTTGCATGTCTACACTAGCTCCTTGTGTCGTCAGAGTGCATCCTCACTAACAGCTGTTGCATCGACACAAAGAGCAATGCACTGGTAGCGATCCCACTGTGCAACTGGCTGCAAGGTGCTTTGGGAAGAGTTTGCAATGCCTCATGGGGCAGGTACTGCGTCACATGATGCAGGTGGTTCTTCGAGTGGTGTCCCTGTGGGTGCTCCATTCTAGGTGTCGGTGTGTCCCTGCGTCGGAGATCAGAGATTTTTCGCAGCAGTACTTGGTCGGGAGAAGGGTGCGCACAGGAGCTGTCTCGTACAGCCGTTGGCACCTCCTGTATGCGTGCACCCCCGACTGTCCCCTCAGTTCGTTCTCAACCGTCCTCGGCTGCAGACTGAACTCCGTGGCAGTACTCTCCTTGATACTTTCTGAGGGGCGAGGGGAGCGGGGGGGGGGGGGGAGGTTACAAGTTACATAGGAATTTCTTATTAGTCTATACTTGGTTACATAGTTTCGTTAGTATTAATCTGTATAGAGTTACATCGTTTCATTAGTTTCTCTTAGAGGTTTTTCTTCAACAACAACATTCTTTACTTAGTTCTCCGTTTAGGAATAGCTCTGTGGTTTACCACTTCAATTAACTCCCACCCTCATCTATCGAGAGCGAGGGAGAGGCTTAACTGAAGTCATGCCGGGCTCATCAGGGTTTAAAAAATGTGACTCCTGCCATGAATTGATGCCAGTCTCTGACAGCCATGCATCGTGCATCAGCTGTCTGGGAGAAACTCCTGTCTCCCAGAAATACATACACTGCAGCAACTTGAAGTCAAGAGCAAAACGTGATAGGGATCTCCATTTGAAAATGCTTCTGATGGAGAAATCCCTCCAACCTCCATAAGAGACGTTCTCCGGGGAGTCTCATAAACCGAGATCCCTATGCTATGATAAGGTTCCGACTTCCAAAACTATCAGGAAGCGAACCTCGACCTCTCCATCAAGGGACTCTCACAAAAAGTTTGCCCTCTATTTCAAAGATAGAAGGATATGCACAGCTGTTTGCCTCCTCCAGGTACTAACACGTACTCCAGGTAACTTAAGTAAAAAGTGATTTTAATAAGTGCAGAAAGTAGGATTTAAGTGATTCCAGGTAGTAACAGACAGGACAAAGTGAATTACTAAGTAAAATAAAATAAAACACCCAAGTCTATGTCTAATCACACTGTATACAGATAAACCTCACCAGTTCCAGCAAACTTCCCTTTACAGGCTATAGTCCTCCTAGCCTGGGTCCAGCAATCGCTCACACCCCCTATTGTCTTTGTCCTTTGTTCAGTCTCTTTCAGGTGTGTCCTTGGGAGGTGGAGAGTCTCTCTCTTTAGCCAGCTGAAGACAAGATGGAGGGGTCTCCCAGGGGTTTAAATAGACTTTCTCCCCTGGATGGATTCCCTTCCCTTTCCCTCTGTGTAGCATCCAGTTACCCTGGAGTTTTGGGATCACATGGGCAAGTCACATCACATTCCTGGCCAAGCTCAGATGTGGATTGGTGTCTGCAACTTCTTTTGTCTGTTTGAGTTTCTTGATTGGGCTCTTTACCTGCACATTCCTTTCTCAAGACATGATCCCATGCTCTTACAAAGGCTATGTATAAAACCAGCAAATATATGACCAATATTCATAACTTCAACTACAACGATACATGCATACAAACAGGAGGAATAGATTCAGTAGATCATAACTTTTATAGAGATATGTTACATGGCACATGTAGCATAAAACATATTCCAGTTACATCATATATACATTTATAAGCATCTCCCCATAAAGTCTTATGGGGATACCATCACACACACACAATCTGTCTACACCATCCCTTTCGCAACCATCCCCCCACCCTTCCCCGTCCCTCCTCAGGGACCCCTCTCACGAGCA
This sequence comes from Macrochelys suwanniensis, assembly GCA_033296515.1. Lineage (NCBI taxonomy): Eukaryota > Metazoa > Chordata > Testudines > Chelydridae > Macrochelys > Macrochelys suwanniensis. Next base: position 130,421,262 of record CM065780.1, on the reverse strand, counting down.
CATTCTGCAACAGGAAGTAGACCACCTCCTACTGCTGGGTGCTGTAGAACTAGTACCACACCTATACCAAGGGAAGGGGTTTTACTCCATATATTTCCTGACAGAGAAGAAAGGAGGGGGATGGAGACCAATCTTAGATCTCCAAAAACTCAACAGGTTCGTACACAACCACAGGTTCAAAATGGTCACTCTGGCCACAATAATCCCAGCGCTAGACAGCGGGGACTGGTTTGCAGCCCTTGACCTCCAAGATTCATACTTCCATATTACAATACATCCTGCCCACAGACAGTTCCTGCAGTTCACAGTAGGATCCAACCATTACCAATACAGGGTCCTTCCCTTCAGACTATCCACTGTTCCCCGAGTAGTCTCAAAAACACTCACGGTAGTAGCAGCAGATTTACGATGCAAAGGAGTCATCATCTTCCTCTATTTAGACGATTGCCTACTCAAGGGTGCCAATTGACAAGAAACGGCATGCATGCTGAAGACCACAATAGACCTGTTTCACCAGCTAGGTCTACAGATAAACTAAAAAAAATCCTCCCTGGAACCAACTCAGCACTTGGAGTTTATCGGAGCCGACCTAGACTCCATACAAGCCAAGGCAATATTACCAAACCACAGACTCACTACATTGACCAATCTTATTTCCACAGTGACCACCAGCCCACAAACTTCAGTGAGGACATACCTTCAGATTCTGGGACATATGGCAGCTATGACTTTCATAGTAAAGTATGCCAGACTCCATATGCGCTGTCTGCAGCACTGGTTGAGCACGGTCTATGCACCCAGCAAACACTCTCTCAGCAGACGTGTGACACTACCACGAAGGGTTATCCTCTCCCTACAATGGTGGACACAACCAGGGAATGTGTGCTCAGGGATTCCCTTTCAACAAAACCCTCCGTCAGTGACTATTACAACAGACACCTCCCTTGTAGGTTGGGGCGCCCACTTGGGTCACCACAATGTACAAGGCAAGTGGTCCGCGACGGAAACCTGACTACATATCAATCTCCTGGAACTCCACATGGTACACAATGCATACCGCCACTTCCTCCCACTTATACAGCAGACCTCAGTCTCTATTCTCACCGACAATGTGGCATGCATGTTTTACATCAATTGTCAAAGGGGAGCCAGGTCTCACTGGCTGTGCATAGAAGCCATGAACTTACGGAACTTGTGCATCCGCAACAATATAAACATCACAGCGTCATACCTACCGGGATGCCAAAACACTACAGCCGACAACTTCAGCAGGCACTTCTCACAGGAACACGAGTGGGAAATCCATGACAGTGTTCTCAGCACAATATTCCAAAAATTGGGTCACCCAATTATCAACCTGTTCGCCTCAGGGACAAACTAAAAATGTCCACTGTTTTACTCCAGGGCAGGCCCGACGCTGGGATCCTTAAGGGACGCCTTCCTCATCCTGTGGAATGTGTCACTCATGTATGCCTTCCCGCCGATACCAATGATCCCACGGGTCATCCACAAGATACAACTTGACAGAGCATACATACATCATTCTCATTGTCCCCACATGGCCCAGACAGACTTGGTTTCCGTACCTGTCACGCCTAGCAGTCTGTGCCCCACAACCGCTGCCCTTACGGACGGACCTCCTGTCCCAGAACAAGGGCCTGATGCTCCATCTAGACCCAGTGAAGCTCCATCTCAAAGCGTGGCTCTTGTGTGGTTCCAACATGGAGAATTGAACTGCTCGGAGAAAGTAAAACAGGTATTATGCTAAATAGCCGTCGCCTCACCACTAGGAATACTTACCGCCACAAGTGGAGAAGATTCTCCCTTTGGTGCCAGTAAAAACAGCTGGATGCGACCAAGGCGCCTCTATCTATGATCCTAGACAACCTACTAGAACTGAAGGAAACAGGGTTATCCATAAGTTCTATTAAAGTACACCTGGCTGCCATCACGGCCCTCCACGAGCAGATAGAAGAGGCTTCAATATTTGCTCACCCGATTACTCAACGCTTTCTCGCAGGTATACAGAACATGTACCCAGAAGTACACCAACCTATGCCACCATGGGATCTCAAGTTTGTGCTCAAATGTCTAACAATACCACCCCTCGAACCTCTAGCAACCTGCTTGCTCTTACATATGTCAATGAATGCCACTAGGAATGTGACCATCACGTCTGCAACACGTGTCAGCGAAATAGGAGCGTTGATGGCTGAACCGCCGGACGCGGTATTTACCTAAGACAAAATCATGTTATGTCCTCGCCCAAAATTCTTCCCGAAAGTGGCTACACATTTTCATATTAACAAACCATACACTTACCTGCCTTCTATCCCAAACCACATAAGGGTTCTCGAGAAGCAACATTACACATGTCAGACGGGCTGTAGCCTTCTACTTGGACAGAACTAAACCATTTCTGGATGGTGTGGACTGCACCCTTAGCAAGTTTGCAGATGACACTAAACTGGGAGGAGTGGTTGATACGCTGGAGGGTAGGGACAGGATACAGAGGGACCTAGACAAATTAGAAGATTGGGCCAAAAGAAATCTGATGAGGTTCAACAAGGACAAGTGCAGAGTCCTGCACTTAGGACGCAAGAATCCCATGCACTGCTACAGACTAGGGACCGAATGGCTGGGCAGCAGTTCTGCAGAAAAGGACCTAGGGGTTACGGTGGACGAAAAGCTGAATATGAGTCAACAGTGTGCCCTTGTTGCCAAGAAGGCTAACGGCATTTTGGGCTGTATAAATAGGGGCATTTCCAGCAGATCGAGGGACGTGATTATTCCCCTCTATTCGGCACTGGTGAGGCCTCATTTGGAGTACTGTGTCCAGTTTTGGGCCCCACGCTACAAGAAGGATGTGGATAAATTGGAAAGAGTCCAACGGAGGGCAACAAAAATGATTAGGGGGCTCGAGCACATGACTTATGAGGAGAGGCTGAGGGAACTGGGATTGTTTAGCCTGCAGAAGAGAAGAATGAGGGGGGATTTGATAGCTGCTTTCAACTACCTGAAAGGGGGTTCCAAAGAGGATGGATCTAGACTGTTCTCAGTGGTAGAAGATGACAGAACAAGGAGTAATGGTCTCAAGTTGCAGAGGGGGAGGTTTAGGTTGGATATTAGGAAAACCTTTTTCACTAGTAGGGTGGTGAAGCACTGGAATGGGTTACCTAGGGAGGTGGTGGAATCTCCTTCCTTAGATGTTTTTAAGGTCAGGCTTGACAAAGCCCTGGCTGGGATGATCTAATTGGGTTTGGTCCTGCTTTGAGCAGGGGGTTGGACTAGATGACCTCCTGAGGTCCCTTCCAACCCTGAGATTCTATGATTCTATGATTTCACAAGTCACTAAGGCTATTGGTCTCTACAGCAGAGTGCTCCAAAGGCTCTAAATATCGACCCAGAGACTCTCCAAATGCAGGGCCGGCTCCAGGCACCAGCATTCCAAGCAGGAGCTTGGGGTGGCAGTCTGGAAGGGGCGGCAGTCCGTGTGCTTTGAGAGCAGAAAGTGCCTCCCGCTGCGGTGGCAATTCGGTGGCTACTGTTCTCTTCAGCTGCCCGGGGTGGCGGCAATTTGGCGGCCACTCTCCTCTTCAGCCGGGTTGGCTGCTCTCATCTTCTGCTTGGGACAGCAGAAACAGTAGAGCCGGCCCTGTCCAAATGGGTCTCTTCCTGTATTCAAACTTGCTACCACCTACAGAACAAAGAATGCCCTGTGGGCCTCAGATCCCACTCAACACGAGCCATGGCGACATCAATTGCCTTCTTGAACGACGTCTCCTTAATAGACATTTGTAGAGCTGCAATCTGGACATCAGAGCACACTTTTGCAAAGCGTTATGCTATCACCCAAGGCCTTATCTCAGATTCTATCGTTGGCCTCACAGTGCTCTCGTCACACATTTATACACCACTCCGAACCCCTGCCACCCCTGGTGGGGTACTGCTCTACAAGCACCTAGAGTGGAGCGCCCATAGGGACATCACTCGAAGAAGAAGTTACTCACCTTGTGCAGTAACGATGGTTCTTTGAGATGTGTGTCCCTGTGGGTGCTCCACTACCCACCCTCCTCCCCTCTACTTCGGAGTTCACACAGCCGAGCTCTGTGGTGGTGAAGGAATGGAGGGGACGGTCGGGGGTGCGCGTGCTACAGGAGGCACCAACGGCTGCACGAGATGGCTCCTGTGCGCGCCCTTCTCCCGACCGAGTACTGCTGTGAAAAATCTCCGATCTCCGGCTCGGACGCACTGACACCTAGAGTGGTGCACCCACAGGGGGACACCAACCATTGTTACTGCACAAGGTGAGTAACTTCTTTCTCAGTCCCATCGTTCCAGGGGCATCCTAGTATATTGTCAGCCGCTTTTTCAACTGAAGTGTGTGGGGGGAGGGAGAGGACAGTGGTGTGTATGGGGCGGGGGAGACAGCAGGCTGACCGACCTATCCTGAGGCAGCCCCCAGCTCTGCTCGGCACAGCAGTCTCTCAGGAAGCAGTCCACTTTGCCTGCCTATGGTTCTGTGATTCCCTCCGAGTTCTCCCACAGCCTCCTCAGCTGCCAGGAGCAGAATCCTGAGAAGCTCTGTGAGCTCTCTGTGTGCTGAGGAAAGTCAAAGCAGCACAGCAGTCCTCTCTCCCCCGACCACTCCCCGCAGCAGCAGTCTGTCTGCAGCTGTGTTCCTAGTGCAGGGCAGAACAAGAGCATTCCACATTAATGATTGGCTCTTTGTTCCCAAAATGAAGTGGCACCTCAGCTGTCAGATACTTCCTGGAGCTTTGAAAGGGGAGGGGTACATGCCTGCCGGGCAACAGAGATCCAAACAGTGAGCAGAGCGGTCATGGCAGGCATTGTGGGATACTGGTGGAAGCCAGTTATGTCACCAGAACAAACAGCTGACAATATAGTAGGATGCTCCTGGAACGATGGGACTGAGAAAGAAGTCTACACTGGCGTTTTGTCACTTAAACTTTTGCCGCAAAAAGCCCTATGTCTCTCATTGAGGTGGTTTTATTTTGTCAGTAAAACAGCGGAGTTTTGCCGCCAAAAGTAGCTTTGTAGTGTGTACACCTCCCCTGTTTTGTTGGCAAAAGGCAGCTTTTGCTGACAAAATTTTGTAGTGTAGACAAGGCCTTAGAGTCCCATATCCTGTATACTGGGAAGCAGTGACTTTGAAAAAGATTTGGGAGTAATGGTGGATAATCAGTTGAATGCAAAATAGTTGTTGTGTTGGACTCTTGCGGGATGAATTGATTTTAATCAAGGTGATTTAAATCCCCAAGTGGAGAGTCTCTATTTTAGTGTTTTTCAAAGCTTTTTGTGCTGGTGACCCCATTTGGACTTAAAATAAAATCATGACTTCCCCACTAGAAAAAATTGCGACACCCCCCCCCCGCCCCCACCACCACCTTCAGCATCACTGTCTGGGAGATCGTGGCTGGGGCTCTGGGCCCCCTGCCACCTGTGGGGCTCCCAGCTGGGACTCTGGGGCCCCCCGTGGGACTTTCTGCCATGGTGACCCCATCAAAATGGAGTCGCGACCCACTTTGGGGTCACAGCCCTGAATTTGAGACCCAATGTTCTATTTGATCAATTTCAATCAGCTTTTTTATTTGTACTTCAGTTATTTTCTAAAGAAAGGTTAATTCCCATTTGCTGATACAACCATAAAAAATATGTTGATTTACAACTAAATAGAGCCTTTACTCTAGACTTGGTGCTACTTAGGAGAATACACTATTTATTTAAGCAATTATAATGCTTAATATTTTCAGATTCTTATTAATCGTACATTTTAGTATGTTAGAAAATAGTGAATGAGATGTTGCTTATTTACTAGATACTTTACTTTTTGCTCATGAATTATGTCAAATTGCATCAGTGGGAGCTGTGTGGGAGCTGGAATTTAAACACCAAACATCTTTTTGTATTACATTTTTTTGTATTAAACAATACAACCTTAAATGTTTTGGATACATAAACTTCTCATCAAAACATCTTTTATATTTACAACTAAATTATAATAAGTTTAGGCCTTAACATATTTTGTATTAAATTCAGATTTCATTCTAAACAGGTTCATTTTTAAAAAGAAAAACTTACTATAATTTAAATAACAATAAAAAACATCCAACTTAAATACAAAAGAATTCATTTTTTTTTAAAAAGCATTGATTTTTATCTATCCTGGACTCTTGAATGCTGCCAGCGTGGCTCTTGGTACCATACACTTTGGGCTCCACTGTGCTTGGGTTGGGCTGGCAAATTGCTTCCCTTGCTTTGCTTCTCTCCAAAGGTTCAGTACGCTTCCAGTGGCTTCCTAGAAAAGAACAGAGACACTTTGCCAGCAAATATCCGGGGTCTCTTCATCAACAGTGTCACCCCACTACTGAGTGTGCTGTTCACAGGTCAGTCCCCCTGTTGCCATGAATGCCCGGTGGGTAGTGTCACCAATGATTCCTGAGTTCATGGACTGTGCTTAGGGGAGAGAATCAAACACTGCTGTCAGAGCCATGCAGTGGCCGGGAGGCCATGCCTGGAACACAGACATCTGCTTAATATTGGACTATGTCCCCTTCACTTGCATCCCCTTCACTGTTCCTCCAGCCCAGGGTGTCTGTCTTAGACTGAGTAACTGAATGTTTGTGCACCACACTGATCACAGCTACCCAGATGCAAAGTATTATCCCAGCCCTCCCATGGCAAAAACATAAGCCAAGTTTGTGCTGCCCTTAGTGCACCCTCTCACCCCTGCTCTGCCAGGGCCTACAGTTCCAGGAGGGTGTTGTGGAGGCTACAGCATCAGTGCTCCTTGGTAAGCAGGCTACCTTCTCATGGTCTGGTAGCCATGACTAAGTCTGTCAGCAAACTATAGAGCCAGCTGAGCAGTTAGGCCCCAGTTTATTGGAGGGGGAGGATAAAAGCAAATCCACCCCTGGACACATTACTCCTGAGGGAATTCTGCAATTAAAAAATTAAAAATTCTGTGCACAATATTTTAAAATGCTGCAAAATTCTGCATATTTTATTTGTTGAAATAACACCATATAATCACACCAGTTTCAATTATTTTGGGTCATTTATTTCAAAATACCCATCAGCAAGTATGCCTGTAACAATACAGACAACAACAAAGATTTAGGAAATGTTTTTTGACAAATAGATTCCTTACTAGGCATATTAATACAGAACTCTGAGTAATAATTCATTTAAATGGCAATACAGAACCGTATTTCCCACACCCCTCAGAAGCAGTGCAAAGGCTTGGGGGAGTCCGAGGCAATGGAGGAGTTGAGGGAGAGGGAAGTAAATTGCTGGGAAGGAGCCTGGGTGTGAACTTGGAGGGTTGTTGGGTATGGGTGGGGAAAGTATGGAACAAGTTTTTTGAGGGGGCAGGGAGGGATTGCTAGGGAGCTTCCCCCATGCAGACCCTGGCTGACCTTTAGCCTCTCCCATTCAGTCAGGGACATCTGCCCTGTTCCCATGTGGTCCTGCACCTCCATGTGTCCTTGCACCCCCTGTCCACATGTGTCCCTCTACCCTCACTCAGGCACCCCTCCCCCTGTCCCCATGTGGCTCTGTACCCCCTCCACCTGTCCGGATGTGTGTCGTGCATCCACCCAGCCACTCCCCTGTCTCTGTCTCCCTTCCCCCTGTCCCCATGTGTCTCTGTACACCCACTCAGCCACCCTTCGTAGCTCTGAACCCCCTCCCCCATCACCATGTGGCCCTGCACCTCCCTCCCACCCCTGTGGCGCTGCACATCCACTCCTGTTCAACCCCTGCCCCAGTCTGTCCACCCCCACTAACCCTTATGAGCCCCTGTCTGATCTCCACAGCATCCCACTCTGTCTGTCTCCCCATAGCCCCATCTCCTAACCTGGCCTGACAGGTGCTGCGAAGAAAGCAGGCTCTTTCTTTTTCCTCACTGGCCAGGAGCTGCTGCTGTGTTCTTGTGCCACAGCGTCCTGCCGTGGGCAAAAGGCAGAACTGCAGCAACATTTCGGCAGAAGCTTTTTTCTGCGCAAAATGTGTGGCTCATTAATTATGCATGCATGCAGTAGTGCAGAATTCCCCCAGGAGTAACACATACTCATTGTAGTGGAAGCATTCCTCAAAGGCCATCCTGTACATGGTGGAAGTGTCTCCCAGGGTCTGGCTACTTGGAGGTCTTGTTTAGGTCTGAAATAAAGGAGATAGTCTCTTCGATTCTCCTGCACAGGTAATGCCCACTTCAGCCCCACAACCTGGCATGACCTGTTCTTTGTAAAAGCTGCTTGTAGTCAGATGCTCCTCTCTCCAAGTGGTAACACGTGATTAATGGGCACCTTTCAGCTTAAGGCTAATGTTTATCTTTTCAGCATCGAGGGCTGTGTGGTGTCTGCAAAGGAGATGTGGCCTTGGCCACTTTGTCATTTTCATTATGGCTGGAAAGCTGGACAAGTTGCATCAATTCCAAGAATCAGCCATTTCTTCACCATCTTGCCCTAGATCAAATAGCCCACCTCCCTTGGGCCCGTGCAGGATTGTCCCCTATTGTACATTCACTAGTGTTAATTTTCAAAAAGAAGTAATGGGGCCTCCATTTTCTTGGAGACGCTGTTTCTTCCATGAAGGCCATATCCCCTTTTGCATCTTACTCTAGGGGAGCTTTTCCTGTTTTCCAGCCCGTATCTAACTGTAACTAACTTTAGGGCTGTCAATTAATCTCAGTTAACTCACATGTTTTCATTAGGGCTGTCGATTAATCGCAGTTAATTCACGCAATTAACTCAAATTAATCATGATAAAAAAGATTAATTGCAGTTTTAATCACACTGTTAAACAATAGACTACCAATTGAAATTTATTAAATATTTTTGGATGTTTTTGTACATTTTCAAATATATTGATTTCAATTATAACACATAATACAAAGTGTACAGTGCTCACTTTATAATATTTTTATTACAAATATTTTCACTATAAAAATTATCAAAGAAATAGTATTTTTCAATTCATCTCATACAAGTACTGTAATACAATCTCTTTATCGTGAAAATGCAACTTACAAATGTAGATTTTTTTTTTTTAGTTACATAATTGCACTCAAAAACAAAACAATGTAAAACTTTAGAGCCTACAAGTCCAGTCAGTCCTACTTCTTGTTCAGCCAAACGCTAAGACAAACAAGTTTGTTTACGCTCACAGGAGATAATGCTGCTGGCTTCTTATTTATAACGTCACCTGAAAGTGAGAACAAGCATTCGCATGGCACTTTTGTAGCCGGCATTGCAAGGTATTTACGTGCCAGATACGCTAAACATTCGTATGCTCCTCCATGCTTCGGCCACCATTCCAGAGGATATGCTTCCATGCTGATGACTCTTGTTAAAAAATAATGTGTTAATTAAATTTTGACTGAACTTCTTGGGGGAGAATTGTATTTCTCCTGCTCTCTTTTACCCACATTCTGCCATATATTTCATGTTATAGCAGTCTTGGATGATGACTCAGCACATGGACAAAACGCAAAGAAGATACCAATGTGAGATTTCGAAAGATAGCTACAGCACTCGACCCAAGGTTTAAGAATCTGAAATGCCTTCCAAAATCTGAGAGGTATGAGGTGTGGAGCATGCTTTCAAAAGTCTTAAAAGAGCAACACACCGATGAGGAAACTACAGAACGAAAACAGTCAAAAAAAAAATAAAAAAATCAACCTTCTGCTGGTGGCATCTGACTCAGATGATGAAAGTGAACATGTGTCCGTCTGCACTGCTTTGCATCATTATCGAGCAGAACCCATCATCAGCATGGACGCATGTCCTCTGGAATGGTGAAACATGAAGGGACACATGAATCCTTAGTGCATCTGGCACATAAAGATCTTGCGACACTACAACAATGCCATGCAAACGCCTGTTCTCACTTTCAGGTGACATTGTAAACAAAAATTGTGCAGCATTATCTTCTGCAAATATAAACAAACTTGTTTGTCTGAGTGATTGACTGAACAAGAAGTAGTACTGATTGGACTTGTAGGCTGTAAAGTTTTACATTTGTTTTATTTTTGAATGGAGTTATTTTTTGTACATAATTCTATATTTGTAAGTTCAACTTTCATGATAAAGAGATTGTATTACAGTACTTGTGTGAGGTAAATTGGAAAAATACTATTTCATTTTTTACAGCACAAATATTTGTAATCAAAATAACTATAAAGTGAGCACTGTACTCTGTGTTCTGTGTTGTAATTGAAATCAATATATTTGAAAATGTAGAAAACATCCAAAATATTTATATAAATGGTACACTATTGTTCAACAGTGCGATTAATTGTGATTTAATTTTTTTAATCGCTTGACAGCCCTAATAAACATTATTTGTAGCACCCTCATCCTTGCTAGTTCACTCTACAGAGTTGCCCCTTATTAATTTTTCTCCCGTTCTTGATGTTTACGCCTTCATATATTTGTGAAGAGTTTTCCTTTCCCTCCCTTACTGTCTCTCAGTGAAAGAATTGAATAGTCTGGCTCTTTCCACCCTGATTAGTGCCATGGCTCTTCTTTGAACTCCCTTCAGTTTGTCTATTATGTGTTTCACAGAGATGACTCTGTATCCCAGGCACAGCTGCAGTATTCCAAAGTCAGACTCTTCTGCCTTGCTTTGTGATATGTTAGTCCATGCAGTTGCATGTGCAGCCCAAAACTGCACTGGCATCATGGTTCAAGGTTACCTTTAAACAAAGCCTTGGTTTTACTCCGTTACTTGGCAAACACCCAAAAGCCTTCATTCAAATTGAGTTTAATTAGACACAAGAAAGAACAGGAAATTAAAACAGGCATTTCTATTGAAACTGTGGTTGAGTGATTATGCAAAACAAACTTAGTCAGACCTTATCAATGTCTTTCTCCTTTTGTAATCAAAATATTAGAATCTCTTCTTTTCAGAGCAGATTTTCTATGGTGAACAGGAGAAGGTTAATTTTACTCTCAGTCCTGATGTGAAAGATATTCACTCATCCTGTTCTTAACAAACAGACAGCCACAAAGGTGGAGGAGAAACAGGATAGAAAAGATGGGTGAAATATGGCTTTTGTTGCTGTTTTTGGAACACTGGACTGCTGGTTAGTTATCAGGGGATGCTTTGGCTGGCAAGTCGACCATGACACCTGTTACTTGGGCCCTGGTTAGTTATGATTTGGTCAGTGCTGTCATCTGGTTGGATCCTTTCTCTTTAAACAACACAGGTTTGGATTATTGCAGAATAGTTGATTTCAGGATTCAATGAAAAGCCTAGAGAGTGAGATAGGATAAGAGGAAAGAAACAGTGAACATAAGAATGGCCCTACTGGGTCAGACCAAAGTTCCATCTAGCCCAGTATCCTGTCTTCCGACAGTGGCCAGTGCCAGGTGCCCCAGAGGGAATGAACAGAACAGGTAATCATCAAGTGATCCGTCCCCTTGTGGCTCATTTCCCAGCTTCTGGCAAACAGAGGCTACGGACACCATCCCTGTCCATCCTGGCTAATAGCCATTGATGGACCTACTATCCTCCATGAATTTATCTAGTTCTTTTCTGAACCCTGTTATGGTCTTGGCCATCACAACATCCTCTGGCAAGCAGTTCCACAGGTTGACTGTGTGTTGTGTGAAGAAATACTTCCTATTATTTGTTTTAAACCTGCTGCCTATTCATTTCATTTGGTGACCCCTAGTTCTTGTGTTATGAGAAGTAGTAAACAACACTTCCTTATCTACTTTCTCTACACCAGTCATGATTTTATAGACCTCATTCATATCTCCCCTTAACTGTCTCTTTTCCAAGCTTGAAAAGTCCCAGTCTTATTAATCTCTCCTCATACGGAAGCTGTTCCATACCCCTAATCATGTTCGTTGCCCTTTTCTAAACCTTTTCCCATTCCAATATATCTTTTTTGAGATGGGGCGACCACATCTGCACACAGTATTCAAAATGTGGGCATACCATGGATTTATATAGAGGCAACATGATATTTTCTGTCCTATTATCGATCCCTTTCTTAATTATTCCCAGCATTCTGTTCGCTTTTTTGACTGCTGCTGCACATTGAGTGGATGATTTCAGAGAACTATCCACAATTACTCTAAGATCTTTCTTGAGTGGTAACAGCTGATTTAGACCCCATCATTTTATATGTATATTTGGAATTATGCGTTCCAATGTGCATTACTTTGCATTTATCAACATTAAATTTCATCTGCCATTTTGTAGCCCAGTCACCCAGTTTTGAGATATCCTTTTGTAGCTCTACACAGTCTGCCCAGGTCTTAACTATCTTTAGTCATTTTGTATCATCTGCAAATTTTGACACTTCACTGTTTACCCCTTTTTCCAGATCATTTATGAATATGTTGAATAGGACTGGTCCCAGAACAAACCCCTGGGGGACACCACTATTTACCTCTCTCCATTCTGAAAACTGACCATTTATACCTACCCTTTGTTTCCTATCTTTTAACCAGTTACCAATCCATGAGAGAACCTTCCCTCTTATCCTGTGGCAGCTTACTTTGCGTAAGAGCCTTTGGTGAGGGACCTTGTCAAAGGCTTTCTGAAAATATAAGTACACTATATCCACTGGATCCCTTTGGTCCACATTCTTGTTGACCCGTCAAAGATTTCTCTAATGATCCCTCATTCTGGGACAGTTCCTCAGATCTATCATCTAAAAAGAATGGCTCAGGTTTGGGAATCTCCCTCACAACCTCAGCTGTGAAGACCAATGCAAAGAATTCATTTAATTTCTCTGCAATGGCCTTATCATCCTTGAGTGCTCCTTTAGCACCGCAATGTCCAGTGAGGCATAAAATAACACTAGAAGGGTAGAGTATACAATATAGTGCCTTTGTAGTGCTGCTAATCATATATCCCCACCGGTGGGCTGAGGACTGGATGACATGATAATGCGATGAGACAAGGTGGGTGAGGTAATATTTTTTTATTGGACCAACATCTGTTGGTGACTGAGACAGGTTTTTGAGTTGCACAGAGCTCTTATTCAGGTCTCTCAGCAACAAAAGTTGGTCTAGTAAAAGATATTACCTTGTCTTTAATATCCTGGGACCGACAGCTACAACTACATTGTGTATGATAATGCGATGACTTTCAGCACTCACAGGCGAAAACAAAGTTCCTTAAACAGGAGCAAGGCCAGCCAGTCTTCCTCTCCGGAAGAAAGTCCTTTAGATGAGTTGCAGTGCTGGCAGGAAGGGGGATGAACTTTGATGCAAAGTGGAACGGGAGAAGAGAAGGAGAGCTGAAGTGAACGGATGATTTTTTTCCCCAAAAGTTTCTTTAAGAAGCCCAAGAGTGGCATAGTTCATCCCCCTCATTATTTTGTCCACCAACTAGGCACACTTATAGATTAAGGTCAGAAGGGACCATTATGATCATCTAGTCTGACCTCCTGCACAATGCAGGCCACAGAATCCCTCCCACCCACCCACTCCTGTAATAAACCCCTAACCTATGTCTGAACTATTAAAGTCCTCAAATCATGGTTTAAAGACTTCAAGGTGCAGCGAATCCTCCAGCAAGTGAACTGTGCCCCATGCTGCAGAGGAAGGCGAAAAAACCCCAGGGCCTCTGCCAATCTGCCCTGGAGGAAAATTCCTTCCCAACCCTAAATATGGCAATTAGCTAAACCCTGAGCATGTGGGCAAGACTCACCAGCCAGACATCCAGGAAAGAATTCTCTGTAGTAACTCAGATCCCACCCCATCTAACATCCCATCACAGGCCATTGGGCATATTTACCGCTAATAGTCAATCCATAACACCAGTTTTGATCTATTAACTTCTGGTTCCACGCCTTCCGTTCTACCAAGCATAATTTCAACAGTCCTTGGATTATATCAAAATGGCCTTTTTGGGTTAGACTAATCCAGCTTCTTTGGTTCTCTGCCACTTGTTTCAACATTCAGTGTTGTAAACAACTTGACCTATTTTTCATGGTTATTGTAACATCTTAGGGACTTTCACTCACTACTTATTTTTGAGCTTACAATTGAGGTACATTTTGTAGGCCCAAGAGTCACAAAACAACCTCCTTCTGGGAAGCAAATTCTTGCAGTATGTTCACCTTACAGAGAAGGCGTGCTTGAAATATATGCATTTCAGCTAGTAGTATTTATAGTTACAAGTTACAAAACTACTTACATGTTACTAAAATCCAGACCACCAGTTTGTAACAGTTCCTTAACTTGTTTTGTTCAGGTGTCTATTTCCCACAGAATTTCGTTGTGTGGTATGTTTAGACTCTAAAATTCTTGACACACAATCTTTTGTGTCTTGTTCAGATCCGGCTACCTGTTAGCAATTAGCAAATTAAATAAATAATCTGGGTCTCAGCATTTTTCTGTCCCTGATGGGATTTCCAAATCTTCCAGTGTAGTTCTATGGGCAAATGTCATTAATATCTTGTTTGCTTACCTCTTCCAGATTATTAATGAAAATATGAAATAAGACTGAACCTCATCCCCCCAGCTCATTTCTTTGTTTAGCTTTGTCCTGTGTTTATGGTCTTTCAGCCAGTCTTCAGTTCAGGTGACAATGTTGTATCCATGTTGTGCGAGACTGTATCACATCCTTCACTAAGTTACATTCTATTTTATCTGTTTTTAACCTCATCCTGAAATTATTTAAATAACTTACCTGGTATAACTCTTTATAAGCCTCCCATGCTGACTGTTGCTCATAGTTCAGTTGTCTTCATGATATTCAGTGTTCTGTGGGTTCGGGTTTTTTTGTTTTTGTTTACACTGTTAACATTATTCCCATTATTTTGCTAGGGATAAAAGTTACAGGGTAGTAGTAATTGTCAGGATTCCTCGTCTTAACTTTTTTTTTAAATTGGCACTATTTCTGCTTTTCTCCTTTCTTCTCACACCCCCCAGTTGTCCCTGACTCTTTCAAAGAGCATGGCCAGTTGTTCAGTAAATTGATTAGCAATTTCCCTCAGTGCCCCAGATGCTACTTCCTTGGTTGGTTCTTTTATGTACCTGCACATTTTCCAAGTGTTCTTTTCCTGCTCTTAAGCTCATTGTTTTTCCAGGGTTTTGTTCATTCATATTCAGCATGTGAGACTTAAACTTTTATCTGGGGAAGAGGAGCCACCAGGACAAGCTTTCTGCACTTGTAGGGAGGTTTCCGTGTCTGCTGATGGTTTCACCTGGTTTGAGAGATAGGGCTGCAGAACTTAGTGTCACCTTTTTTCTTTATCCAGCCACAGTCTCCAGAACAGGGACTTTGATGCCTCACATTAAAGCCAAGGTAAGAACCATGGGGTCCCCAGGACAACCAATAACTGGGTCCTGGTGGCATGATTCTCCCATATGGGACAGCTGCAATTAAGGAGGGGGGAGAGAATGGGGACAGGCAGCCCTGCACATTGGAATCTGTCTCTGCTCCTACGGCTCTTCCTCCTTTTGTGGCAGTGGGCTTCTCCCTCTTGTCTCCCTGGCATGTGCATACTCATCTTTTTCTCCTTTGAAATCTATTCTCTTGTCCTTTTCCCAGCTGTCCTGTGGGCTTGTTCTTCAGATAGAAACAGAGCTCCAGGGCTGGGAGCTCAGGGGGAATGATGTTGGAGTATGTGATATACGTGCTTGGGTCTGGTTTCAGGTCTTGCCAGGAACAGACAACAACTTCAACAACACACGGAAGCAATCAGTGGGTGCTCAATTCCGGGTAAAGTACTCTTGTTTTGCTATGCTTATTTAGTAAGATGCAAGGAAATGCCGAAATGGCCCCCAGGAACCTGAGCATAGTCAATAGAGCTCCTGGCACATGGAGAAAGGACTTCTCTAAGCTACAAGTGCAGGCTGTAGAGAGGGAAAAGTCTTGGCTTGCACTACTGAGAGGGCGCTCCCGCTGCCAGAGCCCTGGCTGGCACTGCTGATGGAGTTTTCATCAACAGGACCATGGATCCAGGAGGGTCTGGTTATTCATAGAATCATAGAATCTCAGGGTTGGAAGGGACCTCAGGAGGTCATCTAGTCCAACCCCCTGCTCAAAGCAGGACCAAACCCAATTAGATCATCCCAGCCAGGGCTTTGTCAAGCCTGACCTTAAAAACCTCTAAGGAAGGAGATTCCACCACCTCCCTAGGTAACCCATTCCAGTGCTTCACCACCCTACTAGTGAAAAAGTTTTTCCTAATATCCAACCTAAACCTCCCCCTCTGCAACTATTCTTTGTTTGCAACGTTGTTGTAGCTGTGTTGGTCCCAGGATATTAGCAAGAAAAAGTGGATGAGATCATGGGTGGTGGGTAAACCCTGGGCTTGGGGAGACTAGCTCCCAGCCCCACCCCATCCCTTGTTCCTGAGGCCCCGCCCCTTCCACGCCCACCGGAGCTGAGCCCACACTATGACCGCTGGCCCCTGCCCAGCGCCCCCAGCCCACCCCACCCCCACACTG
Source organism: Macrochelys suwanniensis (assembly GCA_033296515.1). Classification (NCBI taxonomy): domain Eukaryota; kingdom Metazoa; phylum Chordata; order Testudines; family Chelydridae; genus Macrochelys; species Macrochelys suwanniensis. The sequence goes on along the minus strand of CM065780.1, from coordinate 130,404,820 downwards.
TGGCTGCTAGCACCTGCCCCAGGCTAGCGCCCGCAAAGCACCACAGAGCCGGGCAGCGTGGCCCCAGCCTCCCCTTGCCGTGCCATCTGACCCGACCCCCCGGCCAGCATGCCTTGGCCGCGCCCAATGACCCGACACCCAGCTGACCTGCCTCCCTGCCCCTGAAGGCGCCCCCCCAGCCGAGCTGCGAGCACTGGGCAGGCGGGCGGGTGGTGCGGCCAGAGCAGCCCCGGCCCCAGTGGCCCTGGCACAAAGGAAACAGCCTCACAGCAGGCAGGATGGGGCCTGGGCAGTACTGGGTTTACCATGGTGCCGGGCCCAGGCTCCAAAGGGGCCCCGGCCAAGCCCGCACTGCTTGGGCTGCAAGGCCCCACTGCGCTCTTCTCCGTCCACTGCGCTCTCCTGTGGGGGCAGAAGCTTGGTCCTGCCAGCTCCTGGGGCTCCTGCTGCAGTGCAGGCTCTGCCCACACCCACCAGCAGCCAAACTGCCCCCCACCGCCTCTTCCCCCAAGCGTGCCGTGTTCCCGCCCCTCCCCCTCCCAGCGCTTCCCCTGCTGCCGCCGAACATCTGTTTGCCAGTACTCCTGGATGGAGGGGGAAGAGCGGGGCCACAGCGTGCTCGGGGGAGGAGGCGGAGAAGGGGCGGGGCAGTAGCAGCGCCAGGGTTTTTGCTGCCCTAGGTGGCGGTGCTTCGGCAGCAGCTTCTCTGAAGCTGCGTTCTCGGTGGCGTTTCGGCAGCCACTTTTCTTGCCACCGAATTGCCGCTGGGAAATGAGTCGCTGCCGAAATGCCGCCCCCCCAAATCCTGCCACCCTAGGTGACCGCCTAGGGTTGCCTAGTGGAAACGCTGGCCCTGGGACAGGGCCTTGGGAAAGGGGGTGGAATCGGGGCAGGGCTGAGCAAAGGTGGGGCCCAGCACTCCCCCCTACACATTCTCCCTCCAGCCCCCTGCTGTGAGCCGCTCAGAGCAGGGGGCTGGGAGCACCCCCGAAACTCCAGCCCACACCCCTAGCCCCCTGCCCTGACTCATGCCCCCCCTCACACCTCCCTAGCCCTCTGCCCTGACTCCTGCACCCCCCACATCCCCACTCCCACCCTGAACACCAAACAGGAGCTCCTGCACTCCCTCCCTCATTCCCACCTGTACCCCTCACACCAAACAGGAGCTGCCCCAGGTGAGCATTCCACATCCCAACCTCCTGCTCCAACCTGAGCTCCCTCCTGCATCCTAATGCCTGACCAGACCCTGGACCCCCAGCCCTGACTCCTGCACCTCCCTCACACACCCTGAGCCATCTGACCTCCCTGACTCCTGCACCCCCTCACATACTCCCAGCCTGGACTCCTGCACCCTAACTCCCTCCCAGACCCTGCACCCCCAGCCCTGAGCCCCCTCACGCAGTCTAAGTCCTGGCCAGACCCCGCACCCCAATGTTTTTTTTACATTTTTTTTATAAACCACTCTTATCCAAAGCACTTTACAATAGTTAGCTAACGGTACAAACAATATTTGGAAAGATCATTAAGTGGTCTGCTGAGACCCCCAGCGATTTTCAAGTGGTCTTTGGAAAAATAAGTTAGACTACAAGAACAATCAAGGTACTACACTTTATTTTCATTTACTTGCTATTACTTATAGCAGGAGGATGAAGAAAAAAAGAATGAAAAACGGGGGCGGGGGGGAGATAAGAGAAAATGTTCTTTTTCTTGACTGGGTCCCAAGGAGGGGCCCCAAAAATGAAGCTGAGTCCAGGGCCCCACTAACTCTAAATCTGCCACCAGGGCTGACCCCTTCCCTTCACCACAGCTCCCCACACCGCAGCCAGGGGCTGACCCCTCCCACTCCCCGAGCTCCACATGCCACTGCCAGGACAGGGGCTGACCCCTCCCTCAACCCAGCTCCCCGTACCACTGCCGGGAGCTGGGGCTGACACCCTCCCCACACCGCTACTAGGGGCTGAGGCTGACCCCCAACGCCCTGCTGCCTGACAACTTGCGTTGCCACCCCCCCACACACACATTCCTCCACAGCCCTCTAGGGGGCATACTGGACTCTTTTGGTAAATTGGGCATTTGTTCATCAGTTGGCAAGAGCAAACAGCATAAATGCCCGTTTTTGTCAAAAAAGTCAGGATGGCCAGAACAGAGGTTAAAAAGAGAACTGTCCCGGCCAAACGGGGACATATGGTCACCCTATCTCCAGGCAAGTGGATCCTGAGGGTGTCTGGCCAGGGCAGGGGCAGACCCTGGCCTGACTAATCGCAACACTCCCAAGAGGCTGGAGTGATTCTCCATCCTGGCACTGAACTAACCCCGGCCGTGCTGCCAGCTGAGCCTGGCAGGCGCTGTCACCTTCCAGCAGGGCCGGTGAGTGTGGCCAGGCGGCAGAGTGTGAGGGAGTGGGTCTCTGGAGGTGTGTGTGGGGCTGCTGGCCAGTGGTGGGTCTCCTGGGGGGCAGTGGGGGAGGTCTGTGTGTTGGGATGCTGGGCAGTGGGGGGTCTGAGTGGGGTGCTGTGTGGTGGTGGTGGTGGGCTGTGGGGAAGTGCAGTGGGCAGTAGTGGTATGGCTGTGTGTGGGGGTGTTGGGCAGGGGTGTTGGTGTGCAGGCCGCTGTGCATTTGTGGTGGAGGGTCTTTGTGGGGGGGCTGCTGGGCATAGCAGTTCCGGGGGACGCTGGGCATAGGGAGTCGGGGGCTTTATGGCATGGTATGGGCCCATCCCTGAGGGGAAGGGGCACCCTGGCAGCACAGGGCTGGGCGGGCCAGTGTGCATCTGGCAACTGCCAGTTTGTATACAGTGCCCTTGCAATGGGCTGGGTGGAGTGGGGCCGGCCCCACCATGCTATGCCCAATTGCCCCTGGCTGGCCCCTTGCTCTGGGGACCGACCTCCCCATGCCATGCTCCTTTGCCCCCATGGGGCCCCACAAATATGTTTGGCACCGGGCCCACAAAAGGTTAATCCGGCCCTGGTGTAGCATGGGCATGGACATATAAGGCTGTTTGTGAAGGTACAGTCTTCCTGTGCCTACGATATCCGCTGTCCATGGATGAGGTCATATCTGTTGTTGATATTAATATCTGTTGGAGAAAGAAGCAAGCTTTCAGTTTCAAGCTGACACAGAGGCAATGTACTCGGAGTATCATAGCTAACTACAAGTTGAAACAGATAAGGAGTTCACATGTTGCAAAAGGCCATTCAGAATGAAGTGGCCAGTTGACACCTCTGTAGTCCTAGGACAAAGGCGGGTGAGTGGGTTACAGATTGTTGTAATGAGCCAAAAATCAGGAAATTATCTGGCATACTGAGCTGCTGACCTGTGTCACTGCCTCCTACTAGCATTCACTATCCGTGCTGATGGAACGAATGTACTCTGCTAACCCGCACTTTGTGCGCTGCATCAAACCGAACAGCCAGAAGGAGCCGGGCGTCGTTGACAGCCAAGTGGTGCTGGAGCAGGTGAGTCAGGGGCTCAGCATTCCTTCAACCAAATCCTGTTAGGAACCAGACCTGTGACAGAGCAGGGGGCTGAATACAGCTGGGACTGGGCAGCAGGACAAATCCCATTGTGAGGGTGGGGTTTGAAGACTGAATGGCTTGAATGAACACTGAAAGCTTATTCTTTCAGCAAGAGGGGCAATGAGGGGGGAAGGGAACAGAGAAGGCATAGCTCTTTTTTCCTCTTAAACACTGAGTATTTAGGGTTCTTCACACTCTAGGACTCTGGCACCAAAATTCATACTCCAGCCCTCCCTCTACCCCTTTTCCTAAGCACAGCAGGATCTGCCTCCCAGGGCACTAGCACTAGAGTTCCCACTCCCAGCCCCCTAGTAAGATGCACAGTTGGGTGCACGCTGTCGCTGGGATTCAAGATCTCAATCTCAGATGGTACTTTCCCGACTGAAGTGATAGCTCTCTTCTGAGGAGAATTGTTTTTCAGGTCAGTAAAATCCAATGGGAAGCAAGTCTAAGGGGGAAAATAATTGAAGACAGTTGGCAGTTTTTCAAAGAGACATTAAGGGCACAAGAGCAAACTATCCCACTGTGTAGGAAAGATAGGAAGTATGGCAAGAGACCACCCTGGCTTAACGAGGAGATCTTCTATGATCTAAAACTTAAAAGAGAGTCCTTCAAAAAGTAGAAACTCAGTCAAATTACAAAGGATGAATAGAAACAAATAACACAAGTATGTGGGGACAAAATTAGAAAAGCCAAGGCACAAAACGAGATCAAACTAGCTAGGGACATATAAAGGTAGCCAGCCAGTCAGGCAGCAGCACAGACAGCTGCAGCGGCACAGGAGCCAGCAGACAGAGCTGCAAACAGGGGAGTTTGAGTGGGAGTTCTGTTGGAGGAGAAGGTATTTGTATTTGCTTTTGTATTTGTATTGTTTGTATGTGTAGAGGCTTGTAGGGGCAGTGTGCTGGGAGAGAAGCTGATCCCTGATTGGGGGCGGGGCTTTGCTGATCAGGGTCCTATAAAGGTAGCCAGCCAGTCAGGCAGCGGCACAGGAGCCAGCAAACGGGAGTTTGAGTGGGAGTTCTGTTGGAGGAGAAGGTATTTGTATTTTGGGACTCGTTTGGGGTTTGTTTTTGCTGTGGGTGGTGGTGTGTTTGTTTTCCGGACTAACAGGATATAGGTGAGAAGGCTGACAGATACGGACGCAGCAGTGGTCATGAGCCAAGCGGTGGAGGACACAATGAGTATGACTGGATGTGGCAGCTGCGGTATGTACATGATTCTGGAGGCGGTACCTGATAGGAGTTTTGTCTGCATGAAATGCCGCCTGATAGAGCTGATGGAAGAAAAGATCCGAGGATTGGAGATACAGGTGGAAACTCTGGTCGAGTTTAGAAAGGGTCTCGAGCAGTTGATGGAGCAAAGGCACGAGGTGGCTGAAGGGGGAAAGCTCAGAGATGCAGATGGAAACAGGATCAAAGGCCTCTGAGGGGGGACTGCCGGGTGAAGAAAATGGACAGTGGAAGCATGTGACTAAGAGAGCCAGGCAGAGGAAAAGACGGGCCAGTGAAGGAGAAATAGAGCTCAAGAACAGGTTTGCAGAGTTGGAGAATGAAGAAGGGGTACAGCAGGTGGTCACTGAAGGTGGAAGGGCAAGGAAGAAGAGAAGAGCGGCTAGTCCCATAGAAAAAGGGGAAGAGTTGATGAAGACAACACCAAACATGAGCCCCAGGAGGATACAGGATGGGTTGAAGAGGATTACAAGGGAAAATAGGAATGGAAAGGACTTGCAGCCAGAGGATACAGGGGATAGACTGGAGAATCACACTGTCACCAGGAAAAGGCAGGTCTACGTGATTGGGAACTCCTTACTGAGAAGAATAGACAGGCCTGTAACCAGAGCTGATCCAGAGAACAGAAGGGTGTGCTGTCTACTGGGTGCTAAGTTATGGGATGTGGACCTGAGGTTGAAGAGGATCCTAATGGGAGCGGGAAAGAATCCATTGATGATCCTTCACATAGGAACAAATGACACGGCTAGATTCTCACTGGAACGAATCAAGGGAGACTATGCCAGGCTGCGGAAGACACTTAAGGAAATCGAGGCTTAGGTGATCTTCAGTGGGATTCTGCCTGTTCCTAGAGAAGGGCAACAAAGGTGTGACAGGATTATGATGATCAACAGATGGCTCAGGGAGTGGTGCTATAAGGAGGGCTTTGGGATGTAAGGCTACTGGGAGGCATTCATGGACAGAGGACTGTTCTCTCGGGATGGACTTCACCTGAGTAGGGAAGGAAATAGACTTCTAGGATGGAGGCTGGCACAACTGATCAAGAGAGCTTTAAACTAGGAATTTGGGGGAGACAGTTGGTGTCTCCCCCGTGTCCAGGTAACCTCCACGCCGGATTTTAACATTGAGAGGGAAGAAAACGAAGTAAGAGAGGATATAGCCGGGGGTAGGAGAATGGACATAAGGAGGAAGAACAGAGTGGATACTAGTCTAATAGGTCATACTGGCAGTACAGTGTCCATACCAAATTAGGTAAAGAACGTGAGTGAGGCCAAACAGCAAAAATTAAAATGTTTCTACACCAATGCGAGGAGCTTAGGTAACAAAATGGAGGATTTAGAGCTACTGGTCCAGGAAGTGAAACCAGATATTCTAGGAATAACCGAAACATGGTGGAATAGTAATCATGACTGGAGTACAGGTATTGAAGGGTATGTGCTGTTTAGGAAAGACAGAAATAAAGGTAAAGGTGGGGGAATAGCATTGTATATCAATGATGAGGTAGACTGTAAAGAAATAAAAAGTGATGGAATGGATAAGACAGAGTCTGTCTGGGCAAAAATCACATTGGGGAAGAAAACTACTAGAACCTCCCCTGGGATAGTGCTTGGGGTGTGCTATAGACCACCGGGATCTAATTTGGATATGGATAGAGACCTCTTTAATGTTTTTAAGGAAGTAAATACTAATGGGAACTGTGTGATCATGGGAGACTTCAACTTCCCAGATATAGATTGGAGAACAAGTGCTAGTAATAATAATAGGGCTCAGATTTTCCTAGATGTGATAGCTGATGAATTCCTTCATCAAGTAGTTGCTGAACCAACAAGGGGGGATGCCATTTTAGATTTGGTTTTGGTGAGTAGTGAGGACCTCATTGAAGAAATGGTTGAGGGGACAACCTTGGCTCGAGTGATCATGAGCTAATTCAGTTCAAACTAAATGGAAGGATAAACAAAAATAAATCTGAGACTAGGGTTTTTGATTTCAAAAGGGCTAACTTTAATAAATTAAGGAAATTAGTTAGGGAAGTGGATTGGACTAAAGAATTTATGGATCTAAAGGCGGAGGAGGCCTGGGATATTTCAAGTTAAAGTTGCAGTAGCTATCAGAAGCCTGTATCCCAAGGAAGGGGAAACAATTCATAGGCAGGAGTTTTAGACCAAGCTGGATGAGCAAGCATCTCAGAGAGGTGATTAAGGAAAAACAGAAAGCATACAAGGAGTGGAAGATGGGAGGGATCAGCAAAGAAACCTACCTTATTGAAGTCAGAGCATGTAGGGATAAAGTGAGACAGGCCAAAAGGCATGTAGAATTGGACCTTGCAAAGGGAATTAAAACCAATAGTAAAAGGTTTTATAGCCATATAAATAGGAAGAAAACAAAGAAAGAAGAAGTGGGACCGCTAAACACTGAGGATGGAGTGGAGGTTAAGGATAATCTAGGCATGGCCCAATATCTAAACAAATACTTTGCCTCAGTCTTTAATGAGGCTAATGAGGAGCTTAGGGATAGTGGCAGCATGACAAATGGGAATAAGTATGTGGGGGTAGTTATTACCGTATCCGAGGTAGAAGCCAAACTCGAACCGCTTAATGGGAGTAAATCGGGCGGCCCAGATAATCTTCATCCAAGAATATTAAAGGAACTGGCACATGAAATTGCAAGCCCATTAGCAAAAATTTTTAATGAATCTCTAAACTCAGGGGTTGTACCATTTGACTGGAGAATAGCTAATATAGTTCCTATTTTTAAGAAAGGCGGGGGGGGAAAGTGACCCGGGTAACTACAGGCCTGTTAGTTTGACATCTGTAGTATGCAAGGTCTTGGAAAAAATTTTGAAGGAGAAAATAGTTAAGGACATTGAGGTCAATGGCAATTGGGACAAATTACAACATGGTTTTACAAAAGGTAGATCGTGCCAAACCAACCTGATCTCCTTCTTTGAGAAAGTAACAGATTTTTTAGATAAAGGAAACGCAGTGGATCTAGTCTACCTCGATTTCAGTAAGACATTTGATACAGTACCATATGAGGAATTATTGGTTAAATTGGAAAAGATGGGGATCAATATGAAAATTGAGAGGTGGATAAGGAACTGGTTAAAGGGGAGACTACAGTGGGTCATACTGAAAGGTGAACTGTCAGGTTGGAGGGAGCTTACTAGTGGAGTTCCTCAAGGTTCAGCTTTGGGACCAGTTTTATTTAATCTATTTATTACTGACCTTGGCACCAAAAGTGGGAGTGTGCTAATAAAGTTTGCGGATGACACAAAGTTGGGAGGTATTTCCAATTCAGAAAAGGATCGGGATATCATAGAGGAAGATCTGGAAGACCTTGTAAACTGGAGTAATAGTAATAGGATGAAATTTAATAGTGAGAAGTGTAAGGTTATGCATTTAGGGATTAATAACAAGAATTTTAGTTATAAGCTGGGGACACATCAGTTGGAAGTAACGGAAGAGGAGAAGGACCTCGGAGTCCTGGTTGATCACAGGATGACTATGAGTCACCAATGTGATGTGGCCGTGAAAAAAGCTAATGTGGTCTTGGGATGCATTAGGCGAGGTATTTCTAGTAGAGATAAGGAGGTGTTAGTACCGTTATACAGGCATTGGTGAGACCTCATTTGGAATACTGTGTGCAGTTCTGGTCTCCCATGTTTAAGAAGGATGAATTCAAACTGGAACAGGTACAAAGAAGGGCCACTAGGATGATCCGAGGAATGGAAAACCTGTCGTATGAAAGGAGACTCAAGGAGCTTGGTTTGTTTACCTTAACCAAAAGAAGGCTGAGGGGAGATATGATTGCTCTCTTTAAATATATCAGAGGGATAAATACCAGGGAGGGAGAGGAATTATTTCAGCTCAGTACCAATGTGGACACAAGAACAAATGGATATAAACTGGCCATCAGGAAGTTTAGACTTGAAATTAGACGAAGGTTTCTAACCATCAGAGGAGTGAAGTTCTGGAACAGCCTTCCAAGGGAAGCAGTGGGGGCAAAAGACCTATCTGGCTTCAAGATTAAGCTAGATACATTTATGGAGGGGATGGTTTGATGGGATAACATGATCTTGGCAATTAATTGACCCTTGACTATCAGTGGTAAATAGGCCCAATGACTGCTGATGGGATGTTAGAAGTTACTACAGAGAACTTTTTCCTGGGTGTCTGGGTGGTGAGTCTTGCCCACATGCTCAGGGTTCAGCTGATCGCCATATTTGGGGTCGGGAAGGAATTTTCCTCCAGGGTAGATTGGCAGAGGTCCTGGAGGTTTTTTGCCTTCCTCTGCAGCATGGGGCACGGGTCACTTACTGGAGGATTCTCTGCATCTTGAAGTCCTTAAACCATGATTTGAGGATTTCAATAGCTGAGACATAGGTGAGAGGATTATTCCAGGAGTGGGTGGGTGAGATTCTGTGGCCTGCATTGTGCAGGAGGTCAGACTAGATGATCATAATGGTCCCTTCTGACCTTAAAGTCTATGAGTCTATGAGTTCGGGACTATTTAGAAAAGCTGGACGAGCACAAGTCCATGGGGCCGGATGCACTGCATCCGAGGGTGCTAAAGGAGTTGGCCGATGAGATTGCAGAGCCATTGGCCATTATCTGAAAAATCATGGCAATCGGGGGAGGTCCCGGATGACTGGAAAAAAGCTAATGTAGTGCCCATCTTTAAAAAAGGGAAGAAGGAAGATCCAGGGAACTACAGGCCAGTCAGTCTCACCTCAGTCCCTGGAAAAATCATGGAACAGGTCCTCAAGGAATCAATTCTGAACCACTTAAAGGAGGGGAAAGTGATCAGGAACAGTCAGCATGGATTCACCAAGGGCAAGTCATGCCTGACTAACCTAATTGCCTTCTATGATGAGATAACTGGCTCTGTGGATAAGAGGAAAGCAATGGATGTGCTATTTCTTGACTTTAGCAAAGCTTTTGATACAGTCTCCCACAGTATTCTTGCCAGCACGTTAAAGAAGTATGGGCTGGATGAAGGGACGGTAAGGTAGATAGAAAACTGGCTAGATGGTCGGGCTCAACGGGTAGTGATCAATGGTTCCATGTCTAGTTGGCAGCCGGTATCAAGTGGAGTGCCCCAAGGGTCGGTGCTGGGGCCGGTTTTGTTCAATATCTTCATTAACGATCTGGAGGATGGTGTGGACTGCACCCTTAGCAAGTTTGCAGATGACACTAAACTGGGAGGAGTGGTTGATACGCTGGAGGGTAGGGATAGGATACAGAGGGACCTAGACAAATTAGAGGATTGGGCCAAAAGAAATATGATGAGGTTCAACAAGGACAAGTGCAGAGTCCTGCACTTAGGACAGAAGAATCCCATGCACTGCTACAGACTAGGGACCGAATGGCTGGGCAGCAGTTCTGCAGAAAAGGACCTAGAGGTTACAGTGGATGAAAAGCTGAATATGAGTCAACAGTGTGCCCTTGTTGCCAAGAAGGCTAATGGCATTTTGGGTTGTATAAGCAGGGGCATTTCCGGCAGCATTTCCAGCAGATCGAGGGAAGTGATCATTCCCCTCTATTCGGCACTGGTGAGGCCTCATTTGGAGTACTGTGTCCAGTTTGGGGCCCCACACTACAAGAAGGATGTGGATAAATTGGAAAGAGTCCAGCGGAGAGCAACAAAAATGATTAGGGGGCCGGAGCACATGACTTATGAAGAGAGGCTGAGGGAACTGGGATTGTTTAGCCTGCAGAAGAGAAGAATGAGGGGGGATTTGATAGCTGCTTTCAACTACCTGAAAGGGGGTTCCAAAGAGGATGGATCTAGACTGTTCTCAGTGGTAGAAGATGACAGAACAAGGAGTAATGGTCTCAAGTTGCAGAGGGGGAGGTTTAGGTTGGACATTAGGAAAAACTTTTTCACTAGTAGGGTGGTGAAGAACTGGAATGGGTTACCTAGGGAGGTGGTGGAATCTCCATCCTTAGAGGTTTTTAAGGTCAGGCTTGACAAAGCCCTGGCTGGGATGATTTAGTTGGGTTTGGTCCTGCTTTGAGCAGGGGGTTGGACTAGATGACCTCCTGAGGTCCCTTCCAACCCTGAGATTCTATGATTCTATACGTCCCGCCGGCTAAGGAAAAGCCTAAGCCGCAGGCTCCCGCCCAGGCGCCCCACCTACGCTACGAGCCAGCCTATAAGAGGTCCAGACCACAAAAGAGGCGACCTCAACGGCAGTCCCGCTCTGCCCCGCAGCCTGAGCCCTCCAGGGGCAAGCAGAAGGGCAAGAGGCGTTTTTGACTGGGGGCAGGAGGGTACCCGGGTGAACCCCGAGTGCACCCTCCGACAAATAAAGTTGGCCCTCAGCAACCACTTGCGTCCATTCCTTTCGCAATGGTCCCATATAACCTCAGACCGGTGGGTCCTGAGTACCTTTGCCCGGGGCTACATGCTCCAGTTCGTGTCACCCCCAATCTCCCACCCCCCTCCCGGGCACGGCATGGTAGACCCGTCACATCGACCCCTGCTGCAGCAAGAGGTGGGCCGGCTCCTCAGTCTGGGAGCCATAGAGGGAGTCCCAAGGTAATTCCAAGGGAATTCCAAGGGAAAGGGTTCTATTCCCGTTACTTCCTTATCCCGAAAGCGAAAGGGGGCCTCAGGCCTATTTTAGACTTGTACGGTCTCAATCGGTTCATGGTCAAATACCGATTCCGCATGGTTTCCCTGGTAAAGATTATACCTGCCTTGGACCCGGGCAACTGGTATGTGGCCCTGGACCTCCAGGACGCATACTTCCACATCCACATATTCGAAGGACACAGGCGCTTCCTTCGCTTCTTGGTTTTGCAGGACCACTACCAGTTTACAGTCCTCCCCTTTGGCCTGTCCACCGCACCTCGGGTGTTCACAAAGTGTATGGCGGTTGTGGCGGCCTTTCTCAGATGCCGAGGGGTCCAACTATTCCCGTACCTCGACGACTGGCTGCTCAAGGGCAACTCGAGGTCGCAGGTGCAGAACCACCTGCAGCTGCTCTTGGCTACCTGTGCCAATCTGGGCCTTCGGGTAAACGAGGCCAAGTCGACATTGGTCCCGGTCCAGCGCATAGAGTTCATTGGTACTCTACTGGATGCTTCCAAGGCCAGGGCCTCTCTCCCCCCGGGCAGATTCCAGACCCTCAAAGGGCTCATAGCCACGGTCACGGAGTTCCCTGTGACCACGGCCAGGACCTGCCTACAGCTCCTGGGCCACATGGTGGCGTGCACATACGTGGTACGCCACGCCAGGCTTCGAATGAGGCCTCTCCAGCTCTGGCTGGCCTCAGAATTCTCCCAGGCTCGGGACAGTATGGACAAGGTCCTCACGGTACCGGGTCGGGTGCTAACCTCCCTTCAGTGGTGGACCGTCCCGACCAATATGTTGCAAGGGATCCTCTTCCGGGAACCACCCCCGTCGCTAGACCTCGTGTCGGACACGTCGGACTTGGGCTGGGGAGCCCACGTGGGGAACTCCCAAACCCAGGGACTGTGGTCGGCCGCAGAGCTATCCCTACACATAAATGTCAAGGCGCTCAGGGCAGTCCGCTTGGCCTGTGTGGTGTTCAGCTCGCGGCTGAGCGGCAGAACGATCAGGGGCCTTACGGACAACACAGCCGCGATGTTTTACATCAACAGGCAGGGAGGGACGAGGTCCTCGGCTCTCTGCCAGGAAGCCCTCAGCCTATGGGAGTTCTGTATAGCCCACGACATCTCCCTCAGGGCTTTCCACCTGCCGGGCATCGTCAACTCCCAGGCCGATCGCCTGAGCAGGGTCTTCTCCTCCCAACACGAGTGGTCCCTCCACTTGGAGGTCACGGGTCAGCTCTTCCGAGCCTGGGGCACTCCCCAAGTAGACCTGTTTGCGTCTCGACAGAACCGACGTTGCCACCGGTTCTGCGCCAGGGGAGGGCTGGAGAAGGATGCACTCTCAGATGCCTTCCTCCTGTCATGGTCAGGCCAGCTTCTCTATGCGTTCCTTCCCTTTCCCCTCATAGACAAGGTCCTGGGAAAGGTAAAGAGGGACAGGGCCCGCATCCTCCTGATCACCCCAGCTTGGGCCAGACAGCACTGGTACGGGACTCTCCTAGGGTTGCTGGCGGCCCCTCCGCATTCGCTACCGCTCCGACCGGATCTCCTGTCCCAGGACCGGGGCCGCCTCCTTCACCCCAACCTAGCCTCCCTTCACTTGACAGCGTGGCTGCTCAGTGGTTAGACGCGGAGGAGACTATGTGTTCGGAAGGAGTCAGGAGCATCCTCCTGGAAAGTAGGAAACCTTCCACTCGCCGGGCATACCTGGCAAAGTGGGCCAGGTTCTCTAGGTGGGTGGGCGAGAGGGGTATCTCCCCGAGGGACACCCCGCTCCAGGTTATCCTCGATTACCTCCTCCACCTTAGAACGCGAGGTCTAGCTCCCTCCTCCGTCAGGGTGCACCTGGCGGCTATATCGGCATTCCACCCGCCGGTCAAGGGCCGCTCGGTCTTCTCGCATGCTATGACCAGGTGCTTCCTGAAGGGCCTAGACCAGTCCTTCCCATACGCCAGGGCCCCTATTCCACAGTGGGACCTGAATTTGGTGTTATCTCGCCTCACGGGGCCCCCGTTCAAGCCCCTGTCCACATGCTCCTGGTCTCACCTCTCCTGGAAGGTAGCATTCCTCGTGGCCATTACGTCAGCCCGACGGGTGTCGGAGCTCAGGGCCTTGACCTCAGACCCCCCCTTTACGGTCTTCTACAAGGACAAGGTCCAGCTCCGACCACACCCAGCTTTTCTTCCTAAAGTGGTCTCCGCTTTTCACATGAACCAGGATATTTTCCTCCCTGTCCTCTGCCCGAAGCCGCATGCCTCGGGCAAGGAGCGCCGCCTCCATACGTTGGACGTGCACAGGGCACTGGCTTTCTACTTGGATTGGACTAAGCCATTCCGTAGGTCCCCGCCATTCTTTGTTGCCTCAGCCGAGCATATGAGGGGTCAGCCAATCTCTACCCAGAGGCTTTCCCGGTGGATCACTTCGTGCATTCACACATGCTACAAGTTAGCAAAAGTCCCCTCACCGCCTATCGTGAGGGCGCACTCGACCAGGGCACAAGCCTCGTTGGCTGCCTTTGTAGCCCATGTCCCTATCCAGGACATCTGTAGGGCCGCTACCTGGTCCTTGGTTCACACGTTCACCTCGCATTATGCGATCGTCTCCAATGCTAGGGAGGACGCTGGCTTTGGTAGAGCTGTGCTCCAGCCAGACAAGGTGTGAACTCCTACCCACCTCCATGACATATTGCTTGGACTCACCTACTGTGGAATAGACATGAGCAATCACTTGAAGAAGAAAGGACAGTTACCTGTTCCGTAACTGGCGGTCTTCGAGATGTGTTGCTCAGGTCTATTCCACATCCCGCCCTCCTTTCCCTCTGTCGGAGTTGGTCCGGCAAGAAGGAACTGAGGGTGGGGGGAGCGTGCAGCCCCCTATATAGCGCGCTATAGCGGCGCCACTCCAGGGGTCGAAGCGGTGCTCCCCACTACAGATACTGCTAAGGGAAAAACTTCCGGCACCGATGCACGTGGCGAGCACGCACACCTACTGGGGAATAGACCTGAGCAACACATCTCGAAGAATGCCAGTTACGGAACAGGTAACTGTCCTTTTTGCGTGCCAGTAATACATGTTAATGTTTTTAGAAGGTCTCTTTCTAGAAGTCTTTAATATATAACTAAACTATTGTTGTATGTAAAGTAAATAAGGTTTTTAAAATGTTTAAGAAGCTTAACTTAAAATTAAAATGCAGAGCCCCCCCAGACCGGTAGCCAGGACCCAGGTAGTGTGAGTGCCACTGAAAATCAGCTCGCGTGCCGCCTTTGGCACCCGTGCCATAGGTTGCCTACCCCTGACCTAGAAGATAATAAGGTAATAAGTAACGGTCAGCATGGATTTGTCAAGAACAAATCATGTCAAACCAATCTGATAGCTTTCTTTGACAAGGTAACAAGCCTTGTGGATGGGGGGGAAGCAGTAGATGTGGTATATCTTGACTTTAGTAAGGCTTTTGATACTGTCTTGCATGACCTTCTCATAAATAAACTAGGGAAATGCAATCTAGATGGAGCTACTAGAAGGTGGGTGCATAACTGGTTGGAAAATCGTTCCTAGAGAGTAATCATCAGTGGTTCAGAGTCATCCTGAACGGGCATAACGAGTGGGGTCCTGCAAGGGTCGGTTCTGGGTCCGTTTCTGTTCAGTATCTTCATCAATGATTTAGATAATAGCATACAGAGTACACAAATAAAGTTTGCGGACGATACCAAGTTGGGAGGGGTTGCAAGTGCTTTGGAGGATAGGATGAAAATTCTAAATGATCTGGACAAACTGGAGAAATGGTCTGAAGTAAATAGGATGATATTCAATAAGGACAAATGCAAAGTACTCCACTTAAGAAGGAACAATCAGTTGCACACCTACAAAATGGGAAATGACTGCCTAGGAAGGAGTACTGCGGAAAGGGATGTGGGGGTCATAGTGGATCAGAAGCTAAATATGAGTCAACAGTGTAACGCTGTTGCAAAAAAACCAAACATCATTCTGGGATGTAGTAGCAGGAGTGTTGTAAGTAAGACACAAGAAGTAATTCTTCCGCTCTACTCCACACTGATTAGGCCTCAACTGGAGTATTGTGTCCAGTTCTGGGTGCCACATTTCAGGAAAGATGAGGACAAATTAGAACATCTGTGATCTTATTTTAGCATTAAAAATTATTAGTGCTGGGCAACTCTGTTTTCATCATATGAGCAGGTAAAACAAAGCATCCTTTGAGCAGAGCTAAGGGCCATTTTGTTTTATAGAATCGTAGACTGGAAGGGACCTCGGGAGGTCATCTAGTCTGGTCCCCTGCACTCATGGGAGGACCAAGCATTATCTAGGCCAGTGTTTCCCAAACTTGGGACGCCGCTTGTTCAGGGAAAGCCCCTGGCGCGCCCGGCCAGTTTGTTTACCTGCCGCGTCCGCAGGTTCGGCCGATCGCGGCTCCCACTGGCCGTGGTTCACTGTGCCCGGCCAATGGGGGCCGCAGGAAGCGGCACGGGCCGAGGGATGTAATGGCCAGCGCTTCCTGCGGCCCCCATTGGCCGGGCACAGTGAACCGCGGCCAGTGGGAGCCGCGATCGGCCGAACCTGCGGACGCGGCAGGTAAACAAACTGGCCGGGCGCGCCAGGGGCTTTCCCTGAACAAGCGGCGTCCCAAGTTTGGGAAACACTGATCTAGACCATCCCTGACAGGTGTCTGTCCAACCTCCTCTTAAAAATCTCCAATGACAGAGCTTCCACAACCTCAGTAGGCAATTTATTCCAGTGCTTAGCCACCCTAACTGTTATAAAGTTTTTCCTAACGTCCAGCCTAAACCTCCCATGCTGCAATTTAAGCCCATTGCTTCTTGTCTTATCCTTGGAGGTTAACGAGAAAGTTTTTTGAATTTCATCAGGCCTTGCCGACCTCAATTCCTTTGACTTTTCTAAATATTCTTTAACCTCTTCTTTCCCTGTTTTGGCTTGCAATCCTTCCCCTTGTTGTTAATATTAATTATGTTGAGTGTCTGGTCACCGTTAATCTGTTTAGTGAAGACTGAAGCAAAATAGGGATTGAACACCTCAGTCTTCTTGATGTCCTCTTTTTATTAGCTCTTCTTCCTGGGTAAGTAGAGGACCTACACTTCATCTTTCTCTTGTTCCTAATGTATTTAAAGAACCTCTTCTTATTGCCTTTGATGTCATTTGCTAGGTATAACTCATTTGGTGCTTTAGCCTTTCTGATTTTTTCCTACATGCTTACGCTATTATTTTGTTCGCCTCCTTAGCAGTTCATCCATGTTTCTGCTTTTTGTAGGATTCTTTTTTTATTTTCAGGTTATTCATTCAAGTTCTCCTGATGGAGCCATCTTGGATTCTTCCTATTCTTATTTTTTACATTGGGATAGTTTGCAGTTGTGTCTCTAATATTGTCTCCTTGAGAAAATGCCAGCTCTCCTGATCTCCTATATCCCTTAGATTTTCTTCCCATGGACCTTACCCTACCACTTTTCTGAATTTGTTGATGTCTGCTTTTTTGAAGTCTATTGTCCTTATTCAGCTGCTCTCACTTCTTCCTTTCTTTCAAATCATGAAATCTATGATTTAATGTTCACTTTCCCCCAGTTGCCTTCCACCTTCAGATTTACAGTCAGTTCCTCCCTGTTGGTCAAAATGAAGTATAAAAAGGCTGACCCACCTGGTTATTTTCTCCACTTTCTGAAACAAATTTGTCCCCAATACATTCCAAGAACTTATTGGAAATTTTGTTTTGCTGTATAAGTTTTCCAACAGATGTCTCTAGATCAACCAGAAGTTATTAGTCTGGTTACAGGAATTTCTGTATGAACTTCTTTGACCTATGCTGTGCAGGAGGCCAGACTTAGATGATCATAATGGTCCCTTCTGGCCATAAAATCTGTTAATCTCTTTTTGAACCTTATTGTGCTCTCACCTCAGCTCAGGTACAATGGATTGCTGGAAACCATCCGGATTCGGCGAAACGGCTTTTCCTGGAGACCCTCTTTTGAGGAATTTGCAGAAAGGTTTGTTAAAATCATGAAATGTTTAATGAAGGTCGGTAGCGAAGTGATTCCAATAATGGGGTGAGGGAAATGCCAGTCTGATCAACAGAGAGTGAAACGGCCTGATTTAAAAAGTGTGAAAAGGACCTAAGACAGTGAGTATGGTATGTGTGGGGCAGGAGGAGGAAGTGGACAGGTACTGATTTGCTGTCATCCTTTCTGTAATGAGGACACTGGATCAGCTCAGGGCATCAGAGATTTATCTCTCCCTTGTTGTTAAATTTGGTTTGTTTCTGGCAGATACCGAATTCTCCTAATTAAACCAGATGTCCCGCTCACACGGGAAAGGTAAGAACCTTCTTCTCTGCCCCCTTGTAGTCATGATTAATGAACAACACAGGAAATTTCTGAAGAGCAAAATTTGCTAAACCAACTTGATTGCTGTTGTGAAGGAATTGCAAACTGAATAGGTGAAGGGAGTAGCATGGGAAGGGATCTTGCGATGAAGGGACTATAAGTACCTAGACAAAGTGATTTGGAGTCTGCTAAAAGCATTTGATACAGTGATGTATGGAACCTTTCTCCCTCAAATAATTCACATTGGCTTGGATAGGAACTCTGTCACATAGAGGAGAGACACCCGGCTGAAGGAGGAAAGTGATAATGGGGTGGTGTCCAGCTCTGGTCGGTCAGTCAGTCTCTCTCTCTCTCTCCCCCTCTCCCTCTCCCCTCCCCAGTTCTTTATTGATGATCTGGTTTGTGTGTGTGTGGTGCCTTCTTGCTTCCTTCTCTCTGTACTTAGTGGTCCAGTTCCTGTGTTTGTGCATGTATAACATTGGGTGTGTGCATCTACTCCAGTGTCTGCTGCTAGTTATGTGCCATTCAGACTGTTTCGTTTTGTTCAGACTTAACTGGTTCATGGTTATTACATGTTTTGTTTGACAACTTACCTGTGAGTCTTCCTTCCTTTGTTGTTGTTGTTGTTGTTTTGTTGTTGTTGCTGTTTGCCATTCTGGGGTGCATCTATGCATATCATTATGGCAATGAGTGCTTCTGTTGTTTAACCCATGCTGCCTGTACAACCTTCTGCTGTTGAATGGTGATACTTTATTCAGAATTTCTGGAACTATGTGCAGATCATGCAGCTCTTCCATGCTGCTAGGTTACCCTGGGTATTGGCTTAGGCTGTTATAGCATTGGTATTTATGATGGACTCCTGGAGCCCAAGTCCTCTTTTGATGCAGCTGTGCAGCATCTCAGTGAGTATTTTGACACTGGAGATTCTGTTCTGTTAAAGAGGAAAACAATTTTTTGAAGCTTGTTAGCAGCCTAATGAAACCATGTGTGAATTTATTTGTGGCAGTTGACCCAGGACTGTGATTTTTGGGGATGTTATGATGATCGTGCTCTGGGATATTTTTGTGATTGGCATAGCCAGTGACCACCTTGGTGAATGGTTACTGATGCAAGATGCTAGAACCCTAGCTTTTGATGCTGCAGTTACCAAGAGCAAGGCATTTGAGGGTGCAGGCTGAATGAGGTTGTGTGTCTCAGACTGCTGCTACCTTTGTGTCTACGCTTAAACTATTAGCTGCTCGTTGTACTTCCATCACCCAGAGTCATACGACACTACATACTCCCGCTCCACAGCCTCAGCAGCGAAAATTGCCTGTGTGGTAGTACAGATCACTTGGACAGTTTTTTTGCCTGCTTGGCTAGAACTGCTGAGTGCTGGGCTTGCGGAGAGAAAGGACATTTTAAGTTAGTGTGCCATGGTACACTGATTCATAACAAGTGCAGAGCCCTGCACTTAGGAAGGAAGAATCCCAGGCTGGGGACCGACTGGCTAAGCAGCAGTTCTGCAGAAAAGGACCTGGGGATTACAGTGGATGAGAAGCTGGATATGAGTCAGCAGTGTGCCCTTGTTGCCAAGAAGGCCAACGGCATCTTGGGCTGTATTAGTAGGAGCATTGCCAGCAGATAGAGGGAAGTAATTATTCCCCTCTATTGGGCACTGATGAGGCCACATCTGGAGTATTGCATCCAGTTTTGGTCCCCCCCACTATAGAAGGGATGTGGAGAAATTGGAGAGAGTCCAGCGGAGGGCAACGAAAATGACTAGGGGGCTGGGGCACATGACTTACGAGGAGAGGCTGAGGGAACTGGGGTTATTTAGTCTGCAGAAGAGAAGAGTGAGGAGGGATTTGATAGCAGCCTTCAACTACTTGAAGGGGGTTCCAAAGAGGATGGAGCTAAGCTGTTCTCAGTGGTGGTAGATGACAGAACAAGAAGCAATGGTCTCAAGTTGCAGTGGGGGAAGTCTAGGCCGGATATTAGGAAACGCTATTTCACTAGGAGGATGGTGAAGCACTGGAATGTGTTACCTAGGGAGGTGGTGGAATCTCTATCCATAAAGGTTTTTAAGACCCGGCTTGACACAGCCTTGGCTAGGATGATTTAGTTGGTGTTGGTCCTGCTTTGAGCAGGGGATTGGACTAGATGACCTTCTGACCACCTTTTCCAACCCTAATATTCTATGATTCTATGACAAGAAGAGGCCTGACGTGCATATTGTCTAGGGAAGTGATGGAAGGTTTTTCACTAGAGGTTTTCAAAATGAGGCTGGATAGCCAACTATCTTGGATGGCTTAGACACAACAAATCCTGCATCTTGGCAGGGGGTTAGACTAGATGGTCCTTGCAGTCCTTTCTGACCCTGTGGTTCTATGATTCTATATTGGGAACGTGAAGCCACATGAGACCACCTTGTTGCCTTGAATACAATACAGGGACTCCAATGTTGCCTTTAATACAATCTTCTCATGTGGAAAGGCACTGGAACTTATCTCTCATCATATAAATTAATGGTACACTGATGAGGTGCCTGATGGATACAGGCCCTGCAGTTAACATTCTCCCTTTTGGGTTAGTTCATCATCTGGACATTTCATAGAATCATAGAATCTCAGGGTTGGAAGGGACCTCAGGAGGTCATCTAGTCCAACCCCCTGCTCAAAGCAGGACCAAACCCAACTAAATCATCCCAGCCAGGGCTTTGTCAAGCCTGACCTTAAAAACCTCTAAGGAAGGAGATTCCACCACCTCCCTAGGTAACCCATTCCAGTTCTTCACCACCCTACTAGTGAAAAAGTTTTTCCTAACATCCAACCTAAACCTCCCCCTCTGCAACTTGAGACCATTACTCCTTGTTCTGTCATCTTCTACCACTGAGAACAGTCTAGATCCATCCTCTTTGGAACCCCCTTTCAGGTAGTTGAAAGCAGCTATCAAATCCCCCCTCATTCTTCTCTTCTGCAGGCTAAACAATCCCAGTTCCCTCAGCCTCTCCTCATAAGTCATGTGCTCCAGTCCCCTAATCATTTTTGTTGCCCTCCGCTGGACTCTTTCCAATTTATCCACATCCTTCTTGTAGTGTGGGGCCCAAAACTGGATGCAGTACTCCAAATGAGGCCTCACCAGTGCCAAATAGAGGGGAATGATCACTCCCCTCGATCTGCTGGAAATGCCCCTACTTACACAACCCAAAATGCCATTAGCCTTCTTGGCAACAAGGGCACACTGTTGACTCATATTCAGCTTTTCGTCCACCGTAACCCCTAGGTCCTTTTCTGCAGAACTGCTGCCCAGCCATTCAGTCCCTAGTCTGTAGCAGTGCATGGGATTCTTCCGTCCTAAGTGCAGGACTCTGCACTTGTCCTTTTTGAACCTCCTCATATTTCTTTTGGCCCAATCCTCTAATTTGTCTAGGTCCCTCTGTATCCTATCCCTACCCTCCAGCGTATCAACCACTCCTCCCAGTTTAGTGTCATCTGCAAACTTGCTAAGGGTGCAGTCCACACCATCCTCCAGATCGTTAATGAAGATATTGAACAAAACCAGCCCCAGCACCGACCCTTGGGGCACTCCACTTGATACCAGCTGCCAACTAGACATGGAACCATTGATCACTAGCCGTTGAGCCCGACCATCTAGCCAGTTTTCTATCCACCTTACCGTCCCTTCATCCAGCCCATACTTCTTTAACTTGCTGGCAAGAATACTGTGGGAGACACTATCAAAAGCTTTGCTAAAGTCAAGAAATGGCACATCCACTGTTTTCCCCTCATCCACAGAGCCAGTTATCTCATCATAGAAGGCAATTAGGTTAGTCAGGCATGACTTGCCCTTGGTGAATCCATGCTGACTGTTCCTGATCATTTTCTCCTCCTTTAAGTGGTTCAGAATTGATTCCTTGAGGACCTGTTCCATGATTTTTCCAGGGACTGAGGTGAGACTGACTGGCCTGTAGTTCCCTGGATCTTCCTTCTTCCCTTTTTTAAAGATGGGCACTACATTAGCTTTTTTCCAGTCATCCAGGATCTCCCCCGATTGCCATGATTTTTCAAAGATAATGGCCAATGGCTCTGCAATCTCATCGGCCAACTCCTTTAGCACCCTCGGATGCAGTGCATCCGGCCCCATGGACTTGTGCTCGTCCAGCTTTTCTAAATAGTCCCGAACTATTTCTTTCTCCACAGAGGGCTGGTCACCTCCTCCCCATACCGTGCTGCGGAGTGCAGCTGTCTGGGAGCTGACCTTGTCTGTGAAGACAGAGGCAAAAAAAGCATTGAGTACACTAGCTTTCTCCACATCCTCTCACTAGGTTCCCTCCCTCATTCAGCAAGGGGCCCACACTTTCCTTGACTTTCTTCTTGTTGCTAACATACCTGAAGAAACCCTTCTTGTTACTCGTAACATCTCCAGCTAGCTGCAACTCCAAGTGTGATTTGGCCTTCCTAATTTCACTCCTGCATGCCTGAGCAATACTTTTATACTCCTCCCTGGTCATTAGTCCAATCTTCCACTTCTTGTAAGCTGCTTTTTTGTGTTTAAGACGAGCAAGGATTTCACTGTTAAGCCAAGCTGGTTGCCTGCCATATTTGCTTTTCTTCCTACACATCGGGATGGTTTGTTCCTGCAACCTCAATAAGGATTCTTGAAAATACAGCCAGCTTTCCTCGACTCCTTTCCCCGTCATGTTATTCTCCCAGAGGACCTTGCCCATCAGTTCCCTGAGGGAGTCGAAGTCTGCTTTTCTGAAGTCCATGGTCTCTGTTCTACTGCTCTCCTTTCTTCCTTGTGTCAGGATCCTGAACTCGACCATCTCATGGTCACTGCCTCCCAGGTTCCCATCCACTATTGCTTCCTCTACTATTTCTTCCCTGTTTGTGAGCAGCAGGTGAAGAAGAGCTTTTCCCCTAGTTGGTTCCTCCAGCACTTGCACCAGGAAATTGTCCCCTACACTTTCCAGAAACTTCCTGGATTGTCTGTGCACCGCTGTATTGCTCTCCCAGCAGAGATCGGGGTGATTAAAGTCACCCATGAGAACCAGGGCCTGTGATCTAGCAACTTCTGTTAGTTGCTGGAAGAAAGCCTCGTCCACCTCATCCCCCTGGTCTGGTGGTCTGTAGCAGACTCCCACCACGACATTACCCTTGTTGCTCACACTTCTAAATTTAATCCAGAGACTCTCAGGTTTTTCTGCAGTTTCATACTGGAGCTCTGAGCAGTCATACTGCTCTCTTACATACAACACAACTCCCCCACCTTTTCTGCCCTGCCTATCCTTCCTGAACAGTTTATATCCATCCATGACAGTACTCCAATCATATGAGTTATCCCACCAAGTCTCTGTTATTCCAATTACATCATAATTCCTTGACTGTGCCAGGACTTCCAGTTCTCCCTGCTTGTTCCCCAGGCTTCTTGCATTTGTGTATAGGCATTTAAGATAACTCACCGATTGTCCTGCTGTCCCAGTATAGGGCAGGAGCCCTCCCCTCTTGCACTCACCTACTTGTGCTTCCTCCCGATATCCCACTTCCGCACTTACCTTGGGGCTTTGGTCTCCTTCCCCCGGTGAACCTAGTTTAAAGCCCTCCTCACTAGGTTAGCCAGCCTGCTTCCAAAGATGCTCTTCCCTCTCGTCGTCAGGTGGAGCCCGTCTCTTCCTAGCACTCCTTCTTGGAACACCATCCCATGGTCAAAGAATCCAAACCCTTCTCTCCGACACCATCTGCGTAGCCATTCGTTGACTTCCACGATTCGACAGTCTCTACCCCGGCCTTTTCCTGCCACAGGGAGGATAGACGAGAACACCATTTGCCCAACGACAGTGGTTATAAAAGCCTGGAATTTGTATGCTTTGCAGACAGTGGGTGAAACTGTGTTCTGTGCTCTACAAAGGCATAGTCTTGACTGCAATGTTTTATCTTGTTAAAGATGCTGCTGTGAATGTTGTTCCATTATTGTCCTACGATTTGTGCTTACAGTTTGGTATCATGCATGAGCTCTCACAGGATATATCAGGTGTGGTTATGTCAGCTAGATTAGAAGGGGATACCCAATGTATCATTGAGAGACACCATGATTTGTTTAACAATGAGTGTTCCGTCCACGGGCTATACATACTCTCTGCTGTTGGATTTGAACACCAAGCCATTTGCACCTTCTGCACGAGATGTACCTCCTACACTTGTGGACAAGATCTGAGCAGAACTGCGATGCATGAAAAATGATATCATTTGGGAGGTGGAAGGGCCTATGGATTGAAGCTTATCCACGGTGATAGTATACCAGAAGAATGTTGATATTCAACTTCACAGATTTTAGGGCTCTTAATAAATATGAGAAACGTGAGCAGTTTCAGCTGCCAACCTTAAAAGAGGTGACATGTTGGGTCAGTGGATCCCAGATTTTCTCTGCTGGATTACTGATCCGGTTATTGGAAAATACCTGTGTCTGGAAGTTTACTTTCAGCATGCCACTAGGGAGGTACTGCTATCAATGACTCCCTTTTGGTTTAGACTCGGCTCCCTGAAGTATTTGAGAGTGGTCTCTCAGCTCTTTGGTAATAGCCAGTGTGCATGGTGCTATTTGGATGACATTCTTGTCTTCGATAAGACCCTTCCTGAGCATAATGCTTATCTGGACCAGGTGCTAACCCGACTCCAACAAACTGGCATAAAGTTGAATGTGGCCAGCTGCAGTTTTGTGAAAGATGCTGTAGTTTCTCTGTCATTCTCTGTCAGCTGATGGAGTGAAACTGACACCTGAATGGCTACAAGCTGTTCCTTCGCTACCGAAACACACAGATTGTAGTGGTTTGTGTTCATTCCTTGGCCTAGTGCAATAAATAGTGGCCATGTTCTGCCCAATTTTAGTACCCTTGCCAAGCTGCTGAGAGATTTAATCCAGGGGCTAAAGAGACAAAACAGATCTTGTTCTCATTTTGATCCAAGGAAGCCCAGAGTGATTCAAATTGATGTATGCAATCAGGGTCTGGGCACAGTTCTGTTCTGGAGGGGGGTGGCCAGTTATATACTCATCCCATACTCTCACCCTGACAGAAGCAAAGTATTCTCAGATTGAGCTACAGTTCTTGGCGATGGTTTTTGCTATTGTACGCGTCAAAGTCTATTTACTGGGGAAACATTTTACTTTAGAAACTGATTTGCCTATTTTGGGCCTCTGTCATAAGGCTGTTGATCTGCTGAGCATGAGGCTGCAGTGGTGGGTTATCAGTTGCAGCAGTATGACTGGTTTTCATTTGGTACATATCAAACAAAGATCTGATTTACTTGCCGATACTCTTTCAAGAAATTCTGTGGGGGTTGGCACCCTCGTGTGCAGAAATGGCAAGGTACGCTTTATGCTTTTTACTGAACAGCTTGCCAGTTGACTTAAGGCAGACTGCTGCTCTTCAAGATGCTGAACTGTGCAAGTGATATATGTTGTACAAACGAGTTGGATAGACCCAGTCCTTAAGAGAATTTTGTCTACATTCTACAAAATTTGTTCTGAACTCACAGTGAAGACATGTGCTACTCAACATATCTTATGCAGAGGAGCATGGATGATCGTCCCAGCATCATTTGACAAGCAGTCCTGGATGTGACTCATGAAGGACATTTGGGAGTTATGAAGATGAAGGTGCTTCTGTGCAGTTATGCTTGGTGGCTAGGGCCAGGGCCGGCTCAACCTTTTTGGCCGCCCCAAGCAGCAAAGGAAAAAAAAAAAAGCTGCCGCCGGCATGCCGCCAAACGGAACCGGAGGAGGTGCTGCCGAAGACAGACGACCGGCAGAGCTGCCACCGGCTTGCCGCCGCAGTGCCGCCCTAAGACCGCCCGGGAAGCCGCCCTTTCCCATTTGCCGCCCCAGGCACCTGCTTGCTAGGCTGGTGCCTAGAGCCAGCCCTGGCTGGGGCTGCACTCAGACATTGAGCATCATGTGAAGGCATATTCAGCCTGCACAGTGCATAGAACTACTGCTCCTCCAGCCACTCTGATAATGGTAGTCGTAGACAGACCATGGCAGAGAATTGCAGTGGATATCACTGGCACCTTGATTGCAATGCATGGCTACATGCTATTGAGTGTTATAGACTGTTACTCACATTACTTCGTTGCATTCATAATTTCACAAGGCTCCTCAAAGAAGCTCATCTCTTGCTTAACTGCTTTATTTGTGATGTTTGGCCTACCAGAGAGCCTTCTTTCAGAAAATGGGACTGTGGCGAGTTCCCGTGGAGTGCCACCTGGAACTGGGGTACCACTGAGCCTCCCTGACCCACCAGCCCAGGGCTCCCTTTACACTGTATTGCTGTGACCAGCCTACCAAGGCCTCTCCCAGGCTACAGCACACATATAGGTAGGGACACACCCAGCTGTAAAACATACAAATGCTATGATCAGCTCTGCATGGGGAAGCTACAGCTAAGGAACAGCCCAGATACGCAAGTGCACATCCTCCTCTGGAGTGTAAGCCCAAAATTATGCTCTCTTGCACTGTACAGAGATCTGTACAGCATACGCTCATGAAATTTGCCTCCTCCCTTGCATGGAGAAGGATATGCAACAGCCTTCTGCCCAAGTTATGATTCCCACACACTGGTTTTAGACAAAGCAATAATAAGTTTATTAAGTACAGAAGATTATAAGGGATAGCAAACAGATCAAAGCAGATTTGTCTGACAGAACAAGGAGTAATGGTCTCAAGTTGCAGTGGGGGAGGTTTAGGTTGGATATTAAGAAAAACTTTTTCACTAGGAGGATGGTAAAGCACTGGAATGGGTTACCTAGCGAGGTGGTGGAATCTCCTTCCCTAGAGGTTTTTACGGTCAAGCTTGACAAAGCCCTGGCTGGGATGATTTAGTTGGGGATTGGTCCTGCTTCGAGCAGGGGATTGGACTAGATGACCTCCTGAGGTCCCTTCCAACCCTGATTATTCTATGATTACCCAGTAAATAAACAAAACTGCAAACTGAGCTTAACATACTAGATAGATTGGATATGAATTTGCAAATTCTCACACTCAGTGATGATTCAAGCAGGCTGCAGAGATTCTTAAGGGGCCAGCCACGCTTGCTTACAGCTTAAAAACCCCAGGTGTTCCTTTCAAAGGCTAAAACTCCCCTTTAGCCTGGGTCCAGCACTTCCCCCAGTTCAGTCCTTGTTCCTCAGGTGTTTTTCAGGAGTCGTCTTTGGGCGGGGAGTCAGTGAAGAGCCACGCTGATGTCACTCACTTGCCTTAAATAGCTTTTGCATATGGCAGGAACCCTTTGTCTCCAAGCTTCGTTCCCATGCCGGTCAGTGAAAAAACACTGGTATTCCAAGATGGAGTCCAGTACCAGGTGACTGGTCACATGACTCTGTAGGGTCCTAACAGTCATGAGTCAGAGGCTGTTTACAGCAGGGGTTCTCAAACTTTTGTACTGCTTACCCCTTTTACACAGCAAGCCTCTGAGTGTGATCCACTTTATAAATATAAATTCCGAAGAAGTGGGTATTCACCCACGAAAGCTTATGCTTCAATACCTCTGTTAGTCTATAAGGTGCCACAGGACCCTTTGTCGCTTTTATAAATTAAAAACACTGTTTTTATATTTAACATTATTATAAATGCTGGAGGCGAAACGGGGTTTGGGGGGTGGAGCCTGACTCCTCAGGACCCCCCATGCAATAACCTTATGACCCCCAGTTTGAGAATCCCTGGTTTACAGCATCTTCAGGAAGGCTCCCGGGTGGGAGATAAGCTTTTCCTAAGGCCTATTGTTCTCCCTAATGATTCATTAACTTGAATGGCCCTTCCCAGCCAGCCATCTAAACTGATTGCATTCTACCTAGTGGGTGTTCCCCCTGTGTAAACACATTTGTAATAGATACACAGACAATGTTCCAAACTTCAGATACAAAAATGATACATATATACATATAGGATAATCTTACTCAGTAAATCATAACCTTTCCAATGATATCTCATATGGTCTGGAAGAGTTTTCAATACTAGTGGTGTGATCTTCTGGGCTGCAGAGTACGGAACGTGATGAGTGCATTTACCACAGATAGAACATGTTGTTAACCGGCGAGATATTCTGCTTACTGAAAGCTACAAAGAGTCCTGTGGCACCTTATAGACTAACAGATGTATTGGAACATAAGCTTTCGTGGGTGAATACCCACTTCGTCGGATGCATGCAGTGCTTACTGAAAGGGAAACAGAGAGGGAAGAGGACGCTCTTTCTGCGTATGCTGGGGTCATGGGCAGTTGGGAAGTGGCTCCACAGTAACAGCATCCACCTCCTGAGCTGAATCAGAGGTATAATTTACGGCTCTGGGATTACCTGGAGCCTCTAGCAAAGTACTGCTGAACTTTTGGGGAGAAGAGAAGGAAATTGTGGTGTGTATGTTGCCTTCTTGCTTCCTCTTCCTGTTCTTTTCTTAGTTCCTGTTCCTTGAACTCAGCAATCGGAGGTGTGTGTGTGTGGTTATTTAGTGTCTGCTGCTACTTATCTCCCTTTCAGACTGTCATGTTTTGTTCAGACTTGTCAGGGTTCCCTCCCCACTCTGAACTCTAGGGTAAAGATGTGGGGACCCGCATTCAGAGCCCCTAAACTTATTTTTACCAGCTTAGGTTAAACCCCCCAAGGTACAAAATTCCCTGCACCCCAAGAAACGCTTCTCGCTGCCACCATCAAATGTCTAACAGGAATCCAGGAAAGGAATCACCTGAACTTCCCTCCCCCCCAAAATACCCCCTCAAGCCGTACACCCCCTTTCCTGGGGAAGCTTGAGAACAATCTCCCAACCAATTGGTTACACAGTGATCTAAAAACCCACCCCCTGGGTTTTAACACCATAGAAAACAGTCAGCTTCTTAAAAGAAGGATTTTATTAAAAATAAAGAAGGTAAAATCATCTCTGTAAAATCAGGATGGTAACTATTTTACAGGACACTATTTCCAAACTCAGAGAGATTTCCCCCTCTGGACAAAACCTTAAAGTTCCAGAAAACCATGAATAACCCCCCCCCCCCCTTTGCCCTTTCTAACACAGGGGATACACCAAGCAAAAATAAACAGAAATCTATACGCTATGCTATCTGAACTTACTTCAGAAAAGGGAGGTTTGATTTTCTGTAGGTTCCTTCTGTCTTTCAAGATCACCCTCTCTCAGACAAAGACACACACTAAAACCTTCCCCCCTCCCAAAGTTTTAAAGTATCTTGTCCCCTTATTGGTCAGATGCCAGCCAGGTCAGGTGTCAGTCTGGCTACCTGCATTTCTTAACCCTTTACTGGAAAGAGGATTTTATAGCACTGCATCAGACCCTCTCCCCCTTCCCTTCATATTTATGACAAGACTGTTGCTGACTTAACCATAAATGTTTATTACATTTTGATTGACAACTTGCTTGCGTGTCATGCTTTGGGATTGCTTTTTTTTTTTTTTTTTTTTTTTGGTGTTTTGGGATTGCCATTCTGGGGTGTTTTTGAATCTCATATCTTGGAAAAGGAGTGTGCTTTTATTGATTATAATGTTTATATTAAGTGCCCCCAAAGTGTCTTGGATATCTCCCAGGTTAGAGAGAGAATGTAGTCCTTGCCCTAAGAGCTTAAATTCAAAACAGGCAAAACATACCAAGGATGTGGGGGAGGGGAAATGGAACCCATCAGAGTCTCTTGATGGGATGTCATCCCGTAATTTTTTTGATGTAAACCAACCCTTTCTACCTACTCTATCCTAGCTGTCCTAGTGCCTGATCCTGCCTGCTGCCCCATGGGAAACAGACCCTTCTCCCATCCTGCCTGCCCCACCACATAAAACAGTGGCTCACTGCAAAGGTGTGAAACACTGAGCTAGTTGGAGCCCTCTTATTCAGTTTGGGACAAGGGGAGACCAGGAAATGAGCACCTCCCTACCGTGGAGTCTGGGAGCAAGTGGATCCTCCGCCCCTGTGGAATCTGTTAATGAAACATACAGATAATGCTAAATTGAGAGGAATTGCAAACTCCAGTGAGGATAGAGACGATACAAAGGCTCTAGAGCAGGGAAGGCTGGGGGAGGCTATGCCTCCCCAAACAACGAGGCGTGGCCTGGCCCCTGCCCCCTATCCAGCCCCCTGGAAACCCCACCCCCATCCAACCCCCGCTGCTCACTACCCGACTGCCCCCCAGGACTCCCACATCCTATCCAGACACCCCTGTGCTCTGCCCCCTGACCATCCCCCCAGGACACCTGTCCCCTATCCAATCCCCTCTGCTCCCCCAGCTCCTGACCACCCCTACCCCTATCCAATATCCCCTGCTCCACCCCCTGACTGCTCCCCTGGGGCCCCCCTGCCCCCTATCCAACCCTCCCTGCTCTCCCCGCCTCACGTTACCTGTGGGGTGGGGGAAAGGGAGGCTCAGTCCTTTCCCTGTGCATTTCCCCTGCTCGGGCAGGTCTCGCTCCTTGTCTGGGCTTGACTGCTGGGGACAGGGGCCAAGCATGCTGGGGGTGGAGGGGGTCCCTGGCTTTCTCTGCCCCTGTCCCCGGAAGCAGAGCCCAGGTCTCTTGACCACCACCACCACCACCACCCCCCGCAACCCCTCTGCGCCTTGTCCTGCTCCCCACCCCCTGACCACCTTGCCCTGGAGCACCAGGGCGCTATAGCTGTGCTGCCTAGCCAGAACTACAGCCACGCTGACCAGGTGCTGGGGGAACTGTGACTGTGAGGGAGGGAGGGGAGTAGAAGGGGAGGGGCCAGGGGCTGGCTAGCCTCCGCTCCGCTCACCGGGCTGCCTGGGACTTGGGCTGGCTCCTCCACAAGCCTGTCCTGACCCCGCTCCCCTGGCAGGAGCTCGGGGGCCAGAGGGAAGGGTCCTGCGGGCTGGATGTGGCCCGTGGGCCGTAGTTTGCCCTTGTCTGCTCTGGAGGGGGAGATGGGCAGGTAACACAGCATGTTTCCACCTAGAAACATGCACATTTCTGCATGTGAGAGAGAAGTAACCTGAAAGATGGATGTTTACATAACAGGCACTGGCTGGGAGAGACTGAGGAGAGGTACATATTCATTAATGATCTGGAAAAGGGGATGAACAGTGAAGTGGCAAAGTTTGCAGCTGATACAAAATTACTCAAAGTAGTTAAGTCCAAAGCTGACTGTGATAAGTTACAGAGGAATCGCATAAAAGTTGGTGACTGGACAACAAAATGGCAGATGAAATTCAACATTGATAAGTGCAAAGTAATCTACATTGGAAAAAATAATCCCAACTATATTTACACAATGATGGATTTATAATTAGCTGTTACCACTGAGGAAAGAGATCTTGGAGTCACTGTGGATAGTTCTCAGAAAACTTCTGCTCTATGTGTAGCAGCAGTGGTCAAAATGGTTAACGGTATGTTAGGAACTATTAGGAAAGGGATAGAAAATATCCTACTGCCTCTACATAAATCCATGGTGTGCCCGCAGCTGTCATACTGTGTCCAGTTCTGGTTGCCCCATCTCAAAAAGGTTCAGAGAAGACCAACAAAGATGATCAAGGGTATGGAGCAGCTTCCATACAAGGAGAGACTAAAAGATTTAGATTTTTCAGTGTAGAAAATAGATGACTAAGGGAGGATACAGTAGAGGTCTATAAACTCATGAATGAGTGGAAAAATTGGCTAGAGAAGGGTTATTTACCCTTTAACACAACACAAAAACCAGGGGTCATCAATGAAATTAATAGGGCTCAGGTTTAATATAAACAAGAGGAAGTGCTCTTTCACACAGTGCACAGTTAACCTGTGGAACTCATTGTCATGAAATGTTGTGATGACCAAAAGTATAACTGGGTTAAAGAACTAAATGCTATATTAGAGAAGATGAGGGGAGGGATAGCTCAGTGGTTTGAGCATTGGCCTGCTAAACCCAGGGTTGTGAGTTCAATCCTTGAGGGGGCCATTTAGGGATATGAGACAAAAATTGGGGATTGGTCCTGCTTTGAGCAGGGGGTTGGACTAGATGACCTCCTAAGGTCCCTTCCAACCCTGATATTCTATGATTCTATGATCAGGGATGCAGCCCCATGCTCAGAGCGACCTCTGATTACTAGAAGCTGGGAATGGAATGCAGGGGTGGATCACTCCATAAATGACTTGTTCTGTACACTCCCCATGAAGCTTTGGTATGGGCCAGATACTGGGCAAGCTGGACCCTGGTGTGAACCGGTATGGAACCAACTCTTACGCCTTGGACATAAGTTTGCCCTGCAAAATGGCAGCAAGGAGCATCTATGTGACTTTAGTGGCAGCATTTGCAGAGTGGGAAGGGAAGAGTTGCTCTCTATGCCTTATCTGGAGTAATCCATTCAGATACAAATATATGAAGACTGTAAATGCCACGGAGGGCGAGAAATTATTTAAGGGGGCTCAAGGAATGTAACTGGGGTAGTTAGATGAAACTGAGGGCTTGTACACACTAATGCTTACTTCAGTATAACTTAAGTTGCTCAAGGGTGTGGAAAAGCCACCCCCCTGAATGATGTAAGTTATACTGATCAATGGCATAGACTGTCTGCACTAGCACGCTACAACAGTGCAGTGCATTGGCACAGCTGCACCGCTCTAGCGATTGTAGTGTAAACTAGCCCTTTGATCGTATAATGTGTAGTTGTTGTGCTCTACCCAGATTCATGTTCTGCACTTATCCACTGGGATTTGAGCACTTCCCAGAACTAGGAAATTCAACAAAGAAAAAAATTCTGACAATGAGATCTTTATGTGTGGGAATCTCCCCCAGGAGGAAGGGCCAGGAGTCTAGTCACTGCGGAAATCACCCTCCTGAGGCAAGGGCTGGGTACATGTTTGCCAACAAGCCCCACCATAACCCCTGCACCAGCTGTGATTCTGTGAGATCTACCATTTGAGAGCCAGCTTTTCACAAGGGGTGCAATGCAGTACAAAGGGTTTTCTGTCTCTGGCTACACGAAGTGGAAGGGGACTTTTTACTAATTTTTTTTCTCCTCCTTTCTTAGCTGCATGGAGATTTTGCAGAGTACAGAGCTGAAAGACTGGAGATGTGGGTAGGTGTGGGCTGCTGCACATGGGTCTGGACTGAGCATGAGTCTGATCTGTATTGTGCACGTGTGTGGAGTGGGGACATGATTCTGACTAGCTCTCTGCAATAACTGGCACCTTTTATGTACGAGGGGCCTGTTCTAGTGATGGGATGGGGTCTGGAATGAGTATTGTATCTTACTATTGCCGTGGCATTCTCTCCCATCTTCACAGGAAGTCCCGCCTCTTTTTTAAGTACTGGCATCAGGAGCTGCTGGCAAAGAGCATGGGCCGCTTGGAAAAGGCAGCAATAATCATCCAGAAGAGTGAGTATTGGGACAGGAGGGTCTCCTCCAACCCAGAGTGCATATCAGGGCAGGGAGCACAGGTGGAATTCCTTCCCCAACCTCTCCCTCATCACAGAAGGTCCCTCGATAGCATTCCAGGACATTGGAGACAGAAAAACCTGACAAGGCTCCATCTCTAAGGCACCTCAAACCCTTTGTGTTCGTGGTGTGAACAACAAATGCTCAACTCCTTCTCAGAGCCTTCAACAAACAGGAAAGCAGTCTGAGTGTGGACAGGAAGGGGCATATGAGGGAGTGCTGAGCAGGTGCAAGCTAGCTGTTCTCGCTGTAAAGTGGATGTCCAGGGAAGTGGTTAATGAGCTTTTTATAATGATGGGATGAATTGTAAGAAGTCATGGGAAGCTGGAGAGAAGCACCAGCAGAAGGGGAGACCAGCATATGTCATTATCCACTCAGGGAAGGACAGCGGTGTATGATCCAGGTGATCACTGCCCTACTAGCCTGGCTTCTGTCCCTGGCAGAACAATGGGATCGTGAGGAATAGGTGCGCTGGTGAGAGACATGGTACAGCTTTCTCTCTGCACAGTCTCTCTGGTATGACTCTGTATTGGGCACACAGGTACTACAGGATGCTGCTCTTGCCCTTCCCTTGTTCCTTGCTGTTCCAGTGGAGTCTCTGCTCTAACTGTAGCTTCTCTCTGAGCAGCCTACAAGAGATTCTGCTGTAGGAAGATTTACCAGGAGCTGGTGGTTGAGCTCAGAGCCCGGGAAAAGCACCTGCAGGAGGAAGCAGAGAGAGAGAACATCAGGCAACTGGAACTGGAGTCCCAGGCCCAGAGTAAGTCAGACACCTCCTCCTTTCATCAATACCTCTGTGCCCCAAATGCCTGTCTGCTCACTTAGTGGCTCTTTCCAGCCACGACAGACCCTACCGGGTCTGACTGCCTTATTCCCTAGCTGTAGCTGAGCCCTCAGGCCACACTCTCTTCCATGCCACACCTGAGCTGTGGGTAGTTAGAAGGGGTGATACACTTGCCTCTGTGAAACTCTCCTCCAGCATTTGCCTCAGGACAGGCCCTCTCTCCACTTGGAAATGGAGGCACTTTTCCATAGAGGCTGGGAACTGAGCTGTGAAATCTCACATGCCTTGGGCTGGGATGGGAAAGGCACCCTGGCCTGACCCAGCCTCTTCCGCTCATGTAGCAGGGGATGGCTTCATGCCATCTCCCACTCAGAGCTGGCTTTTCTTCCTTAGAGCGTGGAGTAGGAAGTGGCAGCAGAGCAGGGACTCCACCCCTTCTCACTCCTTTCCATGCTCCATAGCAAGGCTCAGGTGGGATGGGGAAGTTCCAAGCTCCATGGATTGATGTTCCTGGGAGTCCCTTGTCTTGCAGCTGCCATGCTGCCTGCTGGAGAGGCAGAACCTTCCCCATGGTACCCTGGGTGTGATGGTATGTACCCACATGCTCCATTCCTGGGTGGGACAAATCATTCCCTGGAGATTCCTAATGCCATTTGTTCCCTCCTCTCACTGCATGAATAGTTGCCTCACCAGTCCCTGTGCCACGGAGGAGACGTCCTCAGCCCCTCCCCCGTTCTCAGCCTGGAGCTGATTCTCTAACACAGCCACCAGTACCACACCCTCGCAGCAAACTCACAGAGGTAATAATGTTGGCTTTGCCTAGGGTCAGATACCCAGGGACGTCCCAACATGTGATCTTGGGGGAGCCCTCCTCATCCATGAAACCAGGAAGAAAGGGGAGTTCATGCCCAATATTCTGAGTTTAAATAAAACCAAACCTGGTAAAACCTTGGGCAGGGCCTGGTCTTGGGAGAACTGAAAGTGGAAGGTGGCTGAGGTTCCTGTCTGGTCTCCCCTTGGACACAGACTTGAGTGATGTCGTCTGTGATATCTTCAAAGGAGCATACTGTAAGTGTCCCCCATCTCTTGCTCCTGCCTCCACTGTTGATTTTCAATAAGCCTTGGAGCACAGGGGAAGTTCCAGAAACTGGAAGGAAGCTAGTGTTGTGCCAGTTTGTACACAAAAAGGGTAAATGGGATGACATGAGTAATCATAGGCCTGTCAGTCTGACATCGATCCTGGACAAGATAATGAAGCAGCTGAGACAGGACTTGATTAATAAAGAATTAAAGGAGGATAATGTAATTAATGCAAATCAACATGGGTTTATGGCAAATGGATCCTGTCAAACTAACCTGGTATCTTCTTAGATGAGATTACAAGTTTGGTTGATAAAGGTACCAGTGTTGATGTAATACATGTACATTTCTGCAGTGCGTTTGACTTGGTATTTCACAGCATTTTGATTAAAAAAACTAGAAGGATATAAAATTAACATTACACACATTAAATAGGTTAAAAACTGGCTAACTGATAGGTCTCAAAATGTAATGGTAAGCGGAATCGTCATCAAGTGGGTGTGTTTCCAGTGAAGTCCCACAGGGATCAGTCCTTGTCCCTCCACTATTTAAATTTTTTATCAGTGACCTGGAAGACAACACAAAATCATCACTGATTAAAGTTTGGAGATGACCCAGAAATTGGAGGAGTGGTAAACAAAGAGGGGGACAGGTCACTGATTCAAAGTGTTCTGGATTGCTTGGTAAGCTGGATGCAAGCAAACAATATGCATTTTAATACAGCTAAATGTAAATGTGTACACCTAGGAACAAAGAATGTAGACCATACTTACAGAATGGCAAGCAGTGACTCTGAAAAAGATTTGGGGTTTGTGGTGCATAATCAGTTGAACATGAGCTCCCAGTGGCCAAATGGGCTGATGCAAAACTTGGATGCATAAACAGGGGAATCTCAAGTAGGAGTAGAGAGGTTTATTTACCTTTCTATTTGGCACTGGTGTAACTACTTCTGGAATCCTGTGTCCAGTTCTGGGTGCTCACCATTCAAAAAGGAGATTGCTAAATTAGAGAGGGTTCAGAGAAGAGCCATGAGAATAGAAAACTCACCTTATAGTGATAGACTCAAGGAGGTCAATCTACTTAGCTTAACACAGAGAAGGTGAAGGGTTGACTTGATTAGCCTAGAAGTATCTGCACGGGGAACAAATATTTAATAATGAGCTCTTCAGTCTAGCAGACTGATCCAATGGCTGGAAGTTGAAACTAGACCAGGGATCTGCAACCTTTGGCACGCGGCCCATCAGAGTAATCCGCTAGCGGGCCGTGAGACATTTTGGTTACGTTGACCGTCCGCAGGCATGGCCCTTCCACAGCTCCCAGTGGCCGCGGTTTGCTGTTCTAAAAGTTATGCTCTATTATTTTGGGAATGGTATGTAGTCTCATAGACTTTAAGGTCAGAAGAGACTATTATGATCATCTAGTCTGACCTCCTGCACAATGCAGGCCACAGAATCTCACCCACCCACTCCTGCAATAATCCTCTTGCCTATGTGTGAGCTATTGAAGTCCTCAAGTCATGGTTTAAAGACTTCAAGGTACAGAGAATCCTCCAGCAAGTGACCCGTGCCCCATGCTACAGAGGAAGGCGAAAACCCCCCAGGGCCTCTGCCAATCTGCCCTGGAGGAAAATTCCTTCCCGACCCCAAATATGGCGATCAACTGAACCCTGAGCATGTGGGCAAGACTCACCAGCCAGACACCCAGGAAAAAATTATCTGTAGTAACTCAGTATGTGGCCTGTGTTATACAGGAGCTCAGACTAGATGATCACAGTAGTCCCTTCTGGCCTAGGAATCTCTCAATTTCACACCCACCTTCCTTTTTTCTCTCTTTCCTGTTTTCAGTCGACTCCCTTTGATAATCTTTTGCACTTCAGGCCCTGCCCTGTGGTGGGGACTGAGGGGCAGACAGGAGAAGAGGAAGAAATGAGGCAAATCAAGAGGGGAGCAACTCTCCGCTGGTTCAGAGAGACACAGGCCAGGAAGGTTATGCAGGATGATGGGGCCTTTCCTGGCTGGCTGCATGGGATGATCAGCAGGAGGTGAGCACCCTAGGGGCATGCAGCAGACCAAGGGGGCTGGGCTGTGCAGGCAGAGGCTGGCATGTCCTTAGGAAGAGTGTGTATGTGAGTGGGGGTTGGGGTCCCTGGAGATAGCATGGACTGGTTTCTCAGGGAGCTGGAAATAGGACACAGGGCCTTTCCGCTCTAGAGCACTGATTCCCATCCAGACCTGTCAGGGGGATTTACTGGTTTATGGAGCTGGGAGTGGGATACAGGGCCTTTTACTTCTAGATCACTAGTTCCAATCCAGGGTGATAGCATCTGAAGGTTTTTATCTGATTTTTATCCCAAAGATTGATGGAATGGTAAATGTTGATGAGGACAGGGCAACCATATAGATTTGGACTGCTTGGTAAGCTGGGCCCATTTAGAATAAAAGTGTGTTAATTAGAGCTTTCAATTAATCGCAGTTAACGCATGCAATTAACTCAAAAAAATTAATCGTGATTAATCTCAATTAATTTTTTCAATCGCACTGTTCAACAATAGAATAATTGACATTTATTAAATATTTTTGGATAATTTTCTACATTTTCAGATGTATGGATTTCAATTACAGCACAGAATACAAAATGTACAGTGCTCACTTTATATTATTTTTTATTACAAATATTTGCACTGTAAAAATGATAAGAAATAGTATTTTTCAGTTCATCTCATACAAGTACTGTAGTGCAATCTCTTTATCAGGAAAGTTCCTCTTTCAAATGTAGTTTTTTTGTTACAAAACTGCACTCAAAAACAAAACAGTGTAAAACTTTAGAGCCTACAAGTCCGCTCAGTCCTACTTCTTGTTCTGCCAAACGCTAAAAGAAAGTTTACATTTATAGGAGATAACGCTGCCCACTTCTTAATTACAATGTCACCTGAAAGTGAGAACAGGCATTTGCATGGCGTTGTTGTAGCTGGCATCGCAAGATATGTATGCCAGATGCGCTAAAGATTCATATGCCTCTTCGTGCTTCGGCCATCATTCCAGAGGACATGCTTCCATGCTGATGACGCTCATTAAAAAAATAATGCGTTCATTAAATTTGAGACTGAACTCCTTTTCAGGAGTTTTACTCACATTCTGCCATATATTTCATGTTATAGCAGTCTCGGATGATGACCCAGCACAGGTTGTTCCTTTTAAGAACACTTTCACTGCAAATTTGACACAATGCAAAGAAGATATCAATGTGAAATTTCTAAAAATAGCTACAGTCCTCGACCCAAGATTTAAGACTCTGAAGTGGCTTCCAAAACCCGATAGGGACGACGTGTGGAGCATGCTTTCACAAGTCTTAAAAGAGCAACATTCTGATGCAGAAACTACAGAACCCAAACCACCAAAAAAGAAAATCAACCTTCTGCTGGTGTCTTCTGACTCAGATGATGAAAATGAACATGTCTGTCCGTACTGCTTTGGATCATTATCAAGCAGAACCAGTCATCAGCTTGGATGCATGTCCTGTGGAATGATGGTTGAAGCATCAATGGACATATGAATCTGTAGTGCATCTGGCATGTAAATATTTTGCGACACTGGCTACAACAGTGCCATGCAATCGCCTGTTCTCACTTCCAGGTGACATTGTAAAGAAGAAGCAGGCAGCGTTATCTTCTGCAAATGTAAACAAACTTGTTTGTCTGAGCGACTGGCCAAACAAGAAGTGACACTGATTGGACTTGTAGGATCTAAAGTTTTACATTGTTTGTTTTATTTGTGAATGCAGGGTATTTTTTGTACATAATTCTATATTTGTAAGTTCAACTTTCATGATAGAGATTGCACAACAGTACTTTATATTAGGTGAATTGAAAAATACTATTTCTTTTGTTTGTTACAGTGCAAATATTTGTAATAAAAAATAAATATAAAGTGATCACTGTACACTCTGTATTCTGTGTTATAATTGATATCAATAATTTGAAAATGTAGAAAACATCCAAAATATTTAAATAAATGATATTCTGTTATTGTTTAACAGCGTGATTAATCGCATGATCAATCGAGTCTTTTTTTAATCGCTTGACAACCCTAGTTTTAATATAATTAAATGCAAAGTTATACATCTAGGATCAAGGAATGCAGGCCATACCTACAGAATGAGGGACTGTGTCCTGGGAAGCAGTGACTATAAAGGATTTAGAGGTCATAGGGCACCAGCAACTGAACATGAGCTCCCAGTGTGATGCTGTGGCTAAAAGGGATCCTGGGATGTGTAGAGAAGGAGTAGGGAGGTGATTTTAACTCTGTATGTGGAGTTCAATACGACTATACTATTGTCACAGATCCCCGGGATCTGTACTACATCCCAGCCTTTAAGCAGTCCCCTTCAGTGTGCCAGACCCCCAAGGAGTCCCAACCTTCCTTCAGGCTAGGCTCTGCAGCTTCACTGCCTCCTAGACTGAGCCTCGGGGCTCTGCGCTCTTGTTTAATGCTGTGAGCTCTGTTCAGCAAACCCAATTGAAACAGACTCCTGGTAACGACTTGAACACTCTTCAGGGACTAATGCACACAAGCAAGTGCTTGCAGTGACACCAAACAGTCTTTTCAAAACAAAGGAGGATGTATTAGTCACCTGGAACACAGCATTGGAAGTCCTTACATTAGAGAAATAAACGTTAAAACATTGTCCATTATGGTCAATCCAGAGCAATTCACCAGCCATTTCAGGCTCTATCTCTCTGACTCCTTTGTCAGTCCCAGGAGAGAGCAACCAGTTTCCTCCAAAAGCCCTCACTTCATTCCCTGACTGTCTTGTCTCAGAGACACTGTGGGCATAGGCGCCAACTTTAGTCAGCGCCGGTGGGTACTCGCGCCCCCAGCCCTGCCCCAACTCCCCCCCCCCGGTCCTGCCCCCGCCTCCTCCCCCGGGCGTGCTGCATTCCCCCCCACCCCGCCCAGGCTTGCAAGCTTGGGAGGGAGGGGGGGAAGAAGCAGCAGAGCACCCACCGGGCCCAGCAGCTCCCCGTCAGCCCCCCCAAACCCAGTGTGACAAAGTTCCTCCTCTACCTCGGTGGGTCCTGCGCTTATTGGCTGATTTTTTTTGTTTGCCTCCGAGATCTTCCCCTCTGGTAGAACCCACAGTCCAGATCAACTCCTCCTGTGCTTGATCAGGAGTTGGGAGGTTTGGGGGGAACCCGGGCCCACCCTCTACTCCGGGTTCTAGCCCAGGGCCCTGTGGACTGCAGCTGTTTAGAGTGCCTCCTGGAACAACTGCACAACAGCTACAATTCCCTGGGCTACTTCCCCATGGACTCCTCCCAACACCTTCTTTATCCTCACCACAGGATCTTCCAGCAGTATGCCTTCTCCTCTCAGCTCCTAGTGCCTCTTGCTCCCAGGTCCTCACATGCAACCTCCTTCCACAGCTCCTGACATGCGCCACTCACTGGGAGGCTTTTAACTAGTTTCAGCCAGCCCCTGATTGGCTGCAGGTGTCTCAATTAACCTCCCTGCCTTCTGGAAAGTTCTTAATTGGCCCCAAGTGTCTTGATTAACCTGGAGCAACTGCCATAAGGTATCAGGGATTTGTTTAGCCTGGGGCTAACATACTGGTTCCTTACCACTTTCCTATAGCCCTCTGGCCTTGCCCCGTCACACCAGCTAACCTCTCCACCTCAGCCTCTCCGCCTCCCGAGGCTCCGCCCGACGCCAAGCTGCTTTTCCTGGCTCACAGGCTTCCCGCGCGCCAGCTGTTCGGCGGCACGCCCCACGCCTGGGAGGGAGGGGGAAAGCGCAGCGGCGGCGCCTCGGGGGAGAGGTATGGGGAGGAGGCGGTCTGCCTCCGCCTCCTCCCCATACCCCTCCCCCGAGGCGCCGCCGCTGCGCTTTCCCTCTCCCTCCCTCCCTCCCAGGCGTGGGGCGTGCCGCCGAACAGCTGGCGCGCCGCCGAACAGCTGGCGCGCGGGAAGCCTGTGAGCCAGGAAAAGTGGCTTGGCGTCGGGCGGAGCCTCGGGGGCCAGAGAGGCCGAGGTGAAGAGGTTAGCTGGGCGCAGGGGGGCTGGCGGGGAGCTGCTGGGCCCAGTGGGTGCTCTGCACCCACCAATTTTTCCCCATTGGTGCTCCAGCCCCGGAGCACCCACGGAGTCGGCGCCTATGACTGTGGATGAGAGATCTTTTATTGGACCAACTTCTGTTGGTGAGAGAGACAAGCTTTCAAGCTACACAGAGCTCTTCCTCAGGTCTGGGAATGGTACTTAGTGTCACAGTGTGCCTGAAGTGAAGGGGATGGGATGAGAGTGAGTGCTGGCTGCACCATAGAGGGAGTGTTACCAGGATATGAAAAAGGGGTGGGGGCTCCTGAACAGGGAGAGCATGGGGGTTTATTACTCGCTTTCGGATTAAAATCTTTCCTCTCTGCTTTCAGGGAAGCTGAGAACTTGCTGATGGACAAGCCTCTGGGCTGCTTCCTGGTTCGAATCAGTCAGAGCAGGCCAGGCTACACCTTGTCATACAGGTAACTCATCCACTGCTTTTTTTTTTTTTCTACCAGGACTCTTGTTGATGGGCTGCACGGGGCAATGCTAGCACAGAGCATCAGCTTTCTCCGTGGACTGAGATACTGAGGCTGGTGCTTAGACACCCCCGATCTGGGTGCCCTAGACACACCCCAGAGGGACAGATGGGGACTCTAGGGCCTCCATAAAGAAGAGAGAGCATCTGCCTTTTACTGAGGATTAGATTGATTCATGAACTATGTATAGTAGCCGCAGGACATGAGCTGGAGGGGTTACTAGGTATGGGCACTATGTGGGGAGCTGAGATGGTGGGCAGTTGATGTGGATGCTCCATCCATCCCCACATGCAGCTGTATGGCAGGTGGAGGATGGTGGGTGTGGGTACTGCTTGATGAAGTGCCATATTGGGTGGGAAGGGGATGCTGTTTCTGGGTCCTGCACTGGGGGATCAGGCTGGAGGAGGTGCTGCCTGGAATGGGGACAGGCTGGAGGAGGTTGGGATGTGTAGGCTAGAAATGTACTCAGAGGGGAGTGATGGAAAGAGGTCCTTTGCACAGGTACATGCAAGGGAAAGTGCAGGGTAGTGATTCATAGATTCATAGATTCTAGGGCTGGAAGGGACCTCGAGAGGTCATCAAGTCCAGCCCCCTGCCCTCATGGCAGGACCAAATACTGTCTAGACCATCCCTGATGCAGGGGCACAAGCCTGTAAGACGGAATGGGCTAGTGAATAGTCATAGATTCTAAGGCCAGAATGGACCACTATGATCATGTAGTCTGATCTCCTAACACAAGCCAGAGAACTGCCCCAAAATAATGCCTGTTTGAACTACAGCATATATTTTAGAAAAACATCCAATCTTGATTTAAAAGTTCAGTGATAGAGAATCCACCACGACCACAGGTAAATTGTTCCAATGATTCCCTAACTATCAAAAATGTGCACCTTCATTTCCAGTCTGAAATTGTCTAACTTCAGCTTCCAGCCATTGGATCTTGTACCTTTGTCAGTTAGGCTGAAGAGCTCTGTATTATCAATTTTCTATTCCCCCATGTGTAGGTACTTATAAACTGTGATCAAGTCACCATTAACTTTCTCTGTGAGAAACTAAACAGGTTGAGCTCCTAGAGTCTATCTCTATAAGGCATGTTTTCCAATCCTTTAACCATCCTCATGGCTTTTCTTTGAACCCCCTCTAATTTATCAATATCTTTCTTAAAATGAGGACATCAGAAATGGACACACTATTTCCATAGGGGTACCACACCTGCCAAATACAGAGGTAATAAAACCTCTCTACTCCTGCTTGAAATTCCCCTGTTAATGCATCCAAGGATCGTGTTAACCCTTTTGTCCATAGCATCGCACAGGAAGCTCCTGTTCAGCTGATTATCCCCCACAATCCTCAAATCTTTTTCAGAGTCACTGCTTCCCAGGAGAGTTCATAGAATCATAGAATCTCAGGGTTGGAAGGGACCTCAGGAGGTCATCTAGTCCAACCCCCTGCTCAAAGCAGGACCAACCCCAACTAAATCATCCCAGCCAGGGCTTTGTCAAGCCTGACCTTAAAAACCTCCTAAAGAAGGAGATTCCACCACCTCCCTAGGTAACCCATTCCAGTTCTTCACCACCCTACTAGTGAAAAAGTTTTTCCTAATGTCCAACCTAAACCTCCCCCTCTGCAACTTGAGACCATTACTCCTTGTTCTGTCATCTTCTACCACTGAGAACAGTCTAGATCCATCCTCTTTGGAACCCCCTTTCAGGTAGTTGAAAGCAGCTATCAAATCCCCCCTCATTCTTCTCTTCTGCAGGCTAAACAATCCCAGTTCCCTCAGCCTCTCCTCACAAGTCATGTGCTCCGGCCCCCTAATCATTTTTGTTGCCCTCCGCTGGACTCTTTCCAATTTATCCACATCCTTCTTGTAGTGTGGGGCCCCAAACTGGACACAGTACTCCAAATGAGGCCTCACCAGTGCCGAATAGAGGGGAATGATCACTCCCCTCGATCTGCTGGAAATGCCCCTACTTATACAACCCAAAATGCCATTAGCCTTCTTGGCAACAAGGGCACACTGTTGACTCATATTCAGCTTTTCGTCCACTGTAACCCCTAGGTCCTTTTCTGCAGAACTGCTGCCCAGCCATTCAGTCCCTAGTCTGTAGCAGTGCATGGGATTCTTCTGTCCTAAGTGCAGGACTCTGCACTTGTCCTTTTTGAACCTCCTCATATTTCTTTTGGCCCAATCCTCTAATTTGTCTAGGTCCCTCTGTATCCTATCCCTACCCTCCAGCGTATCAACCACTCCTCCCAGTTTAGTGTCATCTGCAAACTTGCTAAGGGTGCAGTCCACACCATCCTCCAGATCGTTAATGAAGATATTGAACAAAACCGGCCCCAGCACCGACCCTTGGGGCACTCCACTTGATACCGGCTGCCAGCTAGACATGGAGCCATTGATCACTAGCCGTTGAGCCCGACCATCTAGCCAGTTTTCTATCCACCTTACCGTCCCTTCATCCAGCCCATACTTCTTTAACTTGCTGGCAAGAATACTGTGGGAGACTGTATCAAAAGCTTTGCTAAAGTCAAGAAATAGCACATCCACTGCTTTCCCCTCATCCACAGAGCCGGTTATCTCATCATAGAAGGCAATACTTGTATGAGGTGAATTGAAAAATACTTTTTATCATTTTTAAGTGCAAATATTTGTAAGTAAAAATAATATAAAGTGAGCACTATACACTTTGTATTCTGTGTTTTAATTGAAATCAATATATTTGAAAATATAGAAAAAACAATATTTAATAAATTTCAGTTGGTATTCTATTGTTTAACAGTGTGATTAATCGCGATTAATTTTTGTGTGTTAATCGCAAGAGTTAACTGCGATTAATTGGCAGCCCTATTTGATATCCTAGTTTTGTAATAAAAACATTGTGCAGTGCCAAGTCAAATGCCTTACAGCAGCAGTTCTCAAACTGTGGGTCAGGACCCAAAGTGGGTTGCGACCCCATTTTAATGGGGTCACCAGGGCTGGCTTAGACTTGCTGGGGCCCGGGGCCAAAGCCTGAGCCCAACCGCCCAGGGCCAAAGCTGAAGCCCGAGGGCTTCAGCCTGGGATGCCGAGGCTTAGATTACAGGCCCCCTGTTTGGGGCTGAAGCCCTTGGGCTTCTGCTTTGTTTCCCCTGCCAAGGGCAGTCGTACTCAGGGCTGGCGCTCCCACTGGGCAACCCTAGGCG
Source organism: Macrochelys suwanniensis (assembly GCA_033296515.1). Taxonomy (NCBI): domain Eukaryota; kingdom Metazoa; phylum Chordata; order Testudines; family Chelydridae; genus Macrochelys; species Macrochelys suwanniensis. Next base: position 130,360,137 of record CM065780.1, on the reverse strand, counting down.
GTCGCCTAGGGCGCAAAACTTCCTTGCACTGGCCCTGGTGGTACTCGGGCTTTGCCCCGCCCTCCCACTCCCCACCCAGGGCAGTTAGTGAAGATGATTAACTATTGTAACAACTTACCTAAGGATGTGGCGGATCCTCCATCACTTGGAGTCTTTAAATTAAGACTCTCTCTTTTTAAAAGATTGTTCTGTAGCTCACCCAGAAGCTCTTTGCTGGATAGATGAATCACTGGGTGAGGTTCTTGGGCCTGTGTTATACAAGCGGTCAGACTAGATGATTATAACATAATCCCAACATCTGCTCCCTTTGTTCTTGTTCTCATGTAGCGAAGTGTCTTTGGTGGAAATCCCATGACCAGGCTGACTTCATCAATTACAAATTCATTCTTTCCTCTTTCAGTTCCTCCATCTTCCTAGCTAAACATTTCTATGGCTCCAATTTAACTGAATCCCATGCCCAAAATTCCAGCCATCTTTCCACCACTTTTGACTCATTCCTCAAACCCTCCCATACTTTTGCCTCTGCTTCTCTCTCTGCTCAGGTTCTTGCTAATTTCTTCCAAGAGAAAACTGACAGAATACCACATGACCCTCTCTCTTACCTTGGCTTCCCTTCCCTTTCCTTCCTACACCTCTTTCTTCTTCCAAATCTCAGATTCCCCTTGTTTACAGGTACATTCTGAGACCTGTCAGTTAGCCAGTTTTTAATACATTTTGTGTGCCCTGTTGATTTTGTACCATTCTGTTTTGTTTCAATCAAAATGTTGTGTTACCATATCTCCTGCTGGAAGTGCTACAAGGTTTCAGAGCTGTGGACTGGGAGTTGGGAGACCGGATTCTGTTTCTGGCTCTGTCACCTCCCTGCTGTGACCTTGGGGAAGTCACTGCCCCTCTCTGTGCCTCTGTTTCCCGTCCCAGCAGTCATTTATTTAGTGTAAATCCAGGGCAGGGACCATCTCTCACTGGTGTCTAAGCAGCACCCAGAGCAGTAGGGCCTTGATCTCAGCTGGGGCTTTTAGGCACATCTCTAATGCAGATGCTGCTGCTAAGAAAGGCCTGGAGAGGTTCTGAGGCCCAGAGCAGTGAGTCTGTCTGGTTCTGTAGGGGTGAGAGCCGCTGCAGACATTACATGATTGAGATGCAGCCCAATGCACGCTACGTGATTCTGGGGGAGGACCGAGCTCACACCTCACTCACCGCGCTAGTCCAATACCATCGAACTGTGGGAATCCAGCCCTTCATGGAGACGGTGACTGTGCCCTGCGAGCAGGTAGGTGTTGGGGACTCCAGTTGGGCAAAGGGTAGGGGGCTCAGACTATTTCCTCTGAGCTAATGGAATTGTCCCGACGGTAGTATTGCTCTGTGTTCCCATAGGAAATGTCCAGTACTTTGTCATCTGGTCGGGCAGCCCAGACCCATCCTACCTTTATTCACTAGGGAGCTCTAGCAGATAGGCCAGTGGTTCTCGATCCATGGCCCAGTCAGCACACAGCTGCGGCCCATGTGACAGCCTCAAAGCCATATGGGTAGTCTATATATTGTGTGGCTGCGGCTCACACAACACAGAGAGAGCTGCATATGCGGCCCACAATGGTAAATAGGTTGAGAACCACTGAGCTAGGCACAGCAAAACAGGTTACTATTTTGGTGGGGGAAAGGAATGCTCCCTTTGCATCCCTGGCATTCCCAGGGCAGCTCTATGAGCCGGGCATTATGTCCCTGCCCCCCAGTTCCACTCCCCAGGATGGTCTCTCACAGTTGCATTGCATCCCAAGCCCCTCATTGATATTCTGGAGGCAGGGGCACTCCCATAGTTGGGCACTCCTGGGGGTGTCCTGCGGACTCCTGCATCTGGGCATTTTACTTCTGGCTGCTGACTTGGAGACTCCTGCATCTAGCTGTGGATCTCTGTCTCTTCTGAATTCTGCCCTTTTTCCTTCAGAAAGGTGAAGGGGGCTCTGATTATGAGGAGCTGAAATTCTACACCCTGGCGCCATGCCTAGCAGATGGGGAGAAGCAGCCTCAAAAGGAACAGGCTGGTCTTAGTGGGGCACCTGTTGTCAGCCACATCCAGCATGCAGGAGCAACTGCTGTTCTCAAGCATATGCGGTTCGGGAAATCAAAGAAATGCCAAGAGCAGCAGCTGAGCCCAGGTGAGGCTGGGGTGGCCAGACGGGCCATTCCTCGCCTCTACCCCTCCATACGATTGGCAATGTGGGAAATCCAGCAGGTAAGAAGGCTGGCAGGCTCTGTCCATCCACCCTGTATCCGTTGGCCACCGAAGCAAACTCTGTCTGTCCAGAGTGTCTGTAGGTGAGTTAGAAGCTCTTTGCCTGGGGACCAAGTGGGGAAGAGGGCTCCCTACTAGTAGCAGTCGGTGGTGGTCTCCCTGTTGCAGGTTTTCCAGGCTTCTCATTTTCCATGCCCTGTGGTTATGTGGTCTGTGGATCAAGGATGTATTCACTGGGAACTACAAGTTTTCAGGCTTCCTCGCTCCTGGAGAGCAGATGGTGTGAGAGCCTCTGGGCATGAATAGCACAGGGCCCTGCAGGGCTTTGGTGGGGAGGTCCCCAATGTGGGAAGGCGGTGGGTGGGTGGGTGTGTGTGTGTGTGTGTGTGTGTGTGTGTGTGTGTGTGTGTGTGTGTGTGTGAGAGAGAGAGAGGGGGGGGGGGGCGGGACTGCCATTGATCACCTGACATTGTGCCTCTGCTTTGCCCTGCAGTTTTCTTCCCACCCCTCAAATGGCTCCTATGCTGAGCTGCAGCTGAAGCCCCAGCACTGAAGGCAGCGGGGCCCACAGCAAGAGTGACATGGTAAGATTGGGGCCTCTGCAGCGGGGCAGGTGGTAAATGCAGCTTCCCTAGGGAAGTCAGAGGAACAAAGGAGCCATTTCATCTCATTGCACCTGTGGCTGCTTGGAGAGTCTCCCTGGGCCAGCACCTATACACATTTGGGAGCGGAGGGTAAAATGGGAGAGCAGCTGCCAGCAGAAGCTAGGGGGGCTTCTGAGAGCCTGCACCATGGGGAGATCAGGGAAGGGGGGGAAAAGCTGCATTTTCAGCAGAGACTTTTGTTGTTTCAGTGGCACTGGGGTGAGCAGAGTGCTTCAAAGGCAATAACCATGTCCTGCCCTGAGGAGCTCAGTCTGTTACAGGCCACAACATATAACAGCTGGGCATGGGGAGCAGGAGAGAATGAGGGATACGACAAGTTAATCTGTGCTCTGCTTTGTTCAGCTGCGTGTACAGCTTGTGGGTCTGAGGGGGGACCCAGGAGCAGATAGTGCCAGTGGGGAGACACTGAGCAGGTAGCACTGTGGGTGCAGTTGGGGTAGTGAAGAGAGAGAAAAGCAGGGGGCAGAGTTGTGCAAGTGAGGTAGAAGAGCTGGGACTTGATGTGGGAGGGAAGAGCAGCCAATGATGGGGTTTGAGCAAGGCTGACATAGTCTAAGCAGCAGCAGAGGGAGGGTATTGTAGCTGTAGTATGTGGGATGGATTTGAGAGGTCACTGAGAAGGGGGTGACCTCTGATACAAGATGGCCAGACAGGAAGGCTGTTCCAGGGGTCAAGAGCTGTGGCAGGATTGGAGGGAGGCATAGAGGAAAAAATCAGTGCTGGAGAAAAGGCAAGATTCTGGAAGCAAAGCCTTTGAACAAGGACAGTGAGTGGCCACTGGCTCCTGTAATGAATGCAAGTGTGTGAAGCTGAAATCCAGGGTTCCTGAGACTTTGAGTGTCAGCCTAATATGCTAGCTGCAGTGCTGGGGGATTCATAGATTGTAAGGCCAGAAGGGACTATTGGATCATCTAGGCTGACCTCCTGTACAGAAGAGGTCAGAGAATTTTATGCAGCTACTCCTGTATTGGGTCCAATAACTTTGTTTGACTAATGCATATCTAATGGATGCACAGGCAGTGGGTGAGAGCCATGTCCCACCTGGCTGGTGAGAACCAGTGGAGAGGTGTTGATGTCGCTGTTGTGAATCATTGACAGTCATCTCCTCAGAGAAAGCAAGGAGCTGGCTTCTCTCAGCAAGTTAGACCCTGCTGTAGAAATCATCCCTTGGCATAGACAGTCTGCCCAGCCATGTCCCAAATCTCCCCTGTTGGGGCAAGATTGTTGAGGAGGTTGTGGTAAAGCATCTCCAGCAATATCTGGATTGTTCAGATCTCTGACTCCCATCAGGTCAGCGTCGACCTGGTGATGGATGAGCGTCAGGTATTTGAGCTGATTCTATCTGCTGCCTGTGACACCACTGGCCACAGGCTTTGCTGATCTGTCTGAAGCTCCTAGCAAGAGTTGTCAGGGTGTTCAAGTGGCTCTTCTCCCTTCTTTTGAGCGATTTGGGCACTTGCTTATCTGCCCCAAGGTAGGGGTCCTATCTTGTCACCCTGTGACATACCAGGGTACAATCCAGACCAGTGAGTAGCTGTGTCGCCTCTGCCCTGTAACCTGGGGTGCCCTTTACAGTGCTTTGCTGATGTAGCCTCCAACCTGTAAGTCACTCTCAGCCACATCTATGTGTGCTCCAGCCAGCCAGCTACACCTTGGCCTTGGCTCTTGCCACCCTTAGTCACCGCAGGGTGATTACAACACACTCCCAGTCCCAGATTTCCCCCCAGACACACATGTTCTGTATTGCCCAGCCCTGTCCTGGACAGTACGAGTATGTTCAGTGTTATTCCTTTAAGGGAATAATATGCACACAACTTGCTACCCCAAATGTAGTTACCGAAACACTTCAACTTGAACACACTAGATTAGATAAAACAATAGAACAAGTTTATTAACTACAAAGAGAGATTGTAAGTGAGTGCAAGTAATAAGGCATAAAAATCAGAAGTGGTTGCAAGAAAAATAAATATAAAACACTTATTGATGCCTAACTTAACAAACTACATTAGATTCACAGCAAATTTTTCTCACCACATGCTTTCAATAGTCTTACTAACCAAACTCTGTAGGTCTGAACCCCTCCCCCAGTCCAATGGCTGCATCCTTTGCCTCTTCAGGTACAGTGAATGTGATGGACAGGGAGAGAGAAGGTTGCCTTGGGGTGTTTGTCCCTCTTTTTACGGTTCCAATCCCCCTCTTGAAAAACAGCTGAGAACCACGAGCCAAAGAGTCTACGTGGAAGGATGTTCCTTGCTGTTTTTTTCACCTCTTTGAGCTTCCTTTGTCTTCCCTTCCTGCTTAATGACTCTGCTTACAGCTTAAATGCATATTAGGCAAAGCCAACTTCTGTTTAGGCAGGGCTGTGGGGTTTGGAACGTGTTAATAACACCATACAAGGGGATCTTATAACTTCATAGACAGTGTTGCCACACATATTTTACCAGGACAATACTGGCCAGCAAATTGAGTTTTCAAATAATACTTTATGAAGCATACTTTGTACAGAGATTATTACAATAGTGTTTAGGATGTGAATACAGGGGTGTATTCTGTCACACACCGCTATTGTTCAATATGTATATGGGATCATCAGGGAGAGGTGAGGAAGTGCATGTTGCAGCGACCTCAGGCTGAGGACACCCAGCTCTGTATTTCCATCTCTCCCTGCCCCCGATGTATGGGAGTGATTTACTCAGTATCTGAAGGAAACTAGGTTATCGACCAGGGCAGCTGTCTGCAACTCAGCACAGGAGAGACGGAGATGACAAGGAAGGCAGCCAGAAGGAGAGGTAGAGAGTGTGTTGGCTCCCGAATGAACAGGATCCCTCCATCACTTCCCAGGCTTGTAACCTGGGGTCGTTTTGGATCCCCAGTTGCTCTAGATTTTTAGCTGGCAGCAGCCGTTGAGCACTTGCCAAAGAGATTGCATCTGATTCCTTTGGGATACAGAGATCTCTCCGGGTATTTGTGACGTCAAGGTTGGATCACTGCAATGGGCTCTACATGGGGCTGCACCTCCAGTCCTCCAGAAACTGCAGCTACTTAAACTGTGTTCCCTACGGAGCACATTTCTGCCTGTGCTCCAGGGTCTGCACTGGTCCCAGTTGCCCTCCATGGGCAGGTTTTTCATGGTTTAGGTCTCAGGAGGCACCTCTCTTCCCCTGGACACTGCAGCAGCTGAGATCATGCACTATTCTGAAGCTAAATAGGAGGAGCTGGGGAGGAGCTCCTGGACTTTGGAACATTCTCCCTGTCCCCAAACCTTGAGTCTGGATTTGGTGATGTTCAGTCCATGGTATAAGACCCACCCACTCTCCTTGGCTTTTCTGTGTGTGTATTGGGTGGTGGAGATCTGTTGGCAACTGAGAGGTTCTTCAGGAGTTCTTGTGAAGATTTCAGTTCTGTTGATTGCTGTGCTTTGTGTCTTGCACCTGCAGTCAGATGTACTTGAAAAATAACTACCAGGCAATCTGCATTCTGGGTACTTCACAGACCTTTGCTAGCTCATTGTGTGAGAATCGCAGAGCCCTCCCTGCCTTCCCCACCTTCCCTTTACATTCTCCCCTGAGACTTGTTTCCCTGCCTCTCTTACAGACAAACCTGGCTCAGGCCCTGCCCTCCTCTGGTGCTGCAGGGCGCTGCATCATCTGGTAGAAGCACCTAGGGCGATGGCAGCCTCTTCCACATCCACAGGGCTGGCTCTGTGCCCTATGGACAAGACACTGGGAGAGAAGAACTTTCTGCAGCTTTTTGTCATGCTCTGCCACTGGGGAGCTGCTGTGCAGGCCAGTCTCTGATTCTGGCAGGAGGAGGTGATGGCATAACCAAGAGCTGGGGTCATTGTGCAAATCTGTATGGAAATCTTGGTGGTGATTTTTCTAATATAGCTAATGAATGCCCTGTACTTTGTGTGGTTAGATGTTTGGCTGTGTATGTGTTCTCCCTATGTGCTGTCCCAGCTCTGGGCAGACAGCTGGCACAGCAGACCTCGAGCAAACTGCCCAATGACCACAAGATCCGTTAAGGTGCGAAGGCGCCCAGCCAGGTTTATTGTCGACAAAGCATGGTAATAGCACCTGGCAGACTCTACGAGGATACTAAGACATGTATGCCCATGATAAGGGACGCAGGTCAGTGAATGGCGGGACTTTCCATTCCCCCCTCAGCTGGTCAAAGATACTCCCTCTGAGGTGCATCTTTATCCTCCGATATCAACAAGTTATGTACTGCCTCTGATATGGTTACTGCCTCCTGATGTGGCTAGTTATCACCCATCACCTTGTACACGTTGATTCGATCAAAACATCTCTATTACATGCTGTCATCCTGACCTTATCTTTTAGGAGGGGTTAGTTTGTTCCTGTTATCCTTGGGGAATGTTTTTGTTCCATCCTTGATTATCAGGATGGTCTGGTACCACTTAATATCGGGATGTGTTTGCGTAAGTATTCTTCTGCTTAGCACTTCTTAGAGATATGTATTTCTATAATATCAGCCCTGTTTTGCCACATTCTATGAACAGGTCCTCCCTCATACCAGGCTTCTAATACAGGGGCTTATGTCCCAGACTCTCTTCCTACTACATTTTGGTTACCAAATCTGATCACTCAGGCTGTCTCACAATATTCCTTTAGCTCAAAAGTAGAGTGCTGATTTTCAATCTGCCATTTTGAGTTTTCTCTGTGCTTTTGCAAGGTCACTGTGGGGGTTTGGACCCACTGTTCTGGCAGGCCATGGATGTCTGGCGCTGGGGATAGGGAATGAACCTGATTTGTTCCTTTTGCCTTTCTAGCATCAAAACCAGAACTGAGACCCTCACAGAAGCAGGAAGGTGCTGCTGCCAGGGGAGCAGCTGCCTCCCCTAAGTCAAAGCCCTCACCTGGGCTACTCCCCCATCTCTGAGCTGGGTTCTAGCCCAGAACAGAGAAAATGAGGAACCTGTTCCTGTCCCCCATGCCTTGGTCTCCATGGAGCGGTAACACTAAGTCTCCAGGCTGCACAACATGTCCCCTAACCCATGGCACAGAGTAGCTGGTGCTGCACTGTTTGCATTTTCTCTCATTTAACGCATTGAATGTAATTAGACTTTTTGGAAAAGCTTCTCTGATGTTAGGTGGAGACCATGACATCTGTGTTCCTATGGTCTTCAGCCATTTCTGAGTCCTGGGTGTGGGCAAAGTGCTGTCAAAGAGTCTGCTTAGGGAGCAAGGAAATGGTTAGTGATTGGTAACCAGGGCAGAGGTAATATTCACAGCCTCCTTTCAGTGCTAAGGCAACTGTAGTGCGACATTATCCTGCTGTCCTAGCCTGTTGCTTTGGCTCTGGCGTCCCTCTGTGCATCCCTTCACTGGCGCACCCTTCTCTGTTGCTGCTTGTGTTCACTGTCAGGGCCCTCCTGGTCAATCATCCTCCCTGTCCTCTCTCATTCGCTATCAAGTTGTTTACACATGGTTGCATGATGCCAGCCTCCACTGCCCACCTGTTAAATATTCAAACGAGTACCTTTATGCTTTCTCCCATGCTGCCTCTCAGACTTGGGAGGCCCTCCCTATAAAAACCCTCAAAGCTACCTCCTTATTCACCTTCAGATCCCTTCTCAAAACTCTCCTTTGCAGTGATGCCTAAAAAAACAGGACTGTGATTAGGCGAGAGGACACTGAGACCACAGCGTATCATGGTGACCAATACTCTTTCATTGTTTCCTTGTCAGTCTCTCTATCAATCTATAGTCTCTTGTCTGATACTTAGAATGTAAGCGCCTTGTGCCAGGGACAATCTGTTTTTTTTTTTTCTGTCCTTGTACAGCGCCTAGTACATTGGGGTCCTGGTCCATGACTAAGGCTCCTAGGTGCTACAGCCATCATCCCAAGCCATCAGTAACAATCACAAGCCCCTGCTACTTGACCTAAGGGTAGTTGATAAATTGCATAGTCAGTTGCTTTAACTCACTTTGACTCGTTATGAAATCTATTCAGAAGACCAAAGAACCATTATCTGTCAGGTTTACTGCTAAAGCCAATAAGAATATATTATGGGAAAAAAGAGTCAATATGATACTGGTCTCTGGAATCCATCTCATGCAGTGTTGTTATGTTCACCTTACACAGATGGTGCACTCCCAAAGTTATACGTTTCAGCTGAGAGTATTTATAGGATGATTTTACACGTTACACATCTCTTTACGTGTCACTAAAATCCACGCCATCGGTTCAACCCAGTTTCTTATCTTGTTGCTCTGTTCCTTCCTTTCTCTTTGTTTTGGATGCTCATATTCCAGCTACTGGTTTGTCAGTGTAACTCCCTACCTGTTGCTATAGTAAAATAATCATATGTCCTGATCCTGACAACTTTCATAAGTATTTAAGCCAAAGCTTACTTCAGCTAATGCAAGGTGTTAGAGGACACTTAGCATAAGAGACCAGAATTATAGTAAAGATATAGGCCATCCAGGTGTGGGAAATCAGTATTTCAAGATCCCCATCATGGATAAGGTCATTCAAGGTAATTTAAACTGAGTGGATTAATTTACATGTTTAAAAAATTGGTTGGTAAGTTTAAACTTCATCTTGGTATTGGGGCTCAGTTTGGATAATAGATTCATTTTGAAAAACTGGGATAGACAGTATCATAGTGTGTCCCACAGTGTTATGTAGATGAGAAATAAACCAGAAATTTGGAGTAGTGACATTATAAGTGAGGCCTCCATATATAAATTCAGTATAATTAATTACTACACACTACTGTCCATCCATATTATAGGTCACCCTTACTGCTTGTTGTCACCATCTGGAAAGCTGTTTCCATCTGGAAAGCTTCACAAGGCAGGAGTGGCTAGCTTCTGCGTCCCATTGTACTGGCTTGAGCAATCGTGGACACACACCTGGTTTTGCAACGTTAAAAATGTTCCTGGCACAACAAGCAGTGTGCAGTGCTCCTCAGGTTTGCATTGCTGTGTGATGCACCACAGAGGTAGATCCTGTTGTTTCTTGTACATGCTGTCTTTCAGATAACCCTCTGAATGGACAGTAGCTTATTTATTAAATATTGCTGTATCAGGAACCAGTATTGGTATGCATGGATCAGACCCTGAGAAAGATTGTTTTGAATAACATGTGCCTTGATTAGGATGTTGTGTCACTGACCCCAGATTACATAAGAACAGTCATACTGAGTCAGACCAATGGTCCATCTAGCCCAGTATCCTGTCTTCCAGCAGTGGCCAATGACAGGTACTTCAGAGGGAATGCACAGAACAGGCAATCATTGGGTGATCCATCCCTTGTCATTCACTCCCAGCATCTGGCAGTCAGAGGCCTAGGGATACACAGAGCATAGGATGGCATCCCTGACCATCATAGCGAATAGCCACCGATGGCCAGATCCTCCATGAATTTAGCTAATTCTTTTTTGAACCCCTCTTGTAGTTTTGGCCTTCAAAACATCCCCTAGTAACAAGTTCCACAGGTTGACTGTGCGCTGTGTAAAGAAGTACTTACTTTTGTTTTATTTTAAACCTGCTGCCTGTTAATTTCATTGAGTGACCCCTGGTTCTTGGGTTATGTAAAGGAGTAAAAATGCTTCCTTATTCACTTTCTCCAGACCATTTATGATTTTATAGATCTCTGTAATGTTCCCCCTGAAGTCGTCTCTTTTCCAGGCTGAAAAGTCCCAATCTTTTTAATCTCTCCTCACAATGGATTACAAATGGTACTAAAGGGGAACTATGTACATAATTTAACACATTGCCAGTTTACCACTATTTTTGTTATACACTGAGGACAATATCATTTAGCTCAGAGGGGTAGCCGTGTTAGTCTGGATCTGTAGAAGCGACAAAGAGTTCTGTGGCACCTTATAGACTAACAGACACGCTCCAATACGGCATGCATCCGACGAAGTGAGTATTCACCCACGAAAGCTTATGCTCCAATACGTCTGTTAGTCTATAAGGTTCCACAGGACTCTTAGTCTGGTTCTGTAGAAGCGACAAACACGGCTACCCCTTTGATACTTGTAAATATATTGTAAATAGTTCTTAGATCCTTTCCACCATTGATAAAGTTTACGGTCAAGTGGGACCCCAATTTTGTTTTTCGCCTCTCACCAGTCTTCCCTTCGAACCTCTAGCCCGGTGGTTCTTAACCTGGGGTGCACGCACCCCCTGGGGGTGCGAGACACCCTTTCTGGGAGTGTGAGACATGCCGGATTTTTTTTAGAGGTGGCTTTCCCGTGGCCAAATGCTTACTTGTATTTTTTAAATGCGCAAAGAAATAAGTTTCTTTGCAACCAAAGTAGTAATTTAGTTGATGACTTTGAAAATAGAGAGTTTATCCTTTGCCTAGCATACATGGCAGATGTATTCACACATCTAAATGAACTCAACACATCTATGCAAGGAACTGGGAGGAACACGGTAATGGCCAGCTAGAAGTTATCTGCTTTTATTCGGAAACTTCCAGTTTGGATAAAGCGTGTTGAGAAAATAAATTTCACTAACTTTCCTTTTCTTGAAGAAATAGTTGTTTCGGAAAATGAAGGAATGGCCATCACAACTGAAGTGACAAAGCATTTGCAACAGTTGAGTGACTCTTTCCAAGGATATTTTTCCACTGGAGATCTTGATGTGGCAAAGAAATAGATACTGGATCTATTTCTTTTTAACCTGGATTCCATCAACGATAGTGATTTGATGAAAGATGATCTCATTGAATTATGAACTAATGGCCGAATCCGAATGGAGTTTGAGACAATGAAGCTTGAGTATTTCTGGTGTTCTCGACTAGCACCGTTTCCACAACTGGCAAAGAAAGCGCTGGAAATCCTTGTGCCATTTGCAACTACATACTTGTGTGAGAGAGGATTTTCATCACTCTTACACATCGAAACAAAGGCCAGAAACCACCTAAATGCGAGTGGTGACATTCGTGTGGCTATTTCAAACAAAGTTCCTCATTTCTTGAACATCATTGAACCAAAAGCAACAGCAGAAGAGTCACTGAGCCGGTAAACTTTAAAAAGTGTGTAATTTTTCATGTATTCTTAATTTTACTGCAAAATTAAAATAAATATATAATTCTCTCTTTCATTCTATAGTTATGATAGATCTAGGTTTAAGGAACTGACCTATTTAAACAATTTTTGACAAGGGGTGTGGGAACATATTTTGAGAACCAAAGGGGTGTAGGCTGCAGTAAAGGTTGAGAACCACTGCTGTAGCCATATGCTGTATGGCCCATTGTCTGTGAAAGTGGCCTTTCTAATTGCCATAACATCAGCCAGAAAAGTCAGTGAGTTGGGAGCACTCTTGGTGGACCTGCCATATATAAAAAGAAAAGGTCTTGCTATGCCCCCACCCAAAATTCATCCCTAAAGTAGTTTCCAAGTTTCATATGAGTCAAACTATCTACTTACCAGTATTTTAACCTAAGTCATATGCCTTGGATGAAGAGAAGTGACTACATTCCCTGGACATCTGAAGGGCACTGACCTTTAATCTACAAAGAACAAAAGTTATTAGCAAGATACCTAAACTATTTGTTTCCATAGCAGACAGATCAAGGGGTCAAGCTATATCTGAGTAGAGACTTTAAAAATGGATCTCTGGTTGTATTATCCTTTGCTACCAGCTAGCTCATATTTCCCACCCCTTCCCTGGAGGGGTGAGGCCTCGTTCCACCAGAGCACAAGCAACCTCTGCCACATCTCTGAGAGACGTACCTGTACTAGAGGTATGTAGGGCAGCCACCTGGAGATCCTTGCACAAAGCATTATGCTTTAGTCCAGTCTTCTGCTGCAGATCCAACTGTGGGGACAGTAGTATTACAGTCAGCGATCACTTTTGTGTCCTCGCATCCACTTCCTGTTTGACCACTCTTTGTTAATCTCCTATGTGTGGAATATACATAGGGACCACCACTCAAATAAAAAATGGAGGTTACTTACCTGTGCTTCAAGATGTGTGGTCCCTATCTGTATTCCACTGCTCACACTCCAGCACCTCTGCTGAAGATTATCTGGATTTGTGGCAAGAGGAGGAACTGGAGAGGTGTCTGTCCACAGCGTCCCTTATATCCTTGGTTCAGAGCTCAAGGAGAGCTACAGCACCTGTGTGGAGCAACAGACATGGCTTGCTAAAAAAATATTCTGAACTCAGGCGTATGGTGCACATGCATATCCCATGTGTGGAATACAGAGAGGGACCACGCATCTCAAAGAACCTCCAGATACAGGTAAGTGATCTCCATTTGTGTTGGATTAAACAGCGTTGGAATGGTCATGCATATAGTAGCTTGTGTACTTGTTTTCCAGTAGCCAGGCCCTTATTACCATCAACTATGGGTTCTGAATCTGTTTCTGCTGGCTGATGTTCACAATAGTTAGTGTTAAAATAAATATATATTTTCCATATTACCCCTGTTCCAAATAGGCATTCCAGATTTGAATAATCCTGAAATGTAACCAATAATTCCATCTAGACTTTGGAGTCTCCTATTTTGAAAGATTCCGGATCATGGGATGATCTCTTGCCTGGCTACTGGGTCACGTGCACATTCCTGATAAGAAGATATAATATTAATTAATAAAGAACTATACAGTAATGATACATTTGCTTTTACACAATAACCAAATTAAGCCATATTCCAATGAGAGAGATTTAGAACTACACATGTATGCATGAACTCACTCTGCTTAATAATATACAGTTTAAATAACAGACCAGGTCCAGCTAGTGGTCTTTATGTGTCTATACACTCAATTGTCCATATATGGTAGATTGAAGTTCTCATGGGTTGATAGGATCATTGCTATGGCCCCAACTTTGGAATGGTCTCTAGGAGGAACCCATTCAGTGTGCCAGATTCCCCTAGGGTCTCACACTTCCTCCAGGGTAAGCCACGCAGTTTCACCACCTCCTTAACCTGGACCTCTGAGTCTGCAGCCCCCCTGCTTCACACCATGAGCTCAGTTTAGTGAGTTCAACTAAGACAGACCCTGATGGAGATTTGGATGCTCTTCAGGGATTAATGCACCTCGTCTCACATCTGCAGTGACTCCGTGTTGTCGAAACAGTAGGGCTTATTAGTCATGTGGAACACAGCATAGGAAACCTTTAGGTTCTTCTTCAAGGAGAGTCCCTGTGGGTGCTCCACTTTAGGTGATTGTGCACCCCTGTGTAGCAGTGCCTGGTTGGGTTGCACATGCGCTGTCCCTCTTTCGTGCTGCCTCAGGCGGTTACATACCGCAGTGCTCAGTTGCTTCTCTACCGCCTTTGGCTTGAGTAAGAGCACTTAGCAGCACCTCTGTACCTAACCCTAAATAGCATAGTTATTCAGTTAAGAGTTAGTTGTTGATTAGCTTATAGCTAACTTTCCTTCCCTGTTTATTTTACTTCCTTTTTTATTTAAAAAAAAATTCTCTCATATTAGGAAATTGTTTCAGTTGTTAGTGACCCTTTAGAGTAGTGTAGTTCTCCCTTGCAGGAGAAAACCATTCTCTGAGGAGCATGCCTGGCTCCCTGTAGGTGCAGACTCTCTCTCCTGGTCTTGGACGGGCACTCACAGTATGTCAGCTGCCTTGGTGAGATGCACGTCCCGCAGAAGTGCTCACATTGCCATAACCTGAAAGCATGCACCAAGAAAGTGAGAGCCCTGCAGTTGAAACCCCTCATGATGGAGAATTCTCTGCGCCCAGCATCTGAGCCCGAATCACCGCCGCCCCTTTCCTCCCCCCGGACAATGGTCTCCCACAGCAGCCTCTGACAGAGACTCTGCTTTATTGGCTCAAGCAAAAGAGCACTCGGCCAAGAAGGCAACTAAAAAGCGAGCTCCAACTTCCTTCCTGGGAATCTGCCAAGAAATGGCGTTCCCCAACTCTGCATACCCCATTGGTACCAACCGCCCCGGGACCTTCCACAGCCAAGATAGTGGATCATCCAGTACAGTGAGTACCACAAGAGCAAAAGACCCTAAGCAGGCTAGCTCAGACAAGGGCAACAAAGGGAGATCAAAACCCTCTGCCTTGGCACCGTCAGAGACTACGAGACACTTGGCACCACTACAGACCATGGTGCCATCTTCTGTTGGCACAACCCATATGGTACACTCTTCAGCACCGACAACCATACCACAGCCATCGGTACCACCCAGAACACCTTCAGTGGCACCAATGCTCCCAGTACCGCAGTAATTCCTGCGCCTTAAGGACTTGCTGGTCTCCTTGATGCCAGAATCTCCTCTTCTTGTTACTGACATTCCAGCTCGATTGGTACTGAGCTATCTCACCACGCTGCCCAGATCTGCTACTCCCTTCTCGAGTGATTTAGGATGACAACGAATAGGAGAAATCTGCTCCTCACACCACTCCTTCCCCCCCCCCCCCACGTCCACATTCTCTGAGCCACATTCTTTGAAGGCATCTAAGAAGACCCAAGTTTTCTCTTTTAAGTCTTCTAAAGACCATGCCCCAAGTTCTCCTGGTAGAAAATCTACCTCAAAGAAATTGAAGTCATCAGCTTCCCGGGATCCCACTGGTCTCTGACATGGTACCCATGAAGCTGCTGGTTCCTCGGGTACCAAGAGTTCTGCCAACCATAGAGACTCTAAGGTATTGGGCTTCAAGAGGCCATTGATACTGACAGGAGACCGCAGGGGCAAGAAGAGCTCTACCTTGGTACTGAAAGATCTCTCGTCTCCTTCTGTATTCCTCCCCAGAGCATTTGAAACTCATGGTCAGAGAATCATAGAATATTCAGGTTGGAAGAGACCTCAGGAGATCATCTAGTCCAATCCCCTGCTCAAAGCAAGACCAACCCCAACTAAATCATCCCAGCCAGGGCTTTGTCAAGCCAGGCCTTAAAAACCTCTAAGGATGGAAATTCCACCACCTCCTTAGGTAACCCATTCCAGTGCTTCACCACCCTCCTAGTGAAACAGTGTTTCCTGATATCCAACCTAGACCTCCCCCTCTGCAACTTGACACCATTGCTTCTTGTTCTGTCATCTGCCACCACTGAGAACAGCTTAGCTCCATCTTCTTTGGAGCCCCCCTTCAGGTAGTTGAAGGCTGCTATCAAATCCCCCCTCACTCTTCTCTTCTGCAGACTAAATAACCCCAGTTCCCTCAGCCTCTCCTCATAAGTCATATGCCCCAGCCCCCTAATCATTTTCATTGCCCTCTGCTGGACTCTCTCCAATTTGTCCACATCCCTTCTGTAGTAGGGGGACCAAAACTGGACACACTACTCCAGGTGTGGCCTCACCAGTGCCGAATAGAGGGGAATAATGGCTTCCCTCGATCTGCTGGCAATGCTCCTACTAATACAGCCGTTGGCCTTCTTGGCAACAGGGGTACATTGCTGACTCGTATCCAGCTTCTCATCCACTGTAATCCCTATGTCCTTTTCTGCAGAACTGCTGCTTAGCCAGTGGGTCCCCAGCCTGTTGTGGTGCATGGGATTCTTCCTTCCTAAGTGCAGGACTCTGCACTTGTCTTTGTTGAACCTCATCAGATTTCTTTTGGCCCAATCCTCCAATTTGTCTAGGTCACTCTGGACCCTATCCCTACCCTCCAGTGTATCTACCTCTCCCCCCATCTTAGTGTCATCTGCGAACATGCTGACACTAGCTTAGTGGTTTGAGCATTGGCCTGCTAAACCCAGGGTTGTGAGTTCAATCCTTGAGGGGGCCATTTAGGGATCTGGGGCTAAAAAATCTGTCCGGGGACAGTACTTGGTCCTGCTAGTGAAGGCAGGGGACTGGACTCTATGACCTTTTAAGGTCCTTCCCTTTCTATGAGATATGCTTATCTCCATATATTATAATTCATCTCATCATCCAGATCATTAATAAAGATGTTGAACAAAACCGGCCTGAGGACCGACCGCTGGGGCACTCCACTTGATACCAGCTGCCAACTAGACATCAAGCCATTGATCGCTACCCATTGAGCCCGACAATTTAGCCAGATTTCTATCCACCTTATAGTCCATTCATCCAATCCAAACTTCTTTAATTTGCTGGCAGGAATACTGTGGGAGACCGTATCAGAAACTTTGCTAAAGTCGAGATGTATCACATCCACTGCTTTCCCCATATCCGCAGAGCCAGTTACTTCGTCATAGAAGGCAAACAGCTTGGTCAGGCATGACTTGCCCTTGTTGAATCCATGTTGACTGTTCCTGATCACCTTCCTCTCTTCCAAGTGCTTCAAAATGGATTCCTTGAGGACCTGCTCCATGATTTTGCCAAGGACTGAAGTGAGGCTGACCAGTCTGTAGCTCCCTGGGTTCTCTTTCTTCCCATTTTTAAATATGAGCACTATATTTGCTTTTTTCCAATCATCCTGGACCTCCCCCGATCACCACAAATTTTCAAAGATAATGGCCAATGGCTCTGCAATCACATCAGCCAACTCCCTCAGCACCCTGGTCCCATCCACTCCTTTGGCTACCATTACTTCAGCTCAAGCCCTGGACCTGATACCAACAATGCTCTCAGTACAGCAAGAATTCTGGTTTCCCTGAGATCTCACAGTGTCTGTCCTGGGGATAATCTCCTCAATCTGGGTGGTTTCATAAGGGATGAAACAGGCCATTGTCCAGTGGTTGGGGAAGAAGCCAGAATACATCACTAAAAGGTCACCGTATTTATAGCCTTCCCAGCTGATATGTGATGCGCTTTCTGGGACAGAGTCCTTAGTCCCAACAGCAGCTTTAGAATCTGGTGGTACCATAATCGGGGGCCGTTAGTCTTGCACTCAGAATCTTCTACACTAGCTGAACATGAGTCAGACTGCACAAAGGGTAAACCATGGCACTTGTAGCAGGAACTGAGGAATAGCCACAGATCTAAGCAGCTGCTCTGGCCTTGAGCTTCTGGATTTATGCTGCACTGTTTTGAGCATCAGGCCAGCCTACTGAGAATTACCAGTGGCTCGTGTCAAGTTGGCACCCCTGCCCTTTTGCATCTGCAGCCTCACAGGGAATGAACATTCTCCTTGGCTTCTCTAGCCACAACAGGGCATATCTCGCTGTAGCATGCTCCTGGTCAGGGAATACTTAGTCTCTGCAAGGGTCAGAGTTTAGAGCACAAAGTTTGAGTGGGGGAGTGCAGCACAGAGATTGGATTTGGGGATGAGTGGTGGGGTGATATTGCAGTGGATTTTGAGCCTTGTCGAATGTCTTTGTCCTCCCCTGCAGAATTAGTCTACTGTGTCTAATCAGCATTTCTCTAGCAAGCACCTGTGCAGTAATGCTGCACTCCTCTCTGCTTCCATGATGCAGCCCCCCACTGGCTTCTTCTCTACCAGGTGTCTTCACCAGCTCTGCACATCTGTTTGCCACTGCGGGGAGATGTGCTATATCACCCAGTCTGTACAGAAAAGGGTCTGGTTGATTACACTGGGAAAGGAACAGCTTCACTCCTCCAGTTTGCCAAGGCACCCCCTGTCCTAGTATTATCTGCTTCCATTTACAGCCTCACCAAAGTGTGGACCTAGAGGCACATATGAAAATCAAATTAACAGTATTTTATCTACTGTGTAATCCCCTCCCCGCTGTCCCTCAGCCCATCATGGCCAGTCTCCATAGTGCAGTGTCTAGTGTGTAAGCCGGGGCTGTGGCTTCCCTCCTCCGTCCGGGTCCATAAAACACCATTCACTCATGTGGTACTGTGTAAATACCAATAAAAAGGAGAGGGCCTTCTGGGCACTTTGCTTTGGGGAACACCAGACGCAACAGCATTAAAGAGGTGGGTGGGGTCTGTCTCTAAACACTAGGCTCCCTGCTCTCACATCCTCTCTTTCACTCCAGACAGCAAGAATGGGACTAGGCCCATGGATTTCACGCTGCCTCTGGTCTCAGTTCTTTGGAAGCAGCAGGAAGAGTGACCTGTGTCTCGGTGCTGAGCTCATAGGAGGCTCTTCAGGGACCAGCAAGATGGTGTCACAGGCAAGACTGTCTTGCTGGTTTAGGCAGCCCTTTGCCTGCCGGTCACGTCATGGTGTTGCTAATTATGTAGTCAGTTTCTTGACCACCCATTGGTTCCTTATGAAATATATTCAAGAGTCCAAATAACCAGTATCAGTCAGGTCTGTTGCCAACTATAATACAGCACAGGAAAAAGGTTCAGTATGATACCAGTCTCGGAAGCTCTCTCGTGCAAAGTTACCACCTTCACCTTACATAGGTGTGCTCCCAAAGTTACACATTTCAGCTATGAGTATTTATAGGATGATTTACAAGTTACAAAGCTTTTTACATCACTAAAATCCAATCCATCAGTTTATCCCAATTCCTTAATTTGTTCTGTGCCTCTCCTTATCTTTGTTTTGGATACTGGCATTCCAGGTACTGGTCTGGACTGTGGAGGTACCTCTCTAACTTGCACTAAGGCAAAGAACAAATGTATCTTGATTTTGACAAGTTTCCTATCTGCTTGTGCCAGATACTGAGTTGTACTATTTTAGGGTATTGTGGGATGTAGTTTAGCATGAGTGAATAGAACTGTGGAAAAACACAGGCCAGTTCAGCTCGTATAACTGCCAGGCATTCATATAGTGTGATCTATCCTAACCCAGCGGTTCTTACCCTTTCCTGACTACTGTACCCCTTTCATGAGTCTGATTTGTCTTGTGTACCCCAAGTTTCACCTCACTTAAAAACTACTTCTCTACAAAATCAGACCTAAAAATGCAGAAGTTTCACTGCACACTATTACTGACAAATTGCTTACTTACTCATTTTTGCCATATAATTATAAAATAATTTGATTGGAATATAAATATTGTACTTATATTTCGGTGTGATACTTGAGCCTGTTTTTCACGTGTGAGCCTTCTCATTCTGGGAGGCAGTGAAACGACAGCCACAATTATGTTTTTCTCCTCATTGAGTCTATTCCTGCTCTTTGTCTTGATGGCAGTCATAGAAGAAAAGGAGACTTCACAAAGATATGTCGACCCAAAAGGTAACAAAGCATCCAAAGTGTGGTTCCCAAGGTCAGTGTCCTCTTTCTGTACAAAACACTAGAGCTGGGTTAAGTGTGGAATCATTAAATATTTGCACACCACCATTTGAGGACAGCTGAAAATTTTCTTCCTGACTGGCAGAGAGATTACTGCTGCTAACATCTGACAAAATGAATGAGTTTTTTACCCAGTCGAGTTGAGTTTAGTTGTATTGAATGTTGGGAAAATCATTTGAACTGAGATGTCAAGTGGGCCAAATAATCTACTATTATTTCTTTAATTTCGCTCTGCTCAGTTTCCGCTGTGCAGACATCAGTTACATATGCATGAAGCAATGGAAAAACAGGTAAAGTCTTTGTCTCCATGTCTGGATTTCCAGAATTCAATTTTCTTGGTAAAAGCATTCACTTTGTCACAGAGATTCAGAATGTTAGTGTCACAGCCTTGCATGGACAAATTTAGATCATTCAGCTTTCTAAATATAGCTGCGAGGTAGGCAAGTTGAACTAACCACACAATATTTTCAAACACAGAGGCAAGAGGAGATGAATGATCGGAAAGAAATATTTGAACTTCTGTATGTAATTCCAGTAATCTGTCAAGTACTTTCCCTCTTGCAAGCCAGCGAACCTCTGTGTGAAGAAACAATTGCAGGTGTTCTGAGCCCATCTCTTCACAAAGAATGTGAAACAGATGAGCACTGAGTGTCCTGGACTTGATAAAGTTGATAATTTCAACAGACTCATTTAAAACTTCATGCAACTCCGAACTCATCTCTTTTGAAGCAAGTGCTTCTCTGTGTATGATACTGTGCACCCACCACAAGGAAAGATTTTCTTTCCTGTTCCTAGCTACAAGTACGTTCACTCTTCCTGTCATTGTAGCACCCCGTCAGTGCAGATGAATGTGCATAAATTCAATTCAAATCGTGTTCAGAAAAAAAACCGTCAATTAGTTTTAAAATGTCCTCTCTGGCTGAGTTTGCCTTTATATTTTTGCAAAACAGTCTGTGCTCGTTGATATCAGTGGTTTCAGGGTATCGAATGTAAGCAATCATCTGAGCTTCTCCACTAATATCTGTGGACTCATCAATTTCAACCTCATTAACATGCTTGTATGCATCAATAAATGGCATAAAACGCATGTCTAATATATGCACATTACGTTACCATGTAATAGTATATAGAGCATATAAACAAGTCATTGTATGAAATTTTAGTTTGTACTGACTGTGACGGGTTGGGGCCACAGAGACCTGCTTGGTGCTGCCACCTGGTGTGCCAAGGCTACTTTTGCCCCTGCTTCCAGGCCTTTTCCAGCTTGGGACTCCCGAATCCTGTCTGTTTTGAGTCAGATTCCACCGATCTGCTGCAAACACAGACCCAGGTCCGAACCAAGTCCACTCCCCACTGTAAGGCCCCTGGAAGCGCTCTTGCCTTTGACACCCAGCTGCTCAACTCCAGGGAGGTTCAAACCCTTAATAAATCCGTTTTACCCTGTATAAAGCTTATACAGGGTAAACTCATAAATAGTTCGCCTTCTATTTCAAAGATAGAAAGATATGCACAACTGTTCGCTTTCCCCAGGCACCAACTCGTACTCAAGGAAACTTAAGTAAAAAGTGATTTTAATAAGTACAGAAAATAGGATTTAACTGAGTTCAATTAGTGGCAGACAGAACAAAGTGAATTACTAAATAAAATAAAATAAAATAGAACACGCAGTTCTATGTCTAATCAAACTTCACACAGATATAAAAACCTCACTAGGTCCAGTAAACAGGCTACCTTCCACTTAGCCTGGGTCCAGCGATCACTCACCCCCCTAATGTCTTTGTCCTTTGTTCAGTCTCTTTCGGGTGTGTCCTGGGGGTGGGGTGGGGTGGAGAGTCTCTCTCTTTAGCCAGCTGAAGACAAAATGGAAGGGTCTCCCCCGGGCTTTTATAGTCTTTTTCCCCTCCCTGTGTAACATCCTGTTACCATGGAGTTTTGGGATCACCTGGGCGAGTCACCTATCCATGCACCCTTCCGCAACCAGCCTAACCAGTTGCATTCCAGACCCGGCCCCAA
The DNA here is from genome assembly GCA_033296515.1 of Macrochelys suwanniensis. NCBI lineage: Eukaryota > Metazoa > Chordata > Testudines > Chelydridae > Macrochelys > Macrochelys suwanniensis. The sequence continues at coordinate 130,338,208 of CM065780.1, read as the reverse complement.
TGTGGATTGGGGTCTGCAACGTCTTTTGTCTGTTAAGTGCTCGCATTTAACAGGCACATTCTTTGCTCCAAAGATCATAGATCATAGAATATCAGGGTTGGAAGGGACCTTAGGTCATCTAGTCCAACCCCCTGCTCAAAGCAGGACCAATCCCCAATTTTTGCCCCAAATGGCCCCCTCAAGGATTGAACTCACAACCCTGGGTTTAGCAGGCCAATGCTCAAACCACTGAGCTATCCCTCCCCCCCAAATAAATAAATGGAGATATGCAAATCTCCTAGAACAACCTCCAAAGGTCATGGAGTCCAGTCCCCTGCCTTCACTAGCAGGACCACATACTGTCCCCTGACAGATTTTTGCCCCAGATCCCTAAATGGCCCCCTCAAGGATTGAACTCACAACCCTGGGTTTAGCAAGCCAAAGATGATCCTATGCACTTACAAAGGCTATGTACAAAACCAGCAAATATAAAACCAATCTTCATAACTCCAACTACAGCAATGATACATGCATACAAACAGGAGGAGTAAATTCAGTAGGTCATAACTTTCACAGAGATATGTTACATGGCACATGTAGCATAAAACATATTCTAGTTACATATATACATTTATAAGCATCTCCCCATAAAGTTTTATGGGGAACACCGTCACACTGACTTCACTAGTGCTTTTTATGTAGCCTCTTGTAAAACTAGGCAAATAATCTAGATGAGTTGAAGTACCCCTGGAAGACCTCTGCATAACCCCCAGGGAGTACCCAGCATCCAAGATCCCTTTCTTCTGAGTTATCAGTGCCTCAGAAACAGCTAATGTCATTTTTGACATAGAGTGCCAGTACCACTCCCCCTCCTCTTGTGCCTCTTTGATCCTTCCTAAATAGGTTATAACCATTGATTTTAACATCCCAATCATGCAAATCCTCCCAGCAGGCATGGGCGGTGGGTACAAAGGCAGGGGAAGGCTCCGCCTACCCAAACTGCCTATGTGGCCCTGCCCACACTCCACCCCAGACTCCCACCTGCTTCCTGCCACGCTCAATTAGGGGGCCATAGCCCTCCCACTTTTTGAAAATGGACAGGCCTGGCCCATCAACTTTTTGCCAGGGAGGAAGCCTCCCCCTTCTCTTCCCCCTGAGGCCCCACCCCCCCAGCCAGGCCAGCATGGAGCCCAGATGGGGAGCCTGGGCAGCTGTAGGGAGCTGCGGCGGACCCTCCACCTGCCCAGGGTGTGTGTGTGTGGGGTGGGGGGGTCTGAGAGCAGCCCTGGGCCTGTGTCCCAGCTCCTGGGCTCCCCAGCCGCCTGGGGCAGGAGGGTCCACAACTTCACGCTGACTCTCCCCCACAATTGCCCGCACAACTATCCCCATCCTGGCTCTGGCTGGGGATGGGGAAGGGCTTCAGAGCCACACAGGCAGCTGTGAGGAGCCTCAGACCCTCCACCTGCCCCAGGCGGGCAGGGAGCCTGGGGGTCAGGGCCACAAGCCAGGGACAGCTCGGGCCCCCCGAACTGCGGGCAGGTAGAAGGCCTGCTGTGGCTCACCACATCGTTAGGCTGCAGCTCTGAAGCTCTCCCCTTTCCTCCCTCCTCGACCAGAGCCAGGTCAGAGAGAGCTGTGGGGAGCCTGGGTCCCTCCTCCTGCACTGGGTGGGGGGACATGGGCAGGGGGCTGCTTTTGCCTCTACCTGGGGGGGGTGTCCCCCCACACTTTTGGGAGGGCTCCAATGCCCTTGTCCTGAGCTGGGGTTAGTGGGGGCCAGCCTGCAGCCAGGGACTCTGGGCGGCGGGAGCTCACGCTGCCCGTCCACCCAGCCCTCCAGGGTAGGATGGGGGCCGCACTGAGGGCCGTGCTCAGCTGCTCAGGGCCGTGCTGCCTGCCTGCGGGGTGCTCCGGGGCTGTGGGGGGGGGCCTCTGGGCTCGGATGAGGGAAGGGGGCGGGGCCCTGGGCAGAAGGAGTGGGCCGGCTAGGGGCTAGCCTCCCCAAGATAGCAGTTCATCCGCTGCCCATGCCAGTGAGTTTCAGAAATATCAATTAGATCAAATTTCTGCTTATAAATGAGCAATTCCTGGAGCAACCATCTTCAGCCACTGTGAGAAATGACTCAGTCCCACCCCTCTGCTCCCCGCCCAGGCTGAGCGAGCCAGAAATGTGCCGGGAGGGAGGCGCAGCTGGAGAAGTACAGAGGATGGTGGGGAGAGGGTGGTGGCCCCAGGGCAGGTGCAGGGGGAGGTCACTGGGGAAGGTGCGGGAAGCAGGTTCACTCTGCTCAACCTAGGGTGACCAGACAGCAAGTGTGAAAAATCGGGACAGGGGCTGAGGGGTAATAGGAGCCTATTTAAGAAAAAGACCCAAAAATTGGGACTGTCCCTATAAAATTGGGACATCTGGTCAACCTGAGTTAGGGGCACTGCCCATGCTCCTCCACCTGCTGTGGTGTCCATTAGGGTGCGGGGGTTCCAGGGAGACACTGGTGCTGTTGAGTCTGCCGGGGCTGGGACTGGCCCTGGCCCAGCCCAGAGGCATGTGCTCCCTGCTCCTTTGGCCCCAGTCCCCAGGAACCGGCAGGACTGGCTGTCCTGGCCAAGGGAGGTGGGGCTGGAAGGTTCCTCCCAGAGGCAACATGTAGGGCGGTTATGTGCCCCCCACTTTACATTGTGCCCCCAGTATCAGCAGGTGTGAGTCCGTGGTACTGTCTCAAAGGTTTTATGGATGTCCCAGTATATTAGAGCTACTGCACTTCCCTAATCTAAAAAATCAGTCATTTTCTCAAAGAAGGAAATCACTTTAGTCTGGCATGATCTACCTTTGGTAAATTCATGTTGCATTACACACCCTTTAATATTTACCGCCATTAATTTAATTATTCTTTCCTTAATAATTTGGTCTAAAGCCTTGCATACTACTGAGTCAGACTAGCAAGTCTGTATTTGTCTGGATCACTTATTTTTCCCTTCTTAAATATAGGTGCGACGTAAGCTGTTCTCCAGTTAGAGGGTACTACTCCAGAATAGATTTATTAAAAATTCTTGCTACCAGACTAGCAATCTCTCATACCAGTCCTGTTAGTATTCCAGGATGGAAATTATCTGGTTCCCTTGCTTTGAGTGCATTAAGCTCTTTAAATCTTCCTTGCACCAGATGTAGTAATTTCCATTTCTAGACACTCATTTCCATGAGCCATGTTGCCTTCATGCACATGTTCTATATTATCTTCCTTCTTGAAACCCAACAATTCATTTAGTTTTTCAGTCAGAACTAGATTCTTTATTCTCTTTTCCATCTATACTGCATAGTGGCCCAATCTCATCCTTCTTTATTCTCTATTTATATATCTAAAAATCCACTTAGTTGTTTTAATTTCTTTGGCAAGAACTAATTCAGCTTAACTTTTAGCAGTTCTCACTTTATTCTTACATCCATGAGGTAGCTTTCTTTGCAAATCAGCCCCCTTTTCCATTTCCCGTAGGATCTCTGTTTACTCCTAATAACCTTTTTGAGGTGTTTATTCATCCAGCTGGGTAGGGTGCCTTTCCCTACAATTTTTCCCCCCTTGCTTGGGATGTAAATTTCAGATGATTTTTTTTATATAGCTGATTCAAAAAAATTCCAAGCTGCCTCTGCATTTAAGTTCTTGAGCTCTTCACTCCAGCTGATGTATTTCACTAATTCCCTTAGTTTCCCAAAGTCTGCCCTTTTGAAATAAAAAATTATAGCTGATGAGCTGATTTTGATTATCAACTCACAATCACTTGAGCCAAAGTTATTGCCTAGGAGTAGCTCTTTGGTCGTGTCCTCACTACTTACCAAAACTAACCTCTTGTTGGTTCAAGTGACGATTCAATTAACACAACTGTCATCTATTGCATCCAGGAATAAGTGGCTCTACCAGTGTCAGTAGCATTTATTCATAGAATCATAGAATATTCGGCTTGGAAGAGACCTCAGGAGGTCATCTAGTCCAATCCCCTGCTCAAAGCAGGACCAACCCCAACTAAATCATCCCAGCCTGGGCTTTGTCAAGCTGAGCCTTAAAAACCTCTAAGGATGGAGATTCCACCACCTCCCTAGGTAACCCATTCCAGTGCTTCACCACCCTACTAGTGAAATAGTGTTTCCTAATATCCAACCTAAACCTCCCCCACTACAACTTGAGACCATTGCTTCTTGTTCTGTCATCTGGTACCACTGAGAACAGCCAAGCTCCATCCTCTTTGGAACCCCCCTTAGGATAGTTGAAGGCTGCTATCAAATCCCCCCTCACTCTTCTCTACTCCAATCTATGTCCAATTCTCCAATCTATGTCTTGGAAGTTGGTCTCCCATTGACACAATTCCCAAAAGTATTTCTCTGTCTAATAATAATGAGATCACTATCCATATCAGAGTCTGATCCTCAGGGTCTGTAGCAGACCCCATAATCCTCTCCCTCCAGAACCTCTTTCACAATCCCTTCCCAAACAGAATCTGTATTGTCCATATTATCACTTTGTATTTCTTTACAGTTAACTACATAGAATGCTACCCCACCATCTTTACCTTTATTCCTATTTCTCCTGAACAGTACATGCCCTTCAATACCTGTATTCCAGTCATGAGTTCTATTCCATGGTTCCCTAATTCCTATAATACCTGACTTGACCTCCTGTTGCACCAGTACTTCCAGTGCCTCCATTTTATTGCACAGACTCCTTGCATTTATGCACAAGCCTTCCAGTTGTTTACCTGAGACCACACCCACATGGGTGGCAGGAATAAGAGCCAGGGGGAGGCTAAGGGAATGGCTAAACTTGCAAGTTAGAGCACATTAAAGCAGCCCCGGGCGCCCTAACTCCCAACCTATCCACACTGGTAAGGCACTTAGAGCACCTGGACTCTGCAGCTGGAACGCTCCTAGTACTCCACCTCCACGAAAAGCCTAATGCTTGTTGTGCCTTGGCTGAAACGCCCCAGCGTCAGTGTGAAGGAGGTGTTGCCTTACTGTGCTTTGATCGGTCTCCAGAAATGTCCCATAATCCCCTTAAGTCAAGTGGCCACTCTTGTCATTGTTTTGGAATCGGCTGCAGGCATGCAGGATTTCCCCTTTCAAAGCTCTGTTTCTGACTGCCGGCATGCTTATCTGCTCCGGGACAAAGCAAGCCAATAGTGTGGAATGTTGCTTGCTGTGAGTGTGTGAAAGAGGCGGGGCGGGGGGGGGGGGGGTTGAACTTACAAGACAGCATGCTGACACACTCTCAGCACCCCAAAACCCCACTCTCTCCCCCCACGTACACACAACACACTCCACTCCACCTTCCCCCCCCTCCCATTTGAAAAGCACACTGCAGCCACTTGCCTGCTGGGATAGCTACCACAATGCACTGCTCTCTGTGGCATTGCAAGAGCTGCTAATGTGGCCACACCAGTGCGCTTCCAGCTGAGAGTGTAAACGCTCAGCAGCGTTTTCCCTGCTGCTGTCTCCGAAGGCTGGTTTAACTCCCCGCGCTCTACATCTGCAAGTGTAGCCAAGCCCTAAGCATCCCCAACAGGATGTGGTGCACCTCCCTTTGGAGCACTGCCACCGAAAGGGCACCTGGGCCACAGCTCTGCCCTGAGGCCCCGCGCCTGCATTCCGCTCTTCCCCTGTGGCCCTGCCTGCAATGCTCCTCTTCCCACTCCCGGTCCACCTCTGCCTCCCGAGGCCCTGCCATCACTCTGCCTCTTCCCGTCCCTGCTCCACCCCCTACCCTGAGACCCCCCACCTGCCGCTTGAGCCTCTTTGCCCCTTCCCCCATGCCCCCCCCCGCCTGCCACTTGCACCTCTTCATCCCCTCTCCTGATCCACCCCCCCCCCCCCCCCCCCCGCAGCCTGCTGAGCAATACTGACTGCAATGGCCAGGAAGATCTCCTGCAACCTCCACCAGGCCCAGAGCCCTTTGGAGAATTCTGGTAAGCAGCTGGCAGCAATTAGAGGTGCCTGGAGGCAGCGAATTAGGGCCGGCTCTAACCTTTTTGCCGCCCCAAGCAAAAAAAAAAAAACACTGAGCGCCGCCCTCCCCCCTGCCCCCCCGGGAAAAACAAACAACCGAGCGTTCCCCCACCGAAACAACCCCCCATCCCCCAAGCCCTGAGCCAAAAGAACCCCTGTCCCCGCTGTTAAATTGACGAACTTATATAAGCTTGCAGCGTCCAGTGGGCATAACTGGACACTGCAAGACACAGGTTCCTAGGGTTGTTTCTGGGATTGGAGATATTGGCTAGTGTCATTCGCTTGCAAGTAGCTGGGAGCAGCTTACATGCCAGAGGCTGTGTGTGAACAGCCCAGGAGTGGGGGTTTCTCACAGCAGAGCAGGGTAAGGCTGGCTCCCAGAGTCAAGGATTGGAGTGGCCTAGCAGATCACTCATCCAGACAACACCAGAAAGGAACGTCACACCCACTCCCAGGTTGTCAGTAAATCTGAGCCCTGTGGAATCTGTTAGACAGCCCCAACTCGACATTATTTCCTTTATCTTGACCTTTTGGTTGGGCAGAAAGTTGGCTGAAGGACCCTATGTGGCCATCTCAGACCCAAGGCAGGTGGAATTGATTAGAATCATAGACTATCAAGATTGGAAGGGACCCCTGTCCCTGTAGAAGTGGGGAATGTCCTTGTCTGCTTTGTGCCCTGCAGCCCAAGGGGAAGTCAGCGGGCTGGATAGATCTCGCTCCAGCTCGGGCCTGGCTTGGTTTTGATTCCTGGGTTCTCTTGTTTTTACCATCATGCAGTTTGCATGGGCTGTATCTTCATTCACCCTACATGGGCAAGTCATGCCAGTGAGCCTGAGTGACTGTCTCTCTCAGGCTCCCAGCAAGGCTGCCCTCTGCAGCTTGACACACAATGTACAAGGGCCTGGGAGTGAGACATGGAGCCTTGCACTTCTAGCGTGCTGGGTGTGGGAGACCAAGGCTGGCAAATTCTGACAGGGCCTTTCCAGACCCCTCTCCTCATGAAGGGCCTCCTAAGGCTCCTAATCGAGGTCCCTACATCACTGGACCTCCAGGTGACCTAAATCTGTGACCTGAGTTGACCCAGGCAGCAGTGACTGAGAGCCTTCGCTGTCAGTGACTGTTCAATGCCCCTCTGTGAGGTCTCAGTGCAGTGCCCACAGCTGGCACTAACACGGCCTCTTTCCTGAGCCTGCAAGTGGTGAATATGCCGGGGAAATGGGGCTCCCCTCCGATCCAAGACAGGCTGCAGATCAGAGCTGTGTGTGTGGCCCTGCTGCTCTCCATGCTGTACCTGTTCTGCATGATGGTGTGCAGTTTCAGGTACATTTGTCTGGCACTGTTCCCCACCTGTGAGTTGACTGTTTCACCCCCATTCCCTGAGGCACAGCGGGGGTCAGTGGCTCCTTACTGACAACCTATCCTAAAAGATGATCCCTCACTCTCACAGATCTTGGGAGACAGGCCAGTCCTCGCTTACAGACAGCCCCCCAACCTGAAGCAAATACTCACCAGCAACCACACACCATACAACAAAAACACCAACCCAGGAACCTATCCTTGCAACAAAGCCCGATGCCAACTCTGTCAACATATCGATTCAAGTGATACCATCACAGGGCCTAATCACATCCGCCACGCCATCAGGGGCTCATTCACCTGCACATCTACCAATGTGATATATGCCATCATGTGCCAGCAATGCCCCTCTGCCATGTACATTGGCCAAACCAGACAGTCTCTACGCAAAAGAATAAATGGACATAAATCTGACATCAGAAATCATAACATTCAAAAACCAGTAGGAGAACACTTCAACCTCCCTAATCACTCAGTGACAGACTTGAGGGTAGCAGTGTTGCGAGAGATTAACTCCAAAAGCAGACTTCAAAGAGAAACTATTGAACTCGAATTGATATGCAAACTAGGTTGCATTGCGTCCAGATTAAATAGAGATTTGGAATGGCTCAGCCATTACGTTAATTGAATCTATTTCCCTTAAGTTAACGATCCTCATTCACACCTGTGTGACCATCATGTTTATCACTTCAAAGGTTTTTCTTCCCCTGCTGTTATGGTTCCTCTCAACTAATTCGCCTCTTAAGGTTGGTCTATGCACCTCGACCTTATCATGTTTCTCTGACTGTATAAATATCTGTGTACTGTATGTTTCATTCCATGCATCCGATGAAGTGGGTAACAACCCACGAAAGCTTATGCTGAAATAAATTTGTTAGTCTCTAAGGTGCTACAAGGTGATGAAAGCTTGGCTGAGAGTTTAGCTGTGTGGATGGACAGCAAAGGCCAGGTCTTACAGATGTTCTGCAGGAAGAGTTGGCAAAATTGAACTGTAGCCTGGATGCGAGGACCTAGAGAGAGGTCCAAGTCGAAGATGACGCTGAGGTTACGGGACTAAGTGACAGGCAGGATGGTGGTGTTGCCTACAGTGATCAAGTAAGGAGGTAATGGGGAAGGCTTGGTGGGATGGGGGAGATTAGGAGTGCTGTTTTAGCCACATTTAGCTTGAGCTGGTGGCTACACAGCCACAAGATTTCAGAGACAGGCCTAGATATTAGTGTGAACAGAAGGACACCAGTTTGGTGTAGAAAGGCAGATCTGTGATATGAGAGCCACAAGGTAGGTGAGGCAATATCTTTTATTGGACCAACTTCTGCTGGTGTGAGACACAAGCTTTCCAGCCACACACCCCAGCCTTTCCTCAGGTCTGTGAAAGGAACAAGGAGCACCACAGCTAAATGCCAGGTGGAACATATTGTTTAGCATAAGTAGCACATGTTATAAGGGACCATTCACGGTAGAGTGGCCCGTTAACACCTCTGCAGTTATAGGATACAAATGGGATTACTCATCACAGTTTGTTCTAAATGATTGTAATAAACCGTAAATCCAGTGTTTCTATTCAGTCCATGATGTTTAGTGTCTAGAAGATAAATCAATTTAAGTTCTCGGGCTCATCTTTTGAAAGTGTTGTACAGGTTTCCTTTGAGGATGAGGACTGATAGGTCTGATACTGCGTGCTCACTTTGTGACAAGTGTTCCCCCACTAGGGTTGCCAATTTTGGTTGAAGTGTTCCTGGAGGTTTCATCACATGACATAATCTTTAATGAAAGATTAATCTTTAATTCCTGGAGACTCCAGGACAATCCTGGAGGGTTGGCACCCCTATCACACCACGGGTGATACGGTGCTTGTCCTTTATCATTTTCCTGTGTACATTTATTCGAGAGCATAGTGACTGTCTGGTTTCACCCACATAGTTGTAATTGGGGCACTTAGTGCACTGCATGAGGTACGCTACATAGAATCATAGAACTGGAAGAGACCTCGAGAGGTCATCTAGTCCAGCCCCCTGCACTCATGGCAGGACTAATTATCTAGACCATCCCTGACAGGTGTTTGTCCAACCTGCTCTTAAAAATCTCCAATGATGGAGATTCCGAAACCTCCCTGGGCAATTTATTCCAGTGCTTAACCACCCTGACAGTTAGAAAGTTTTTTTCCTAATGTCCAACCTGAACCGCTCTTGCTGCAATTTAAGCCCATTGCTTCTTGTCCTATCCTCAGAGGTTAAGAAAAACCATTTTTCTTCCTCCTCCTTGTAACAACCTTTTACATACTTGAAAACTGTTATCATGTCCCCTCTGTCTTCTCTTTTCCAGACTAAACAAACCCAATATTCTCAGTCTTCCCTCATAGGTCATGTTTTCTAGACCTCACATCATTTTTGTTGCTCTTCTCTGGACTTTCTCCCATTTGTCCACATCCTTCCTGAAATGGACACAATACTGCAGTTGAGGCCTAATCAGAGCAGAAGAATTACTTCTCATGTCTTGCTTATAATACTCCTGCTAATACATCCCAGGATGATGTTCACTTTTTTTGCAACAACAGTACACTGTTGACACATATTTAGCTTGTGATCCACTATGACCCCCAGATCCCTTTCCGCAGTACTCCTTCCTAGGCAGTCATCAGGGCTGGCTCCAGGCACCAGCCGACCAAGGACGTGCTTGGGGCGGCACCTTCTAAGGGGCGGCCAATCTTGGGGCACCCGTGCGGCGCTCGGGGGGTTTGGTTTTTTTGGTTTTTTTACTTCAGCGGGGCGGCGCTCAGGGGAGAGCTTGTTTCGGCAGGGTGGGGCGGTGCTCGGAGGGGTTGTTTTGGAGGGGCGGCACTCCGGGGGGGGGGTGTTTCGGCAGGTGGGGGTTTGTTTCGGCGGTGGGGTTGTTTGGGCGGGGTGGTGCTCGTGGGGGGGTTGTTTCGGAGGGGTGGCACTTGGGGGGGTTGTTTCGGCGGGTGAGGGTTTGTTTCGGCGGGGCGGGGGCATTGTTTCAGCGGGGCAGCACTTGGTGTTTTTTGTTTTGTTTTTTTCCTTGGGGGCAGTGGCACTCAGGGCGGCGCTCGGGTTTTTTTGTTTTGGTTTTTTTGCTTGGGGTGGCCCTGGCAGTCATTTCCCATTTTGTGTATGTGTAACTGACTGTTCCTTCCTAAGTGGAGTACTTTGCATTTGTCCTTATTGAATTTCATCCTATTTACTTCAGACCATTTCTCCAGTTTGTTCAGATCATTTTGAGTTTTAATCCTACCGTCCAAAGCACTTGCAACCCCTCCCAGCTTGGTATAGTCCACAAACTCTATAAGTGTACTCTCTATGCCATTATCTAAATCACTGATGAAGACATTGAACATAACTGGACGCAGAACTGATCCCTGCGGGACCCCACTCGTTATGCCCTTCCAGCATGACTGTGAACCATTGATAACTACTCTCTGGGAACGGTTTTCCAACCAGTTTTGTACCCACCTTATAGTAGCTCCACCTAGGTTGCATTTCCATTGTTTATGATGTGATGTTTGTATCATGTTTTGATAGGCATGAGTACACAGGCGCCGACTTTCCAAAGTGCCGGGGGTGCTTGACCCCCGGCTCTGCCCCAGGCCCTGCCCCCACTCCACTCCTACCCTTAAGGTCCCACCGCTGCTTCAACTCTTCCTGCCCCCACTCCACCCCCACCCTTACCCTGCCTCTTCCCACCTAGTTCCGCGCCCTCCCCTGAACGTGCCTTGTCCTCACTGCTCCCGCCCCCTCCCCCCCGAGCCTCCTGAATGCCGTGAAGCAACTGATTGCAGAGGACAGGAGGCATGGGAAGGGAGAGGCACTGATCCACAGGGCCCGCTGGGAGGCACTGGGGGTGGGGGGAGCTGATAAGGAGGCTGCCGGTGGTGTGCTCACCACCCACCATTTTTTCCCTGTGAGTGCTCCAGCTCCGGAGCACCCACGGAGTCGGTGCCTATGCATGGGTAGGACCCATGGATCTTGAAAGGTCTGTTGTGTCAGGGGGTGTTGATCTTTGTAGCAGTGAAGATATGTCTGTAGGTTTTACATCTGTTGCTCTGGCAGGGTCTGAGACTGCTTTGAGTTGGTGTGTCCTGGTCTGCAATGTAATGAGCCAAAATCCAAGTGAAAAGAAGGGATAGGGACAGGTGCTCCTGTCTGGTGGTAAGGACTCTGTGTAAGGGTCTTATATCTCATCTGAGCCCTCCCTTTCCAGAGTTCAAAGACAGAGCTGATTAGACTCAATTGAGAGTCCCCCTCCCTTCCCAGCGACCACTAGAACTGAAATCACTGAAGCTGGTCTAGGGAGCTGAGCCTTAGATGTGGTGTGGAGATAGAGTTCCAGTGGTGCAGAGGAGGCTGCAGCAGTACGGTTCCCCCCTACCCAGTGAAACCACTAACAATTGGGCAAAGTGGGGAAAAACAACATCGCAATTGAAGGCTGCCTGATGGTGAGAGCCGGAGCAGCAGCAAGGTGCCCCCTGATCAACAATCCCAGAACTGTGATCACAGCTGAGGTCATCGCACAGTGGGACCAGACTGGACAGGCGGAGTGACAACAAGAGGCAGCAAGGTGACAGCAACAGCGAGAGGTGGTGGTAGCAGCAATGGCAAGAGAGGAGCCGAGCAGCAAAGCATCTCTGCATGGGAGCCAGGCAGCAGTAACGCCCCACCTCCATCCCTTGGGGCTGGACATGAACCTGCCTGAATGCACTCCCTGATACTGGGACTTCTCCAGCCTCTGACAACAAACTGTAAGTGGGGTACAGTGAGGGAAGGGGAAGTGGCATGTTAAAGGGACATTTGTCCATTGGACTTTCACATTGGAAGGGGGAAAGTGAGACAGAGGACACTGTCCAAGATACTGTGGGTTTGGTGTTTTAATTGTTATCTGCATACTTTTGAGTCATTGTTGCTGTGTGTTCTCAAATTAATGCTCTATCCCTCTCCCCATCATAAGTGTCCTTTGTGTTATACACAGACTGAGGCCTGGTCTACACTACAAAGTTAGGTCGAAGGAAGCCGCCTTAAGACGAACCGTTAATGTATGTGTCTACACTACCAGGTCCTTTACATAGACCTAAGTTGCCTCTGATGTTGCCTTCTGTAATCCACCTCTGCGAGAAGCGTAACGCTTAGTTTGATTTTCATGGGCCGACTGCAAGGTAGTGCAGATGCAGCGTTGTGTAATTTGACTTAATTGGCCTCCAGATGGTGTCCCACAATGCTCATCTGTGACTGCTCTGGAGATCATTCTCAACTCTGCTGCACTGCAGCCAGGTACACAGGAAACAGCCCCTCCCCTGCTAAAGCCCTGAGAACTTTTGAATTCCCATTTCCTGTTTGATCAGCATTGGGAGTGTGCCAGCCTGAGCACAGCTGATCATGGAGACTGCACACCCCAAATGCGCTCCAGCCTGGTCTGCACAAGCAGGGCTGGCTTTAGGCCGACTCCCCCGATTCCCTTGAATCAGGCCCCACGCCTAAGAGGGCCCCGCAATGTCTGTGTCGCGCCTAAGAGTGCCCCGCAACGTCCATGTCGGGGCCCCGCGCCTAAGAGGGCCCCGCAACGTCCGTGTCGGGGCCCCGCGCCTAAGAGGGCCCCGCAACGTCCGTGTCGGGGCCCCGCGCCTAAGAGGGCCCCGCAACGTCTGTGTCTTCTGCCGCCGTCTTCGGCGGCACTTCAGCGGCAGCTCAATCGCTGCCGCTGTCTTCGGTGGTGTTTTGGTGGAGGGTCCTTCGAATCGGGCCCCGCACTTGCTAAAGCCGGTCCTGTGCACAGGAGGTGGTGGATCTCATCGTTGCGTGGGGAGAAGGGTCTGTGCAAGCAGAGCTCCGATCCAGTAGAAGAAACGCTGACATCTATGCAAAGATCGCTCATGGAATGGGGGAGAAGGGCTACATGAGGGACACAGCAGTGCTGTGTGAAAATAAAAGATCTTTGCCCGGCGTACCAAAAGGCAAGGTAAGCGAACAATCATGCTGATGCTGAGCCCACAAGTTGGTTCTACAATGAGCTGCATGTGATTCTCGGGGGTGGACGCCTCACAGGTGTGTGAGTCTAGGGACAACAAGGAGGATTATATGGTGGATGAGGAAGAGGAGGATAATGAGAGACAGGCGAGTGGTGGATCCATTCTCCCCGAGAGCCAGGGAATATGTTTAACCCTGAAGCCCAGTGAGTGGCAGGACATCACGGTGACCGACTGTGATGCCGGGGAAGGCCCCTCTGGTGAGTGCACAGGTACAATGAAAGTCCAGTTACACGTCAGCGGGCGCACACAGTCGGTGGTGTACTGCATGTTTACTGTGAAGAAAAAGCGATGTGCCGTGGTTCTCTGCTCACAAGAGGCCGCTCTGGCTACGCAGAGGGAGGCCCCGGAAAAGTCTGTTTACGTGTACGGGGATTGCCCGGGAATCCTCCACGGAGATCTCTATGGAACTTCCATGGAGGTGCTGTGCAATCCTCTGCAGAAGGTTTCTGGGCTAGGCAGTCTTATTTCTTCCACCATGGTAGGACACTTTCCCATGCAACTCCTGAGTTAATTCTGCTGGCATCATTGCAGTACAGAACTTAGCAGCATAAGGACCGGGTCTATACCCAGACGCTTGTAGCATCTCCTTCCTTTCCTCTTCTGTTACTCTCAGGCGAGTGATATCACATAGGGTCGCCTAGGGGAAACTGGGGAAGTTCTCATTAAAAGTGCTCTTACACAGGAAAAAAAGGGCATATAGACCCCACCACACATTCCACATCGTCAACCCACGCGGCTGCTAATGTGCCTTTACTGTGCTCGGCATGGGTCGACAAGTAGTTTAAAGTGGCTGATAGTGGACTGGGGCCCCACATAAGAGATTCCGCAATTCAGGAGTGAAAACGTTCCCCCCACACGCCCCCTTCGTAAATAGCTTCCTGTGGTGCTATGGGGAAGGGCCATTGTTCAACTAGCTACCTGTGCTCCCAACATGAGCCTGCCATAAACTTCATTAAAAGTGCAGTCACCTGTGACCGGGGGCGCCGGGGGAGGGGGGGCGCTACTCACCAGGGCTGGAGCACCAAACAGCACAGTGAACGGTTACAGATTCTGATTGTTATGGCTTGCACCTAGTGTAATAAAGGGTTTTTTTGTTTGTTTTTTTAAATGAAAACGGCCTCGCTATGGAAACATTTTATTCATGTACAATGGCTCCTTTATTTTTTTTTCCCCCTGATTGACAGCTGGAAATGTGTCCTTCTGCGGGTCATCAACACCTGAAAGCAGACTTTCGCTGACTAGAAGGAGGAGAAAAAGAATGTGGGAGGACATGTTCACCGAGATAATGAACACCTCTGGGACAGCAGACACAGAGCTGAGATCATGGAGGATTTCACTGTCCGAGAAGTTGGACATGGAGCGCAGGAAAGCTTCCAATGAGCGAGAGCGTGTGGCGCAGGATGAGATGCTTTGGATTATGAGGGACCAAGCAGACATGTGGAGACATCTGTTTGAACTGCAGGAACAGAAGCAGGAGGGTAGAGTCCCTCTGCAGACCTTGGTGGATAGCCAGCCAGCATCGCCTGGCACAGAATGACCCTCCCCCAAGTGTTCAGTGAGGCGTGGGCAAAAAGTCCATTATCCCTTTCACTTAACTCGGGGATGGGGCGGGAGGGTACAAGGAACAGAAGGCGCCCATTCACAGACCTTTGATGGTCTGTAATGCGGTGTTATGTTACACAGCTGAAAATGTTTCTCCTTTTCCGACTTTACAACCCCTTTTCCCCAAGTTTACCTTTTCTCTCTGCTCTCCCTCTTTACTTATGTTTGTTAAATAAAGTAAATGGATTTGAAAAATAAATATTCTTTATTGAGTAGAAGCAGTGGGCTTGGGCGGGGGGTTGGCTTTAGAGGGACAGTGATACAAGCCAGGTGAAGGTTTATGAAAGCACAATGCAGACAAGCAGCTCACATTACTGTGACTCATTATTGAAACGGCTTTTCAAAGCCTTGTGGATACGCAGTGCTCAACTGCCCACCCCGTGGAGAATTTTCCCCCTTTTTTCACAGATATTATGGAGCACACAGCAGGCAGCTATAATCATGGGGATGTTCTCACTAAGGTCCAACCTTGTTAGTAGACTTCTCCAGTGCCCTTTCAAGTGACCAAAGGCACATTCAACCACCATTCTGCACTTGCTGAGCCTATAGGTGAACCGTTCCTTACTGCTGTCCTGACGGCCGGTGCATGGCTTCATGAGCCATGGGAGCAAGGGGTAGGCTGGGTTCCCCAGGATAACTATAGGCATCTCAAAGTCGTCAATGTTAATTTTGTGGTCTGGAAACAAAGTCCCGGATTGCAGCTTTTTGAACAGATCCAAGTTCCTAAAGATGAGCGCGTCATGAACCTTTCCCGACCGTCCTACGTCGATGTTGGTGAAACGCCCCTTGTGATCCACCAGCACTTGCAACACCATTGAAAAGTATTCCTTTCGGTTTATGTACTCTTTGGCAAGGTGGTCTGGTGCCAAGATGGGGATATCCGTGCCATCTATCGTCCCACCGGAATTAGGGAACCCCATTGTGGAAAAACCATCCACTATGTCCTGCACATTTCCCAGACTCAGTACCTTTCCTAGCAGAAGTTGATTAATGGCCCTGCACACTTGGAGCACAGCAGCTCCCACAGTTGATTTACCTATTCCAAATTGATTCCCCACTGACTGGTAACTGTCTGGCATTGCAAGCTTCCAAATAGCAATCACCACTCGCTTCTCCACTGCAAGAGCAGCTCTCATTTTTGTGTTGCTGAACTGCAGGGCAGGGGAAAGCGCTGCACAAAGTTCCTGGAAAGTGGCCTTCCACATTTGAAAGTTCTGCAGCCACTGCTCGTCATCCCATACCTGCAAAACAATGCGGTCCCACCAGTAAGTGCTTGTTTCACGAGACCAGAAACAGTGCTCAACAGAGTGCAGCTGCTCTGTGACTGCCATTGGTAACTGAATTCTTTTTTTCAATGGCTTGCAGGACATCGCTACGTGAGTCTACAAACAGTTCAGAGCTGCAGGATCATTCCCTTAAACCAGTATTTATAGAGCCTGCTAACAGAAGACAATCTGAACTCTGTCTTCAGGCTGTGTGTGAGGAATGCAGACTGAGTTTGTGTGAATTTCCATTGTGAACTAAATGGCCCTTGCTTTGAAGTTAGCAACCTTGTTCATTTACATTTCCAAGGCTCCTATCCAGTTTGATAGGTAAATGTAATTACTGGGATACAGTATATGCTATGTAAATTGTAATGTAACAGCATACAACAATCCTTCATTAGTTTTCATGAAGTTTACACATCAAGTAAATTCTTATTTTACTACTAATACACCCTTTTGATCTAAGGTTAATTAAGTACAGGGATACACATAATGTAAATTGATAGCAATCAACAGGTTACCGATAAATGAAGACAATATCATTTGCATTTCCTTTTAACTAAATTAGCACTCAAGTGAATTAGTACACAACATTCTTTTGATATTCACACACATGTTAATTGACTTATTGCTTTGACCTCAGCTAGCCTGTCCGCATCACACAGTCAAACACTTTATGCTTGGGAGTTGATGCTGGCAGCACATGTGGAATGCCTCAGGTCACTCCTAGTCTGCCTGTAGAGGGTCCTGGTTTCTGATGCGTATAGCAATACAGGCAGTATACAGGTGTGATAGAGCCTGAACTTGGTCTCAGTCCGAAGATGTTTTTGCTCTGTAAGCGAGACATGGACTTCCTGCAGGCAAAACCTATTTGCCAACCAACGTCCAGTTTTCTGCAACTCTTTGAACTAACGGGCTCTTTAATCCAGTGGAGAAAGGCATATCAAGAACCAATGGCTAGAAGCTGAAACCAGTGAAATTCAAATGAGAAATTAGGCACACATTATTTAACCATTCGAACAAACTTCCAAGGGAAGTGGTGGATTCTCCGTTTCTCGGAGTCTTCATGTGAGGACTGGCTGCCTTTCTGGAAGAAGCCTTAATAAAACACAAGTTACTGGGCTCAACTCAGGCATAACTTGATGAAATTCTCTGGCCTGTGACATACAGGAGGTCAGACTAGATGATCTAATGGCTCCATTTGGCCTTAAACTCTGTGAATCTAAGATCCACATACCCTCCTGTGGGTGGCACGTGAATTGCCGGCTGGGGGAGGCTAGCCCCAGCCCCACCCTTCTGCCCTCCCGTTGGAGCCCAGAGCCCCCCTCCATGGCTGCCAGCCCCTGCCCCAGGCTAGCACCCACCCCAGCCATGGAGCGCCAGGAGGGCGGGTGGTGTGGCGCAGCCCCAGGCAGGGCCACTGCACGGGGAGCCGCAGAGGGGATCTGGGGGTGGAGCATGGGCGAGGGTACGCCTGGCTGTTTGGGGAGGCACAGCCTCCCCCAGCCTGTGATACCCACCGCTCATGTCCTCCTTACCCCCTGCCATACTGTACGTGTTTCCAGCTCATCCTATCATCAGTCATTTTAACACCAGGTTCAGAGAAGTGGATTTTTAATGGCTGTTCCATAGATTTCCCTTACTTTTCTTGCTTAGCTGAGATCTTTGTGATTACTGAGTTCATGACCTTTAAAATGGCTCTAAGTCTGGCTTTTTTAGCCCCCTCTCCTTCCCTTTATAGAGGAAATATTTAAGAAGTAAGAGTCACAATGGAACACAAAGTGTGATGGTGTCAGTGACTCAGCGTGCTAGGATCAGTTCATTGTCTCTCTGCACTCAGTAACCAGTGAATTGCTCACATCGGTGGGGACAGAGTTACAGTTGTGGGGAATTGGGAAAGAGCAGCATTTCCCAACCTTCTGAACGACACACACTGTCCTTTAGCAACCCTCAGAACTTGCCTGTATAGGGGTCTGGAACGGGTCCCATATGAGGAGAGATTAAAGAGGCTAGGACTTTTTAGCTTGGAAAAGAGGAGACTAAGGGGGGATATGATATAAGTATATAAAATTATGAGTGGTGTGGAGGAAGTGAATAAGGAAAAGTTATTTACTTGTTCTCATAATAGAAGAACTAGGGGCCACCCAATGAAATAAGTGGGCAGCAGGTTTAAAACAAAAGGAAGTTCTTCTTCACACAGCACACAGTCAACCTGTGGAACTCCTTGCCTGAGGAGGCTGTGAAGGCTAGGACTATAACAGGGTTTAAAAGAGAACTGGATAAATTCATGGAGATGAAGTCCATTAATGGCTATTAACCAGGATGGGTAAGGAATGTCCTTAGCCTCTGTTTGTCAGAGGGGGGTGATGGATGGCAGGAGAGAGATCACTTGATCATTACCTGTTGGGTCCACTCACTCCGGGCACCTGGCATTGGCCACTGTCAGTGGACAGGATACTGGGCTGGATGGACCTTTGGTCTGACCCAGTACGGTCTTTCTTATGTTCTTATGTTCTTACACTGGGGCATCAGCCTCCCTGCCTGTGTGGCCACCTTCATTAGAGTAACACAGAGGAACTGAGAGGGGCATTTCCTGCTGTCTACAGGACCCCTAATGGGATAGGGGCTTTATTCAAATGCCACCATGCTGGTCTCTGCTTAGCTGCTCCTCCTCACGGTTGCTTGCACAGTTAAAAAAAAATGGTGCATGTTTTTTGCCAGTAAAAGTGCCATATTCTGTTCGTTCTCATTCATGGGATTGAATTATTCACCACTTGGGAGAGTTCGGCATGCTCAGCATTGCAGGAAGTGAACAGCAGGCCTCGAAACACCAGTGATTATCCCTAGGGGCAGTGCATTCTGCATTATTTGCTAGCAGCCAGTCACTGTCGCAGGGATGCTTTATTCGTGTACGGAGCCCCAAACAATACCAGGCTCCAGACAGAGACTATTCGCCTTTATCTCCTAGTTTAAACGCTTCCTTATCCAATTGGGAAGAGGAAACCATTCCGTGTGACAGAGGTGATCAACCACATACCGCGAATAGCAAATCTGGTTGAGAAGCAGTGTGTGAACAGCCATAATCTGTAAGTTATCCAGCCCCATGATGGGGCACCTCCTGACAGTGAAGCCATGTGCAGAGATTCTGGTTCAGGGAGTCATTTGCTAACCCCAGCCCAGACAGGAGAGGATATTGACCAGCCCTGTTCCCTTATGTGGGCCAAATCTTTGCATGGTGTGATGAGGTTTGATATAGCAGCTCACCTGCACTATGTGAGCTGTGACCTAGCCAGTGTATTTAAATACACAGGTAAATAACAACCCTCTGTAAATTCATTAGAGCTCCTCAGCTGAGTGACGTGTGCTATTAACTACCAACTTATCCCCTTAGTTTTGTAGATCTGCCAGACAAAGCCATCAAGTGTCTCTGGCGTACTTTGCTCAGTGACTTATAATGGGGAGGACTGTATAGTGGCTGTGGCTAGGGACGTAGGTTGCATGTGGTGCAAAGGGGTTATTTATCTGCCTCACTCATGGTACAATTACCCTCTACATGCACTTGGCTATTTTCTCCCAGTTCTTGGTTTCTTTGCGTGATGTGACTGTTCAGTGTTTATCTGTCAACGAGTCACCTTTGACATAGAGAGGAATCAGAGGCATGGAAGGTAGTCAGCAAGTTGTAATCAAGCTAACCTCTCCAGCCAGGGCAGTTACCATGCATGTATCCAGGACACAGGGCATGGGAGCCCCTGGAGTGGGGAATGTTGCTTTGGAAATGTGAAGGAGATAAGTACACTGTGTGTGCTTGTGTGTGACCTTCCAAAGGACTATTTACATTGTAAAAATGGGACCATAAAACCAAGAATGAACCTTTGTGTTGAAGCCGGGAATGGAGTCCGGATTGGATTTGGGATAAAGGCGATGGGCATTAATAAGGGACTGTCATCCCCTCCTTGTAGAGCCTATCTCAGGAAATACTTATGTGGATGAGGGCACTAGGCAGCAGAACAAAGCGACCTGGATGGAAGAAGAGAAGGGCCCCAGGAGCAGGACACCAGGCTGGTGGCTGAAGCTTACCCTGCTCAGGCTTTTCTTACCAGGCCTCTGTCACTGGCCTATCTCAGCACCTCACAATTGTGACTGAATTTGTCCTTACGAGTTGTGAGGGCAGCAGTTCTATTATCCCCATTCTACAAATGGGGTCTGAGGCACAGACAAGCCCTGGGTATGTCTCTGCTGGAACTAGAAGGTTAAATTCCGGTACGAGGAGACACACATGCTAACGCTGATTGAGCTAGCATGCTGAAATAGAAGTATAGCTGCTGTGGAGGGGCTGGATGCTCTGAGTACTGTGGCAAATTGCCGGCACTACTATGATGGGTCCCGCACTTTCTCTTCTTGTGGGGGGGGGGGGGTTTCAGGATGCCATTTCTTGCCCCTGAACTGGGGTAACAGCTATCCTACTAGTATCCCAGGGAAGGGGAGTGGAGAGGGAGGGACCCAGGCCCGCCCTCTACTCCGGGTCCCAGCCCAGGGGCCCTATGATAGCAGGTGAACCACTTGTACCAGTGATTCTTTCCCCTGGGCTACTTCCCTCTCCTGACCTTCAGCTTGTGGGGCTTCCTGCCTTCCCTCTGCACAAGCCAGGTGTCCCTTTACCTAGGATCTTGGTCTTCTTAGCCCGCTGCAGCACTTCTCAAAACTCTCCTCTGCTTTCCTTCAAACTGCTCTCTGCTCCACCACCAAACCACTCTGCTTCACTCCTCCAAACTGCTCTCTGCTCCACCACCAAACCACTCTGATTCAACTCCTCCAAACTGCTCCAACTCCTCCTCACTCTGCTCCAACTTCTCCTCTGGCTGATTGAAGCAGGGGGATTTTATCAGGTGACTGGCTTCAGGTGCTCTAATTGGTTTCAGGTGCTTTTAATTAATCTACAGGGAATAAGGCGTCTCCTCATCCTAGATCACTCTCCTGCTGCCTTCTGGCCATGCTGTATCACATATCCTCCCCCTCTACTCAACACTATGGGGTTGGGCAACTTGGGACGAGAGGCAATGCTTTCGTGACAAGTCATCTGCGTTGCCGTGTTGGCTTCCGGCCCTATGCTGTACTCGGAAATGAAAAGGTTGCAGAGATAGGAACCATCTAGTCACTCTTGAATTCTTCTCCTTGTTTCTGTGCATCCACTGGAGTGGGGCATGGTCTGTCACCAGGGTAAATCGCCGCCCCAGTAGGTAGTAATGGAGAGTTTCCATGACCCATTTTATCGCCAAACATTCCTTTTCAACGACAGTGTACTTTTGTTCCCTGGGGAGGAGCTTCCGGCTGAGGTACAGGATCGGGTGTTCCTCCTCCCCTACCATCTGCAAAAGGACGGCTCCTAGCCCTACCTCCGAGGCATCAGTTTGTAGAATGAATTCTTTCTTGAAGTCTGGGGCTATGAGTACTAGATGGCAGCAAAGGGCTGTCCTTAAATCTGCGAATGCCCCTTCTGCTGCATCAGACCACTTTACTATCGCGGGGCCCCGAGCCTTTATCAGGTTAGTCAATGGCCCTGCTCTTGTGGCAAAATGAGGGATGAATCTCCGATAGTACCCTACTAACCCGAGAAATGCTCTGACCTGCTTTTTACGGATTGGCCGAGGCCAATCTTGTATTGCCTCCACTTTGTTCCATTGGGGTTTTACCAAACCTCTCCCTACTACATACCCAAGGTATCTGGCTTCAGCTAGTCCTATCACGCACTTGAGAGGGTTGGCAGTGAGGCCAGCCTTCCTCAGGGTGTCGAGGACCGCTTCTACTTTTACTAGGTGCGTTTCCCAGTCAGGGCTATGGATGACTATATCGTCTAAATAGGCAGCGGCATACCTGACATGGGGTCGCAACAGTTTATCCATAAGTCGTTGGAATGTTGCTGGGGCCCCATGGAGTCCGAAAGGGAGGACAGTGTATTGGAACAGGCCATCAGGTGTAGAGAAAGCAGTCTTCTCCTTGGCGTTCTTGGCCAGGGGAATTTGCCAATATCTTTTAGTCAGGTCCAGAGTGGTTAGGTATCGGAACTTGCCTAACTGATCAACTAGCTCGTCGACACGTGGTATTGGATAGGCATCGAATTGGGATACTTCATTCAACTTCCGGAAGTCATTACAAAACCTCCAGGTGCCGTCAGGCTTGGGTACTAAGACGATAGGACTGGATTGTTTTGGCTAACCCTGGTTTAAGTCCCCAGCACGGAGATCCCACCCCTTACACCACGTGTGGCAAATTGCTGGCACTACTATGATGGGTCCCGCACTTTCTCTTCTTGTGGGTGGGGTTTCAGGGTGCCATTTCTTGCCCCTGAACTGGGGTAACAGCTATCCTACTAGTATCCCAGGGAAGGGGAGTGGAGAGGGAGGGACCCAGGCCCGCCCTCTACTCCGGGTCCCAGCCCAGGGGCCCTATGATAGCAGGTGAACCACTTGTACCAGTGATTCTTTCCCCTGGGCTACTTCCCTCTCCTGACCTTCAGCTTGTGGGGCTTCCTGCCTTCCCTCTGCACAAGCCAGGTGTCCCTTTACCTAGGATCTTGGTCTTCTTAGCCCGCCGCAGCACTTCTCAAAACTCTCCTTCGCTTTCCTCCAAACTGCTATCTGCTCCACCACCAAGCCACTCTGATTCAACTCCTCCAAACTGCTCCAACTCCTCCTCACTCTGCTCCAACTCCTCCTCTGGCTGATTGAAGCAGGGGGATTTTATCAGGTGACTGGCTTCAGGTGCTCTAATTGGTTTCAGGTGCTTTTAATTAATCTACAGGGAATAAGACTTCTCCTCATCCTAGATCACTCTCCTGCTGCCTTCTGGCCATGCTGTATCACAGTACATACTGTGATGGGGCAAGGCCAGATGGCTATAGAAAAGTAGTGGGAGACAGAAATATTAGCCCCAGGCTAAACAAATCCGTTATCAGGATAAGTAAATGGCAGCTGCTCCTGGTCAATTAAGACACCTGGGACCAATTAAGATCTTTCCAGAAGGGAGGGAAGACAGCTAAGTTGATTGGGACACCTGAAGCCAATTAGGGGCTGGCTGAAACTAGTTAAAAGCCTTCCAGTTAGTCAGTTGGGTGCACGTCAGGAGCTGTAGGAGGAAGCTGCGCTGTTGGAGGAACTAAGCAGTACAAACCATATCAGGTGCAAGGAAGGAGGCCCTGAGGTAACAGTGAAGTAGATATTAAGGAAGTGGGAGCTGCTGTGGGGAAGTGGCCCAGGGAATTGTACACGTCCCATTTCCAAAAAGTCAGCTACCATAGCTGCTACTATTAGGGTCCCTGGGCTGGAGCCTGGACTAGAGGGTGGGCCCGGGCTCCTCCCCTTCCCTCCTCGATTAATCAGAGACTGGGAGACAATAGAGACTGTGCGATGGAGAGTTGCTTCTCACCTCTCTTGCAGGCTTATGATGAAAATGGCTCAGTAGGTTGTAACCCTTGCCTCTAGAGAGAGAAGGGCTACTTGGTGGGTCACGGTGAGCCTCGGAGGCTAGCGAAATCCACCAGGAAGCGCGGGACCCACTGAGACAAGGACAGAGCTTTGTCACAATACCTATGATCTCAGATGGGATTGTACTCAGGATGGCTAACACCTCCTGCCATGAGTGCTCTGGTGGCTACACTTTATGTTTAGCAAGCTCACTTGATGAGAGCTAAAGTGGGTATGTCTCCTTGAGCTAGAATTGACACCTTCCAGCTCTAGTGTAGACATACCCTAAGTGACTTGCCCAAGTTCCCACAGGAAGTCTGTGGCAAGGAATTGAACCTGAGTCTCCCAAGGCCCATATTTGAGACCTAATCACTTGGCTACCCTTCCTCTACAGACTAAGGCGTCCTGTCCTGTAAGGTGTGCCTTGTCTGAGGCTGCGGCCCTTCCAGAGACACGAGAAACACTTCACCAAGGGTACAGACAGTGCAAGGGGTACGAGATGGCATTTTTGAGGGGAAGAGGATGAGAGTTTGCAGACAGCACTTGCAAGGATTGCTCCTCTCCTTTGGTGAAGATTAGGATCCTGTTCATTGTTGCCTTTCTCTGGTAACTCCCCACCCCCTGTGACTCTCCGTGAATATTTACTAGTGCATTATCATAGACTCAGAGAAGTGTAGGTATGGAAGGGACCTCAGGAAGATATCTAGTCCATCCCCCTGTGCTGAGGCACAGGGTTAAGTAGATCTAGATCAGAGGTTCTCAAACTGTGGTCCACAGACCACCAGTGGTCTGCAAGCTCCATTCAGGTGGTCTGTGGATAGTTGCCTCTAAGATGCATGCCTGGGTGGTCGCACACAAGAGAATGAAGGGCCACCCACCTAATTAGTGAATCCGCGCAGGCGTGGCTCCACTAATTAGGTGCCTGGACCCTGGAGAAGACACACATGTAAGGTGAGGTGATGGCCTTGGGGGAGATAAGGGGTAGGTGGGAGGGGGCAGTGGCGTGAGAAGAGGGGGTGAGGGGAATTTGGGACATGCAGGGCTGCAGTGGCCAGAGAAATAGGTGACTTTCCCCAGCTCCAAGGTTGTGGCTGCCGGGGAGAGATGGCCCTCCTTCCCAGCCTCAGCTCTGTGGCTGCTGTGGCGTGGGAAATACCCCCCTCCTTCCCAGCTCCAGTTCAGGGGCTGCCGCGGCAGGGGAGAGAGGGCACATCCATTGCATTAGAAAGATAAGACTACTGATATTAAAATATGAGTTGTGTGCTTTTATTTGTAGAACAAAAATGTTTATTATTAAGGTTTTTTTTATATAGCGCTTTTATGCAAAGTGCTTTACAATAGTTAGCTAATGGGACAAACAACATTTGGAAAGATCATTAAGTGGTCCACCGAGACCCTTAGCAATTTTCAAGTGGTCCGTGCATTTTTTTTTTGAGAAGCACTGATCTAGACTATTCCTGACAGGTGTTTGTCTAAGCTGCTCTTAGAAACCTCTGATGACAGGGATTCCACAGCCTCCCCAGGTCACCTGTCCCAGAATTTAACTGCCCTCATAGTTAATTTTTTCCCCTAATATCTAATCCGACCCTCCCTTGCTGCAGACTGAGCCAATTACTGAGTGTCCTACCCTTGGTGGACATGGAGAACAATTGATCATGGTCCTCTTTATAACAGCCCTTAATATATTTGAAGGATGTATAAGTAGGGGCATTTCCAGCAGATCGAGGGACGTGATTATTCCCCTCTATTCGGCACTGGTGAGGCCTCATTTGGAGTACTGTGTCCAGTTTTGGGCCCCACGCTACAAGAAGGATGTGAATAAATTGGAAAGAGTCCAACGGAGGGCAAGAAAAATGATTAGGGGGCTGGAGCACATGACTTATGAGGAGAGGCTGAGTGAACTGGGATTGTTTAGCCTGCAGAAGAGAAGAATGAGGGGGGATTTGATAGCTGCTTTCAACTACCTAAAAGGGGGTTCCAAAGAGGATGGATCTAGACTGTTCTCAGTGGTAGAAGATGACAGAACAAGGAGTAATGGTCTCAAGTTGCAGAGGGGGAGGTTTAGGTTGGATATTAGGAAAAACTTT
The DNA here is from genome assembly GCA_033296515.1 of Macrochelys suwanniensis. Classification (NCBI taxonomy): domain Eukaryota; kingdom Metazoa; phylum Chordata; order Testudines; family Chelydridae; genus Macrochelys; species Macrochelys suwanniensis. The sequence goes on along the minus strand of CM065780.1, from coordinate 130,312,439 downwards.
TTCGCTAGTAGGGTGGTGAAGCACTGGAATGGGCTACATAGGGAGGTGGTGGAATCTCCTTCCTTAGAGGTTTTTAAGGTCAGGCTTGACAAAGCCCTGGCTGGGATGATCTAATTGGGTTTGGTCCTGCTTTGAGCAGGGGGTTGGACTAGATGACCTCTTGAGGTCCCTTCCAACCCTGAGATTCTATGATTCTATGATGTTATCAGGTGCCCCCTCAGTCTTCTTCTCTCAAGACTAAACATATCCAGGTTTTTAACCGTTCTTCATTAGTCAGGTTGACTAAACTTGTTATCATTTTGTTGCTCTCTTCTGGACTCTCTCCAATCGATATAGAAGTCTATAAAATCATGACTGGTGTTGAGAAAGTAAATAAGGAAGTGTTATTTACTCCTCCTCATAACACAAGAACTAGGGGTCACCAAATGAAATGAATAGGCAGCAGGTTTAAAACAAACAAAAGGAAGTATTTCTTCACACAACGCACAACCTGTTGAACTCTTTGCCAGAGGATGTTGTGAAGGGCAAGATTATAACAGGGTTCAAAAAAGAACTAGATAAGTTCATGGAGGATAGGTCCATCAATGGCTATTAGCCAGGATGGGCAGGGATGGTGTCCCTAGCCTCTGTTTGCCAAAAGCTGGGAATGGGCAACATGGGATGGATCACTTGATGATTACCTATTCTGTTAATTCCCTCTGGGGCACCTGGCATTGGCCACTGTCGGAAGACCGGATACTGGGCTAGATGGATCTTTGGTCTGACCCAGTATGGCCGTTCTTATGTTCAATTTGTGCACATCTTTGTTAAAGTGGGGAGCCTAGAACTGGACACAGTACTCCAGCTGAGGTCTCACCAATGCTGAGTAGAGCAGGAGAATTACCTCTCGTGTCTTACAAACAACACTCCTGTTAACACACCCTGGAATGATATTATCTTTTTTCACAACTGCATCACATTATTGACTCACATTCAGTTTGTGATCCACTATTGCCCCTACATCCCTTTCTGCAGCTCTGCTGCCTACCAGTTATTTCCCGTTTTGTATTTCTGCAATAAATTTTTTCCTTCCTTAGTACTTTGCACTTGTCTTTATCTAATTGTACCTTGATTTCAGATCCTTCTGAATTCTAATCCTGTCCTCCAAAGTGTTTGCAAGCCTTCCCAACTTGATGTCTGCAAATTTTATAAGCATATTTTCCATTCCATCATCCAAGTTATTAATGAAAATACTGAAAAGTACTGACTCCAGGACAGACCCCTGTGAGATCCCGCTGGATACGCCCTCCCAGACTGACAGCGAACCATTGATAAGTACTCTTTGAGTCTGGTCTGTCAGGCTTCTCTCTCTGTCTGTGATGCTGGCTGCTCCTGTCTCTGTCTGTGTCCCCCCCCCCCCCCCCCCCTCTCTGAACGGTCTAACAATATAGTAGAAAGATAAGACGCCTCAGGAGCCCTAATGGGAACTGTAAACCCTGCCTCAGCCTTTCCCCTTTCCCCCTCCCTCTCTCTGGGAATAGCAGCCCTGCCCCCAGGCATACGGTGACCCTGAGTGTGTTCTGCAGGGTCTAGCCCTGCCTGTTCTCTTCCCTCCCTGTGGGATGAAGTGGCTGCACTGACCAGGAGATTCTGCAGGGTCTGTAGCAAGGCCAAAGGATGTGGTGGGGGAATGTTTTATTATTTATTTTGATTTCTGACTGTTCAGTTTGTGTAACTGCTCCATGTGCTCTGACATCAAGGGTATGTCTCCACTGCATTGTAAACACAAGATCAGATTCAGGTTTAAGCCGAAGCTCTTTTATTGTCCACATTCAAATTTTTCTGATTTGGGTCAGTAAGCCCTCAGGACCCAAGCCCATAGACTGAGCCATGTCCCACTGGGCTTCAGGTCCAAACCCTGCCATCCTGCAGTATGAATGCAGCTCAAGCTGCAAACCCGAGTCAGAAAGTCTGTGTAGCACCATGCGGACGTGTTAACACAGTTGTGAGATTCGGGCCCAGCAATTGGAAACCCGGGTTTACAGTGCAATGTGGGCTTGGAGACATTGAGTCTACAACCATGAGCCCAAAGACACAAGTTTAGGGAGCAGTATAGACGTGCCCTGAGAGGCTTCATACACTGTACTGGGCTGCAGTCCTGCACCCATCCATCGCTGTTTGGCTGTGCGCCCCTGCCCAGCACAGCGCCCAGGAGTGCTCGGTTCCCTTTGGAGACCTCCGCTGTTTTGCAACAGGTTGACTCTGCATTGTGTGAAGAAATACTTTGTTTGTTTGCCTGTTCATTTCAATTAGTGACCCCTAGTTCTTGTGTTTTCAGAAGGAGTAAATAACACTTCCTCATTTACTTTCTCATCACCAGTCATGATTTTACAGACCTCTATCATATCCCCCCTTAGTCGTCTCTTTTCCAAGCTGAAAAGTCCCAGTCTTATTAATCTCTCCTCATATGGAAGCTGTTCCATACCCCTAACCATTTTTATTGCCCTTTTCTGAACCTTTTCCAATTCCAATATATCTTTTTTGAGATGGGATGACCACATCTGCATGCAGTATTCAAGATATATATTCAAGGCAAATATAGTGCCCATATTTTAGAAAGGGAAGAAAGAGAACCCGGGGAACTACAGCCTCACTTCAATTCCCGGCAAAATCATGGAGCAGGTCCTCAAGGAATCCATTCTGAAGCACTTGGAGGACAGGAAGGTGACCAGGAACAGTCAACATGGATTCACCAAGGGCAAGTCATGCCTGACCAACCTGATTGCTTTCTATGATGAGATAACTGGTTCTGAGGATATGGGGAAAGTGGTGGATGTGATATATCTTGACTTTAACAAAGCTTTTGGTACGCTATCCCACAGTATTCTTGCCAGCAAGTTAAAAAAGTATGGATTGGATGAATGGACTATAAGGTGAATAGAAAGCTGGCTAGATTGTTGGGCTCAATGGGTAGTGATCAATGGCTCGATGTCAAGCGGAGTGCCCCAGGGGTCGGTCCTGGAGCTGGTTTTGTTCAACATCTTTATTAATGGTCTGGATGATGGGATGAATTGCACCCACTGCAAGTTTGCAGATGACACTAAGCTGTGGGGAGAGGTAGATACACTGGAGGGTAGGGATAGGGTCCAGAGTGACCTAGACAAATTGGAGGATTGGTCCAAAAGAAATCTGATAAGGTTCAACAAGGACAAGTGCAGAGTCCTGCACTTAGGAAGAAAGAATTCCATGCAGTGCTACAGGCTGTGGACCGACTGGTTAGCAGCAGTTCTGCAGAAAAGGACCTGGGGATTACAGTGAACGAGAAGCTGGATATGAGTCAGCAGTGTGCCCTTGTTGCCAAGAAGGCTAACAGCGTATTGGGCTGCATTGATAGGAGCATTGCCAGCAGATCAAGGGAAGTGATTATTCCCCTCTATTTGGGACTGGTGAGGCCACATCTGGAGTATTGCATCCAGTTTTGGGCCCCTCACTACAGAAAGGATGTGGACAAATTGGAGAGAGTCCAATGGAGGGCAACGAAAATGATCAGGGGGCTGGGGCACATGCCTTACGAAGAGAGGCTGAAGGAGTGAGGGGGGATTTGATAGCAGCCTTAAACTATCTGAACTGGGGTTCCAAAGGGGCTGGAGCTAGGCTGTTCTCAGTGGTGGCAGATGACAGAACAAGAAGCAATGGTCTCAAGTTGCATTGGGGGAGGTCTAGGTTGGATATTAGGAAACACTATTTCACAAGGAGGGTGGTGAAGCCCTGGAATGGGTTACCTAGGGAGGTGGTGGAATCTTCATCCTTAGAGGTTTTTAAGGTCAGGCTTGACAAAGCCCTGGCTGGGATGATTTAACTGGTGTTGGTCCTGCTTAGAGCAGGGGATTGGACTAGATGACCTCCTGAGGTCTCTTCCAACCCTAATCTTCTATGATTCTATGTGGGTGTACCATGGATTGATATAGAGGCAATATGATATTTTCTGTCTTATTATCTCTCCCTTTCTGAATGATTCCCAGCATTCTGTTAGCTTTTTTGACTGCTGCTGCACATTGCGTGGATGTTTTCAGAGAACTATCCACAATGACTTCAAGATCTCTTTCTTGAGTGGTAACAGCTAATATAGACCCCATCATTTTATATGTATAATTGGGATTATGTTTTCCAATGTGCATTACTTTGCAATAATCAACATTGAATTTCATCTGCCTTTTTGTTGCCCAGTCAGCCAGGTTTGTGAGATCCCTTTGTAGCTCTTCACAGTCTGCTTTGGACTTAACTATCTTGGGTAGTTTTGTATCATCTTCAAATGTTGCTGCCTCACTGTTTACCTCTTTTTCCAGGTCATTTATGAATATGTTGAATACTACTGGTCCCAGTACAGACCCCTGGGGGACACCACTATTTACCTCTCTCCATTCTGAAAACCGACCATTTATTCCTACCCTTTGTTTCCTATCTTTTAACCAGTTACTGATCCATGAGAGGCAGTAGTGTAGCCGGGGGGGAGCAGGGGGAGCGGCCGCTCCCCCTGTGAACAGAAGCGGCGGAAGCGGCGCCTTTCTTTAGCAGCACTAAAAAAAGGCGCCGCTTCTTTTTAAGCGCCACTTCTTGCACTTACCCGGCGGTGCTCCGGGTCTTCGGCGGCATTTTGGCGGCGGGTACCACCGAAGACCTGGAGTGAGTGAGGACCCGCCGCTGAAGTGCTGCCGAAGACCCGGAGTGCCGCCGGGTGAGTACAGGGGGAGGCGCCTTTTTATAGCGCCGCTCCGCCTGCGCTCCAGACCTGGCTGCGCTACTGATGAGAGGACCTTTCCTCTTATCCCATGACAGCTTACTTTGCTTAAGAGCCTTTGGCGAGGGACTTTAATAAAGTCTTTCTGAAAATCTAAGTACACTATATCCACTTGATCCCCTTGTCCACATGCTTGTTGACCCCCTCAAAGAATTCCAGTAGATTGGTGAGGCATGATTTCCCTTTACAGAAACCATGTTGACTCTTCCCCAACAAATCATGTTCATCTATGTGTGTGGCAGTTCTGTTCTTTACCATAGTTTCAACCATTTTGCCCAGTACTGAAGTTAGGCTTACTGGCCTGTAATTGCCTGGATCACCTCTGGAGCCTTTTTAAAAAATTGGCATCACATTAGCTATCCTCCTGTCATCTAGTGCAGAAGCTGATTTAAATGATAGGTTACAGACTACAGTTAGTAGTTGTGCAATTTCACATTTGGGTTCCTTCAGAACTCGGGTGATACCATCTGATCCGGGTTGCTTATTCCTGTTTAATTTATCAATTTGTTCCAACACTTCCTTTAAAGACACCTCAATTTTGGACATTTCCTCAGATTTGTCACCTAAAAAGAATGGCTCAGGTTTGGGAATCTCCCTCACATTCTCAGCCACGAAGGCCGATGCAAAGAATCAATTTAGTTTCTCTGCAATGGCCTTATTGTCCTTGAGTGCTCCTTTAGCATCTTGATTGTCTAGTGACCCCACTGGTTGTTTAGCAGGCTTTCTGCTTCTGCTGTACTTAATTTTTATTTATTTTTTGCTATTCTTTTGGGGTCTTTGGCTATTCTTGGTCCTGAAATTCTTTTTGTCCTTCCTAATTATATTTTTACACTGCACTTGCCAGAGTTTATGCTCCTTTCTATTTTCCTCAATAGGATTTAACTTCCAATTTTTAAAGGATGTCTTTTTGCCTCTCACTGCTTCTTTTACTTTGTTGTTTAGCTATGGTGGCACTTTTTTGGTTCTCTTACTATGCTTTTTAATTTGGGGTATACATTTAAGTTGAGCCTCTATTATGGTGTCTTTAAAAAGTTTCCATGTAGCTTGCAAGGATTTCACTTTTGGCACTAAACCTTTTCATTTCTGTTTAACTAACGTCCTCATTTTTGTGTAGTCCCCCTTTCTGAAATTAAATGCTACCATTTGGGGCTGCTGTGGTGTTTTCCCTGCCACAGGGACGTTAAATTTATATAATTTATTGTGGTAACTATAACCAAGAAGTCCCGCTATATTCACCTCTTGGACCAGATCCTGTGCTCCACATAGGACTAAATCAAAAATTGCCTCTCCTCTTGTGGGTTCCAGGACTAGCTGCTCCAAGAAGCAGTCATTTAAGGTGTCAGAAACTTTATCTCTACATCCCGTCCTGAGGTGACATGTACCCAGTCAATATGGGGCTATGAAATCGCTCATTATTATTGAGTTTTTTATTTTAATGGCCTTTAATCTCCCTGAGCATTTCATAGTCACCATCACCATTCTGATCAGGTGGGCAGTAGTATAGCCCTACTGTTATGTTCTTATTATTCAAGCATGGCATTACTATCCATAGAGAGTCTATGGTACAGTTTAGCTCATTTAAGATTTTTATTTCATTTGATTCTACACTTTCTTTCACATATAGTGCCACTCCCCCATCAGCATGACCTGTTATGTCCTTCCGATATATTTTGTACACTATTACTACTGTGTCCCATTGATTATCCTCATTCCACCAAATTTCTGTGATGCCTATTATATCAATATCACCCCTCTGATTATTTAGACTTCTAGCATTTGTTTACAACCACTTAAAAAAATTGTCACTTTTTAGCTGTCTGCCAATACATGATGTAATTGAATGGGACTGTTTCTCATCAGATCCTATCCGTATTTTATCTTCCATCCTCTCCTCCTTACTAGGACATAGAGAATCTCCATTAATAGATCCTCCCCTAAGGAATGTCTCTGTCCAAATCACATGCTCCTCTGCACCTCTCGGCTTTCGCCCAGTCCTTAGTTTAAAAACTGCTCTACGACCTTTTTAATGTTAAGTGCCAGCAGTCTGGTTCCATTTTGGTTTAGGTGGAGCCCATCCTTCCTGTATAGGCTCCCCCTTTCCCAAAACGTTCCCCAGTTCCTAATAAATCTAAACCCTCTCCTCCCTACACCATTGTCTCATCCATGCATTGAGACTCTGCAGTTTTGCCTGTCTAACTTGCCCTGAGCATGGAACTGGAAGCATTTCAGAGAATGCTACCATGGAGGTCCTGGATTTCAATCTCTTACCTAGCAGAGGATTCATAGATTCATAGATTCTAGGGCTGGAAGAGACCTCGAGAGGTCATCGAGTCCAGCCCCCTGCCCTCATGGCAGGACCAATTACTGTCTAGACCATCCGTGATAGACATTTAGCTAATCCACTCTTCAATATCTCCAGAGATGGAGATTCCACAACCTCCCTGGGCAGTTTATTCCAGTGTTTAACCACCCTGACAGGAACTTTTTCCTAATGTCCAACCTAAACCTCCCTTGCTGCAGTTTAAGCCCATTGCTTCTTGTTCTATCCTCAGATGCTAAGATGAACAAGTTTTCTCCCTCCTCTTTATGACACCCTTTTAGATACCTGAAGACCACTATCATGTCCCCTCTCAGTCTTCTCTTTTCCAAACTAAACAAACCCAATTCCTTCAGCCTTCCTTCATAGGTCATGTTCTCTAGACCCTTAATCATTCTTGTTGCTCTTCTCTGGACCCTCTCCAATTTCTCCACATCTTTCTTGAAATGTGGTGCCCAGAACTGGACACAATACTCCAGTTGAGGCCTAACCAGTGCAGAGTAGAGCGGAAGAATGACTTCTCGTGTCTTGCTCACCACACACCTGTTAATGCAGCCCAGAATCATGTTTGCTTTTTTTGCAACAGCATCACACTGTTGACTCATATTTAGCTTGTGGTCCACTATAACCCCTAGATCCCTTTCTGCCGTACTCCTTCCTAGGCAGTCTCCTCCCATTCTGTATGTGTGAAACTGATTGTTCCTACCTAAGTGGAGCACTTTGCATTTGTCCTTATTAAACTTCATCCTGTTTACTTCTGACCATTTCTCCAATTTGTCCAGATCATTTTGAATTATGACCCTATCCTCCAAAGCAGTTGCAATCCCTCCCAGTTTGGTATCATCTGCAAACTTAATAAGCGTACTTTCTATGCCAATATCCAAGTCATTGATGAAGATATTGAACAGAGCCGGTCCCAAAACAGACCCTTGCGGAACCCCACTCGTTATACCTTTCCAGCAGGATTGGGAACCATTAATAACTACTCTCTGAGTACGGTTATCCAGCCAGTTGTGCACCCACCTTATAGTAGCCCCATCTAAGTTGTATTTCCCTAGTTTATTGATAAGAATATCATGCGAGACCGTATCAAATGCCTTACTAAAATCTAGGTATACCACATCCACCGCTTCTCCCTTATCCACAAGACTCGTTATCCTATCAAAGAAAGCTATCAGATTGGTTTGACATGATTTGTTCTTTACAAATCCATGCTGGTTATTTCCTATCACCTTACCACCTTCCAAGTGTTTGCAAATGATTTCCTTAATTACTTGCTCCATTATTTTCCCTGGCACAGAAGTTAAACTAACTGGTCTGTAGTTTCCTGGGTTGTTTTTATTTCCCTTTTTATAGATGGGCACTATATTTGCCCTTTTCCAGTCTTCTGGAATCTCTCCTGTCTCCCATGATTTACCAAAGATAATAGCTAGAGGCTCAGATACCTCCTCTATTAGCTCCTTGAGTATTCTAGGATGCATTTCATCAGGTCCTGGTGACTTGCAGGCATCTAACTTATCTAAGTGATTTTTAACTTGTTCTTTTTTTATTTGATCTTCTAAACCTTCCCCCTTCCCATTAGCATTCACTATGTTAGGCATTCCCTCAGACTTCTCGGTGAAGACCGAAACAAAGAAGTCATTAAGCATCTCTGCCATTTCCAAGTTTCCTGTTACTGTTTCTCCCTCCTCACTGAGTAGTGGGCCTACCCTGTCCTTAGTCTTCCTCTTGCTTCTAATGTATTGATAAAAAGTTTTCTTGTTTCCCTTTATTCCTGTAGCTAGTTTGAGCTCATTTTGTGCCTTTGCCTTTCTAATCTTGCCCCTGTATTCCCGTGTTGTTTGCCTATATTCATCCTTTGATATTTGTCCTAGTTTCCATTTTTTATATGACTCCTTTTTATTTTTTAGATCTTGCAAGATCTCATGGTTAAGCCAAGGTGGTCTTTTGCCACATTTTCTATCTTTCCTACCCAGCGGAATAGTTTGCTTTTGGGCCCTTAATAGTGTCCCTTTGAAATACTGCCAGCTCTCCTCAGTTGTTTTTCCCCTCAGTCTTGATTCCCATGGGACCTTACCTATCAGCTCTCTGAGCTTACCAAAATCCGCTTTCCTGAAATCCATTGTCTCTATTTGGCTGTACTCCCTTCTACCCTTCCTTAGAATTGTGAACTCTATGATTTCATGATCACTTTCACCCAAGCTGCCTTCTACTTTCAAGTTCTCAACGAGTTCCTCCCTATTTGTTAAAATCAAATCTAGAACAGCTTCCCCCCAGTAGCTTTCTCAATCTTCTGAAATAAAAAGTTGTCTGCAATGCAGTCCAAGAACTTATTGGATAGTCTGTGCCCCGCTGTGTTATTTTCCCAACATATATCTGGATAGTTGAAGTCCCCCATCACCACCAAATCTTGGGCTTTGGATGATTTTGTTAGTTGTTTAAAAAAAGCCTCATCCACCTCTTCCACGTGGTTAGGTGGCCTGCAGTAGACTCCTAGCATGACATCACCCTTGTTTTTTACCCCTTTTAGCCTAACCCAGGGACTCTCAACACTTCCGTCCCCTATGTCCATCTCCACCTCAGTCCAAGTGTGTACATTTTTAATATATAAGGCAACACCGCCTCCCTTTTTCCCGTCTGTCCTTCCTGAGCAAGCTGTACCCGTCCATACCAACATTCCAATCATGTGTATTATCCCACCAAGTTTCGGTGATGCCAACAATGTCATAGTTGAATTTATTTATTAGCACTTCCAGTTCTTCCTGCTTATTACCCATACTGCTCGCATTTGTATACAGGCACTTAAGATACTGATTTGATCTTGCCTCCCAGTTTTGCCCTGACCCTCCTATCTCTTTGTCATTAGAGCCCACGCCCCCTCCTATTTCCGACCCATCTCCCAGGTCCCCATGTTCTCCACTTACCTGTGGGCTTGGCTCACCTGTCCCCGTCGAACCTAGTTTAAAGTTTAAAGGATGGAAGATGCCATGCTCATATACCTGGTGTGGGAGGTCTCCTGTGATGAAGCCAGGCCCTGTGGAGTGGCTGAAGGTATGTCTCACTGTATCCCAGCTGAGGAGCTGGAAGGAGGAGCTGATGGACATTCTGAATGAAACTCAGTTCAACCCAGAGCTCCAGGGGGTACCCAGGCTAGGGCAAGTGGACACAAAGAGATTCCCTCAGCAAGTCCAGAGCTGCCTGTATGGGCCTGACTGCTGCAGGTCTGTTGGGGTGGGCCAAGCCCTGTTATAGCTACAAAAGAACCCAACTTGCCTGGAGACAAGGGGGTTAGGGATAACCTGTGCTCACTACCAGCTCTGGAAAGAGGCAGCAGGTACACTGGTGAAGGCCATCAAGTGAGCGGCAGCTCCTCTGCTGCCCAACCAAGGAGCTTGGATGCTTGCCAGGGGCTTTGCTGAGCAGTTTGTGGCCAGGACTGAGCTGCTGCACTCTGCAGCCTGAGCAGGCCTGGAATTTCCAGTGGAGGTTGTTCTGGGAGGAATGTGCCTCTCCCTCCCTCCACTCACAGCCAGGGCAACTGTCACCTTTCCTCAGTGCTGGCAGCTGCTCCCTGGGGCCCCCCTGGCACAATCCAGTGATGAGCAATCCTCCCCTGGTTCCAGCCCCCACTTGGTGGCAAATGACTGAGTTCAGCCCAGTAACAGGGCTGCAGAATGGGGCCAGTCACCTGAGGGATACACTGATCCTGCCAAGTATGTGACCTATTTAGCAGAAGCCCTTGGCACAGTGAGCCAGGCTAAAGAAGCAGTCCCAGCACAGGGGTGCCCAAAGGCAGAAAGAGCCCGTTGCATTAAGGGCAAGCATAGCAGCAGGGCAAGCTGGCTCGGGCCTGTATGTTAAACTGCAGAGGAGGTAGCGGGGCCCATGTGAGCATGGCTTGCAGGAATGGGCGGGCCGGTACATACGCTTTGAGCAACCGCTCCCTATGGGTTGAAGGGTGCGACTGCCACAAGCAGAGCTTATCAGACTAGCATCCTGGTGGGGGAACTTGTGGTTATGGCATAGAACTGGGACTCTGGAGACCTGGAGTCTATTTCCAGCTCTGCCACTGACCCATTCTGTGACCTTGGGAAAGTCCCTTCTGAGATCTGTGCCTGTTTCCCCATCTGTACAGTGGGGGTAGTAATATGCCCTGCCTCCCAAGCATGTGAAGCTAATTCCATTCATGTCTGGGGAACCAAGTAACAGCCCCAAGGCCCTGTTTCAAATGCGAGCGAATGGCCTCTGAGGTTAGCTAGGGAATTCATGGCTTTTAAGACTTGAATGGACCACAGTGATCATCTAGCTTGACCTCCTGGCATAACACAGGTCAAAGAACTTCCGTGTATTAAAACCTGCAGCAAGGCCAAGAGCTGTGCTGGAGTTTGAGCGTATTTTTTTAGGAAAACATCCCATCTTGATTTAAAAATCTCCAGTGATGCAGGATCTACCACATTCCTTGGTAAATTCTTCCAATAGTTAATTACTATCACTTAAAAAATTGCGCCTTATTTCTAGTCTGAATTCATCTACCTTTAACTTCCCCGCTGTTGTGTCGAGTTATACCTTTGTCTGCTAGTGTCCATGTAAGTAGTTATATGTTGTGATCATCACCCCTTCATCTCTTTGAGAAGGTAAATAGATTGAGCTCCTTAGGAATTTCACTACATGGCATGTGTCATGATTTCCCCACTCTGGCACTTCGAGTGCAGAAGGTGGGGACCTGCAAGGATTCTAAAAATTAACACTGGCCACTCCAGGCTTGTATTAAACTCCCAGGGTTACAGCTTCTCTCTGACCTTGGATTGGTAGATGCTGCCACCACCCAAGTGCAGAATCCCTTTGAGAGACCAGGAAGGCTCACTTGGGAATCCCTTCCTGTGGGGTACCCTCAAGCCCTTTCACTTACCCCCCCCCTCCACCCCCGGGGAAGAGCTGAGAAAGAAAAGAAAAAGAAATCATCTGTTGCCACGAGCTAATTTTTTTAAAAAGTGCACAAACCTCTAAGACACAGAACTTCAATCCTGTTCTTAAAAAAGGTACATTTTATTAAGTAAATAAAAATATCTGAAAACTCAGGCTATCGCTAGATTTTAAAAGAGCAAATACAAGGATTAAGCACCAAAAATAGCTTTCTTGAGGTCCAAGGTTACAAGCAAAACAAAAGCACCTGGGGTTAGCACAGAGGAATCCACAGATCATAAAGAAAAAGAGAGAAACCTAATTGTGTCTTCCTAGACATACATATCTGGGGTTTCAAATGAGTAGTTTCTAGGTACGATATGATGATTTTTCATACCTGGCCCAAGCTTTTTACAGCATCGTTGCTGTCCTGTCCCTCTCCCTGGGAAGAACAACCACAGACAGACAAAGGGGAAGTTTTTCTCAATTTTAAAAAGTTCTAGCCTTCCCATTGGCTCTTTTGGTCAGGTGCTCACTCCCATCCTTTTACCTATGCATAACAGTGAGACTTTTTAACCCTTTACAGGTAAAGCAAGTAGAGAGCAGCTACTAAGAGAGATTTTATAGCTAACTGGCTGGCTGGGTGTCCATAAATGGGAGCTTCCCCCCCGCCCCTTCATTTATCACAGCATGTTTTCCCATGAGTCAATAATTCTCATGGCTGTTCTCTCAACGGTCTTTCCAATGTATCCACGTCCTTGAAGTGTGGACACCAGAACTGGACACAGGATTCCAGCAGAGGTTGAACCAGTGCCAAATACAGATGTGATATAACCTCTCTACTCCTACTCACTATTCCCCTCTCTATACATCCAGAGGTCACATTAGCCTTTTTGGTCGCCCTGGGCACTCATGATCTGCTGATTATCCTCCTGAACCCCCAACTCTTTTTCAGAGTCACTGCTTCCCTGGATGAAGTCCCCCTGCCTGTAAGTATGTCCCATGTTCTTTGTTCCTATATGTACGCCCTTGCATTTGGACGTATTTAAATGCATCTTGTTGCCTGTGTCCCATTTTCTAAATGATCAAGATCCCTCTGTATTATCAGTGACCTGTCTTCTTCATTATTTACCAATTCCCCAATCTTTGTCACCTGCAAACATTATCAGTACAAATTTTGGGTTTTTTTCCAAGTCATTGATTAAAATGTTAAATAGTGTAAGGCCAAGAACTGCTCCTTGCAGGACTTCATTAGAAACACAGCCACTCTGACAATGACTCCCCATTTATAGTTACATTCTGAGACCTACAGTGTAATCAGTCTGTAATCCATTAGATGTAAGCCATGTTGACTTTATATCACTGTAGTTTGTTAATCAATATGTCCTGCAGTGCCAAGTCAATACCTCACAGATGTCTAAATATTACTACGAGCTTTGTCAACCAAACCTGTGATCTCATCAAAAAACAGTATGTTACTTTGATGAGACCTGTTCTCAGAAATAGCTGTTGATTGTCATTAATTATATTACATTGCTTTAATTATTTATTAATCATATCTTATATCAACCATTCCATGGTTTTGCTCAGGATCAGTGACAGGATGACAGGTTACAGTAACCTGGGCCTTCCTGTTTACCTCTTTAAATGTTGACACAACAAGAGCTTTTTTCCACTCCTCTGGAACTTTCCCAGTATTCCAAGACTTACTAAAAACCGACATTAAGGGTCAGTGAGTTCCTCAGCCAGCTCCTTTAATACTCTCGGATGGAAGTTATCTGCACCTGCTGATTTAACAATGTCTCACAGTAGTAGCTCCTGTTCGACATCCTCCTGGGTTGCTATTGGAATGGAATGTATTTCATCATCATATAACAGGATATGAACACATCCTCTGTTTATTTCCCAAATACAGAGCAGAAATATTTACCAAACACTTCTGCCTTTTCTGTATTATTACTGACAGGTCTACCATGCCCATCTAGCTCTGGACCGTGATCACTGTTAGGATTCCTTTTGTTCTCTATATACTTAAACTCCTTTGTATTGTCCTTAACTCTGCTGAGCAGTGGAATGAGAGCGATATCTGCCTCAGTCCTCACTCTCCCATCAAAGGGCATCCCCGTGGGGCGTGGGCTCCTGAGCCCTCTGTGTCACAGGAAGGGTGGGGGTTGTAGTTACAATGATGTGGATGGGTCACAGGTGCTGTGTTTATGGGGCTCATGGAGGAATCTGTCCCCAGACCCCCATTGCTGTGAGAAGGCCGCTCTGCTTCTGGGGCTCATGGAGGGGTCAGTTCTCACGACCCATTGCCAGGGGAGGGGATCTCTGGTTATGGGGCTCAGGGAGGAGTGGGTCCCAGGCCACATTGCAATGGGAGAGGAGCTGTGGTTATGGGGATCACAGAGGGGTTGTTCCCAGGCCCCATTGCTATTGGAGGGGCACTGTGGTAATGGGGTCTCACAGGGGGTGGGTCAGGCTGCAGATCCCATTGCTATGGGAGAGGAGCTATGGTATGGGGCTCACTGGGGTCATTCCCAGCCCCCATTGCTATGGGAGAGGAGTTGTGGTTATGGGGGTCACAGAGGAGTTGGACCCAGCCTCCATTGCTATAGGAGGTTATGTGGTTATGGGCTCATGGAACGGTTGGTTCCACACCCCATTACTATGAAAGAGGAGCTGTGGTTACGGGGCTCACTAAGGGGTTTTTTCCAGGACCAATAGCTATGGGAGGGGCGCTGTGGTAATGGGGGCTCATGGGGGGGGGTCAGTCCCAGGCCCCATTGGTATGGGAGAGGAGCTGTGGTTATGAGGCTCACAGAGGGGTCAGGCCGAGTCCCCCTTGGTATGGGAGAGGAGTTGTGGTTATGGGGCTCACATAGGGGTTGGGCTCAGGCTCCGTTATTATGGGAGAGGAGCTGTGGTTTTGGGGCTCACTGAGGGTTGGTTCCAGGCCCCGTTGCTATGGGAGAAGAGCTGTGTTAATGGGGGCTAATGGCGGGGGATCAGTCCCAGGCCCCGTTGCTATGGAAGAAGGGCTGTGGTTATGGGGATAATGGGGGTCGGTCCCAGGCCCCGTTGCTATAGGAGAAGAGCTGTGGTTATGGGGCTCACAGAGGGTCGTTCCCAGGCCCCATTGCCATGGGAGAAGAGCTGTGGTTATGGGGATCACAGAGGGTCGGTCCCAGGCCCCATTGCTATTAGAGGTGCGCTGTGGTAATGGGGGCTCACAGGGGGTCAGTCCCAGGCCCTATTGGTATGGGAGGGGCACTGTAGTAATGGGGGTTCATGGGGGGGGGTCAGTCCCAGGCCCCATT
The DNA here is from genome assembly GCA_033296515.1 of Macrochelys suwanniensis. Taxonomy (NCBI): domain Eukaryota; kingdom Metazoa; phylum Chordata; order Testudines; family Chelydridae; genus Macrochelys; species Macrochelys suwanniensis. The sequence continues at coordinate 130,297,126 of CM065780.1, read as the reverse complement.
GGTGTGGGAGAGGAGCTGTGGTTATGGGGCTCATGGGGGGTCAGTCCCAGGCCCCATTGGTATTGGAGGAGCTATGGTAATGGGGGGTCACAGGAGGTCAGTCCCAGGCCCGATTGGTATGGGAGGGGAGCTGTGGTTATGGGGATCACAGAGGGTCAGTCCCAGGCCCCATTGCTTTTGGAGGGGTGCGGTGGTAATGGGGGCTCACGGCGGGGGGGGGAGAGGGTCAATCCCAGACCCCATTGCTGTGGAAGAGCAGCTGTGGTTATGGGGCTCACAGAGGGGTCAGGCCCAGTCCCCATTGGTATGGGAGAGGAGCTGTGGTTATGGGGCTCACGGATTGGTTGGTCTCAGGCCGCATTGCTGTGCGAAAGGAGCTGTGGTTATAGGGCTCAGATACGGGTTGGTCCCAGGCTCCCTTATTATGGGAGAGGAGCTGTGGTTATGGGGCTCACAGAGGGTTGGTCCCAGGCCCCCTTGCTATTGGAGGAGCTGTGGTAATGGGGGCACACAGGTGGTTCAGTCCCAGGCCCCATTGGTATGGGAGAGGAGCTGTGGTTATGGGGCTCATAGATGGTCAGTCCCAGGCCCCATTGGTATGGGAGGGGCATGGTGGTAATCGGGGTTCATGGGGGGGGTCAGTCCCAGGCCCCATTGCTATTGGAGGGGCGTGGTGGTAATGGGGGGTTCATAGGGGGGGTCAGTCCCAGGCCCCATTGGTGTGGGAGGGGCGCTGTGGTTATGGAGATAATGGAAGGTCGGTCCCAGGCCCCGTTGCTATGGGAGAAGGGCTGTGGTTATGGGGCTCACAGAGGGTCAATCCCAGGCCCCATTGCTATTGGAGGGGCGCGGTGGTAATGGGGGCTCACAGGTGATCAGGCCCAGGCCCCATTGGTATGGGAGGGGGTGCGGTGGTAATGGGGGATTTATGGGGGGGTCAGTCACAGGCCCCATTGGTATGGGAGGGGCACTGTGGTAATGGGGATTCACGGCGGGGGGGTCAGTCCCAGGCCCCACTGGTATGGGAGGGGGCGTGGTGGTAATGGGGGGTTCATGGGGGGGTCAGTCCCAGGCCCCCTTGCTATTGGAGGGGTGCTGTGGTTATGGGGATAATGGAGGGTCGGTCCCAGGCCCCATTGCTATGGGAGAAGGGCTGTGGTTATGGGGCTCACAGAGGGTCAATCCCAGGCCCTGTCGGTATGGGAGGGGCGTGATGGTAATGGGGGGGTCAGTCCCAGGCCCCATTGGTATGGGAGGGGCGCTGTGGTTAAGGGGATAATGGAGGGTCGGTCCCAGGCCCCGTTGCTGTGGGAGGGGCACTGTGGTAATGGGGATTCACGGCAGGGGGGTCAGTCCCAGGCCCCATTGGTATGGGAGGGGCGCTGTGGTTATGGGGATAATGGAGGGTCGGTCCCAGGCCCCGTTGCTATGGGAGAAGGGCTGTGGTTATGGGGCTCATGTGGCTGTGTTTGAGCTGCATTGCTGGCAGGTTGTCTGGAAAGGAAACCCCGTTCAAGCTCCGGGAGCGTCCCTTGGCTCTAGTCCATGTTAAGGCTCCGTGGACGCGCCCCCTGGTCCCAGCCCAGACCCCCAGCAATGACACTGAACTTCAGGCAAGCTCCCGGTGCAGCATGTAGTTCACCCTTCACCTGCCCGCAGACTTTGCCTGCAGTCTCTATAAAAGGTAAAGGCTGTGTGACTCACTGCCCGCTCCAGCTCCCGCTCCTGCCCTCTCTCTCCCTCTCACGTAGACACAGTTCAGCTCCGGCCGCCCAGCACAGCTCGCTGCTGCTCTGGCAGCCAGAGGCAGGCTCTGCAGGGGAGAAGTGGGGCCGTCCCACTGAACTGGCACTTCTTGGAGGATGAGCTGCACCAGGCTGGGACTCTCTCTCCTGCTGCTGGCTGCCCTGGGCTGGACTGAGGACGAGCATGGCTCAGAGGACTCTGCTCACCCCAAAAAGAAAGGTGAGTAGATCCCAGACCCCGTCTCTGGTTCCCTTGGCCTCACACAGCTCCCTGGTGTCTGGCTGCTCGCTCTAGGGAGAGATGGGGCGCAGTGTACTTGGAGCTGGTTCTGCTCCCCACGGGGCTGGCTGGTGTCTCCCTGCTGGTTCTCTAACACATCCCAGGAGGGCTGAATGAAGCAGGTCCTGTTTGTGTCATGGGGTAATTGTCTGCTAGGCTGCTGAAGAGGGCAGTGTCACTGTCGCCTGTCCTCAGGCATGGATCAGCTGTCGCCCTGCACCATTCTAAGGCAGCTCCCTGCATCTCCCCAGGAGCCATTCACAATCTTACTCCACGAGAGCTCTGCTGGAGCAATGCCCCTGCCCAGACAGGGCTTCGGTTCTGCCCCCGTCCCCCAGCCCAAATCCTGGATCCGCTTCCTGTCTCTCAGCACCTGCTGGATCCAGCACACACAGCCAGGGCACCCATCACACCAGCAGCTAAGCCCCTGGGGACTCCCACCAGCAGTGGGGATGGAATTTCTCCCAGCTTCACCTTGACAGGAGGCCATGACCCACAAATGGCACCGCAATGCAGAGACGGTTGCCAGCTGTATTGACCCTGGAGAACCCAGCACACCTACAAACTGGAATAGTCTGGTCAGGTGTAACCACAGCAACATCTCCCCACCAGGCACTCTGCCCAGTCTGCCAGTTAAGCATTTGTGTGCACAGCCATACAGACCCTCCACCCCCTTTGGCTCTCCCCCCCCCTTGACCCCCACCAGGTATCGATCCTGTGCCCCCTTTCGCACACCCGCCATGTATTGATCCTGTGCCCCCTTTCCCTCAGCCGCCATGTATCGATCCTGTCCCCCCTTTCCCTCACCCGCCACGTATCGATCCTGTGCCCCCTTTCCCTCACCCGCCATGTATCGATCCTGTGCCCCCTTTCCCTCATAAGAACATAAGAAAGGCCATACTGGGTCAGACCAAAGGTCCATCCAGCCCAGTATCCTGTCCACCGACAGTGGCCAATGCCAGGTGACCTGGAGTGAGTGGACCTAACAGGTAATGATCAAGTGATCTCTCTCCGAGTCCTGCCATCCATCACTCCCCTCTGACAAACAGAGGCTAAGGACACCATTTCTTACCCATTCTGGCTAATAGCCATTAATGGACTTAACCTCCATGAATTTATCCAGTTCTCTTTTAAACCCTGTTATAGTCCTAGCCTTCACAGCCTCCTCAGGCAAGGAGTTCCACAGGTTGACTGTGTGAAGAAGAACTTCCTTTTATTTGTTTTAAACCTGCTGCCCACTAATTTCATTGGGTGGCCCCTAGTTCTTTTATTATGAGAACAAGTAAATAACTTTTCCTTATTCACTTCCTCCACACCACCCATAATTTTATATACCTCTATCATAACCCTTCTTAGTCTCCTCTTTTCCAAGCTAAAAAGTCCTAGCCTCTTTAATCTCTCCTCATATGGGACCCGTTCCAGACCCCTAATCATTTTAGTTGCCCTTCTCTGAACCTTTTCTAATGCCAGTATATCCTTTTTGAGATGAGGAGACCACAATTGTACGCAGTATTCAAGATGTGGGCGCACTATGGATTTGTATAGGGGCAGTAAGATATTCTCCGTCTTATTCTCTATCCCTTTTTTAATGATCCCTAACATCCCGTTTGCTTTTTTGACTGCTGCTGCACACTGCATGGACATCTATAGAGAACTATCCACGATGACTCCAAGATCTTTTTCCTGATTAGTTGTAGCTAAATTAGCCCCCATCATATTGTATGTATAGTTGGGGTTATTTTTGCCAATGTGCATTACTTTACATTTATCCACATTAAATTTCATTTGCCATTTTATTGCCCAATCATTTAGTTTTGTGAGATCTTTTTGTAGGTAGTTCTTCACAGTCTGCTTTGGTCTTAACTATCTTGAGCAGCTTAGTATCATCTGCAAACTTTGCCACCTCACTGTTTACCCCTTCTTCCAAATCATTTATGAATAAGTTGAATAGGATTGGTCCTAGGACTGACCCTTGGGGAACACAACTAGTTACCCCTCTCCATTGTGAAAATTTACCATTTATTCCTACCCTTTGTTCCCTCACCCGCCATGTATCGATCCTGTCCCCCCGTTCCCTCACCCGCCATGTATCGATCCTGTCCCCCCTTTCCCTCACCCGCCATGTATCGATCCTGTCCCCCCTTTCCCTCACCCGCCATGTATCGATCCTGTGCCCCCTTTCCCTCACCCGCCATGTATCGATCCTGTGCCCCCTTTCCCTCATCCGCCATGTATCGATCCTGTGCCCCCTTTCCCTCATCCGCCATGTATCGATCCTGTGCCCCCGTTCCCTCACTTTCCCTCCTTATGTGCACAGTCTTATAGATCTTAAGGCCACAAGGGACCATGATGTCATACAGGCTGACATCCTGCATAGCGCGTGGTCTCATTCTTCCCACCATGTACACACCCCTCACCTCTCCTGCTCACCTCGCCCGCTCTCTGCATACAGCTCCTGAGCCATCTCCTGCAGCCCCCCTTTCTCCTCGCTGGGCCCCACACCCCTTTCCGCACATGAATTCCTTTCCCATCAGATCAAAGGGATTAGTGTGAACTCAGCAGTTCTAGTTCTAACACTCGGGAAAGTGATGGCATGTGACTGGTACGGTCAGCAACTCAGATGGGGGTGGCCTGGTACAGCTGTCTGGGCAGTGAGGCTGTCAAGATTTATGGCACAGCCACATGGGCAATAAGGTGCTGGGGGAGGGGAGGCATATGGGGATGGACCCGAACCAGCTGCATGGGTATTCCGGTGCTGAGCTGGTCTATGGTGCTTTTCATCTGTAGGCTGTGAGCTTGCTCAGACACACTGCGCTAACAGGGTCAGAGCAGTGCTACCGCCAGGTGCCATTTCACACTCAGGGCTCAGGCCCCTGGTGCAGTGCTGGGCTATCACAGAACGTGCCTGAATCACCTGAGAAATCGACGAGGCACCTGGGGAGCAGGAGAGAAAAGTGCAGTGATGTTTTTTCCCAAACAGCATCAGTCGCGCTCTGTTCTGCTGGAGGAATAAGTTCAGCCACATCTCAATGCAAGGCCTGGAGGCTGTGATACAGCGGAAGGGCTGTGGTCATGTCTCGGTGCAGGAGGCTCTGAGGGACTGTCACACACTTCAGTTCAGTAAGACTCGATTGTCATGACTGGCTAGACAAGTGCTGCAAAGTGCAAGAAAGAAACAGCCCACTGCGGTCTCTGTCGGAGGTGGGGATATAACTCGCCCAGGTCAAGGCTTCGTGTCTGTGGGGTTTGATCCCCTGGGTCCATTTGTTGTTCCCGCCCATCCCTGCCCCAGGGCAGGTGGTTCCATAGTGAGGGGCCATTTCTTTCCATCTCCAGGGTCCAGCAGTTCTTCACCCTGGTAAGATCTCGCTTAGGATTCCTGATAGTTGAAGTCTAACTTTCGTTTGTTCCATTGCTGGGGACATTGGACTAGAATGTTTCTCTTTCTCTCTCTTCTCTGTTCACTGGCTGGACAGTCACTGCTCTGTGAGGCTGGCCTATGCTTTGTGCCACCTGGTCCCCACCCCTGGTTTATGGTTATTGAGTCTGTATTTGGTGAGGGTTTGTCTATTTCTGCACATGTAGCTGCAGTGATGTCTGAGCCAGTGTGATTGTTCTGTGCAGGGATCTGGGGCTGGAGCTGTTTTGGATTTGTTCTCCCTCGCTGCCCAGTGTGTGTTTGCATTCTAGGTGCTGGGCTTGTGTCTTGCATGTTTTCTGGCTGTGGGTCAGGTGCTGAGAGGGCTGGTGCTGAGCCCAGAGAGTGGGGATGCAGAGGTGTCAGTGCTGCAGGGGGCACGGTGCCGTAATATAGATGGGGGGATGCTGTCCTGTTTCCATGCTGGAAGTTCCCAGGGGGTGTCGATACAGGAGTGAGGCTGCAGTTGTGTTGTCCATGTACAGGGGGTTCCTGGGAGCTCAGAGCGTGCAGAAGCTCTAGAGGGGTGAGAGCCAGGCGGGCATTGAGAACACAGCAGTGAGTGTGGCTGGAGGGCCTAGACAGACTGACCAATGGGCACAGAGTAGTGGGTCCTGGGCAGGATACTACCGGGTGCTGTACAGTCAGAATCGATTACTCCCTACATTGTCTTTGTCGCTGTCTCACTCCAGTATCACCCCCCCTTCCTCACCTCTTCGTCATCCTCACCTCATCCCCCCATGTCACCCCCACCTCATCCCAGCCCCCCGCCGACCCTCCATTGCACCCCCTTACTCCCAGCTGGGCCCTGTGTTGCCCTCCATCACCCTGTTAGACACCTTGTGCTGAGCTGTGAGCACCATGCCCACACCCAGCTCTGTGGCTGGACGAGGCTGCAGCCCCAGGGTCTCTGCATCCTGCCTCTTGCCTCCTAGCACATGCTTCTGGTTGGAAGTGCTGCTTGCATCAGGGCTGGGGTGACTCAGAGGAAGCTGTGGCATGTGGTTTAGTTTTCAAGGGTTGCACTAGGACTCGAGGGAGCTGCACAGGGAGTGATTACTCTCCGTAGGTTGCATCATTTCCTCCTACAGTGCCCGGAGATGCACTGAATCGGTGTGGTTTGTGGATGTGATGGTGGGAAGAACTCTGCCCATTGGTGCCAGAGGGGCAGGCCTGGGGCTCTGGGTACAGTGTGTGCTCCAATGGCCAGCACCAGGGGGAGCTTCAGGCTGGGTGCTTGTAAATCTTGGAGGCAGGGTGTGTGTCTGTGCGGAGACACAACCCTACCTGGGGCCTCTGGAACCACAGGGCATCTGCTGGGCTCCCGCATCTCAGTGCTTGCTCCATGGGGCAGGACAGGGCTGAGCTGGACTCGACTTTGCTGCGGCGAAGGAGAAGCACTTCCAGGTGCCCTGCCTGCCTCTCAGAGGGGGCTTGGCTCAGGGCTCTGGGTGGCACAGTGCAGCAATCCTGGGGGAGAGCGGGTGCCTCCTGTCTGAGGTCTGGCTTGGGAGAGTCAGCTCCGACCTGCCTCCCTGGCGCCTCTGCCAGCTGGTCTGAGAGGTCCTGCTGGATGTGAGGAACGCCCTGCCGAATGGATGGGCCCCAGGCAGCAGGGCTGGGAAGCTGCAGAGCAGGGCCCCTGGCTGTGTGGGGAGGGGATGACTGTTCCCACAGCTGAGCAGTGGTTATTGTAGCAGACTGTGCCGGCAGCAGGAGCTCTGCCAGAGTTTTTCTCTGCCCCCCCCCCCCCCCCCGAGTGCGGGCTCCTCAGCCAGGCTCACCCTGTGTCTGGCCAGAGGCCCCTGTGCAGCTCTCCAGCCCTCGGGGCCCTCCCTGCCAATCCCTCGCCTCTTAGGCATGCAGCCACCTAGCCTGTGCCTGGCACAGAGACCTTGGCCCTGATAAAATGGGCAGGGTTGTTATCAAGAGTGATGGGGAGAATAGCATCTCCCAGGGGGAAGGAGAGAGAGATTCCATCCAGGGCCCTGACCCCTCCCACCCTGGAGAGGCTCCCCATGAAGTCTGTCCCAGGACAGCGTTCGCCTCCCTCTGTTACCCACTCTTCTCATCCTGCACCTCCCCTAGTCCCTCCAGCCCCATGTCAGTCCCACTGCAGCCATCCTAGTCCATTCCCCTCCCCATTCCTAGCTCCCTGCCCAGGCCTGTCTCTGTCCATTCCCAGCTCCATTCCTGGTCACCTTCCATCCCAGTCTTGCCTTGGTGCCCTCTCCCATTTCCCTACTGGTGCAATCGCCCTCATCCTCACACCTGCAGGAGCAGGGGCTCCGTGGCTGTCAGGGGATGGGAAAGGTACATTGGGGCTTGCCAGCCCTCTGCCACCTTCCTCCAGAGAAGCACAGAGGCCGCTGTAGGGAATTGGCTCAATTCCCAGGCACCAGGACCTGCGCCCTCCACCGCCCAGGAACACAAGGAATGTTCCCTGCAGCAACATGAGCTGCCAGCTGCAGATTAGAGACTGTCACAAAGGTTTGCACTAGAGCAAGATTTCTAAACATGGCTGAGGTTATTGCGCAGTCAGAGCTCAGGCTGGGAAGGAGCGAGGCCTACATGGGTGGTGCCCAGGGTGTGCACTGGAGAGCCCTGCCAATGGGCTGTGACTGCGTGGGAGGGCAGGGGATCCCGGAGAAGCTGAATCTGAGCCATGTGAAGGTGAAGGGGCCGGTGAGCAGTGCAGAAGTAGCACCAGACATGGGGCATATGCAGGGAGGGGCCAAGGAGCATCAGATGAACAGTGTCTGGGGCATGTGCCAGGACAGAGAGGTGGAGGGCAGCATGCGCACAAGGAGGAGGAGGGTGAGAATCTGGGAGGTCAGAGCTCCTCATCTTCGGGGAGCGACTGTCCAGGAACGTGGCCTGACGTGAGGGTCAGGCACCCTCAGGGTGGGATTTGGGGATCCCTGGCATTGTCTGTCACTAATGGAGGGGATATGGGGATCCCCCTCAGTTACTGGGTGCGAGGTCTCTGGGTGGAGCTGAGGTCTGGGGGATCTTGTGCCAGGGTAACCCAGGTTCCAGTGCTGTGCCTGGGAGCAGGGGACAGGGCTCTGTGTGAAGGTGGGAGGGCACCAGAGCAGGTACGAGCCAGTCACTGACCCCAGGACGCATGCACCACACCAGCCACCAAGGCCTGGTTTCCAGCACAAACAGGCTGGCTGTTTGCCAGGAGCTCCTGGGAACGTGGGGCTTCAGCTGTTCCATGGTCAGCAGCTTCTTTTCTGCACAGGACTGGTTCCAACCCACAGCCTTTTCAGCACCTCCCCCTGACAGCAAACTGGCTCTGCTGTCACTGCCTGCCTTGCTGGAGCAGTGTGGACATGCAAAGCTGCCCGCCTTTAATGGCAGCTCCTGCCCGAACTTAGCAGTAAGGAAGGGACAGACCAGGCACTCCCTCAGCACTGCCATGATGGGCATCCTCAAAATGCCAGATAGAGAGAGAGATTTCTGGGGGCACGTCCGTGTGTGCAGTGACAAGGAGAAAGTGGCTGAAATTAACACAGAGGAACTTCACTCTGGATCTCAGGCTGCCAGAGGAGGGTCTCCCTGGGCAGGGCCCTGTCATCTGCAGCATTTCTCAGAAGCCTAGAGAATGTGCTGGTGGCTGAAGCCTGCCTTGACTCTGGGGATGGGCTGGGACAGGGGGACAGGCTGTCTTGCTTCTCTGATTCTTTGAGCCCAGTGGCAGCTGAACATGCCTCGTGTGCAGCTCTCTCTGCTGGGTTCCCTGGCTGGGATTCTCACCACAGCAAAATCTTGGCCCTGCCAGTCACCCTGTGAATGTGGTGACCTAACCGGTGGGTCGCCAGTTGAACTGTCACTCAAGGCTTTTGAAGTTATAACCACTGAAGCCTCATTCCTCCTGAGAGATAGGTAATGGATAGTCAGAGATCATGTCACCCACCACTGAAATGTGTCCACCTCTGGTGTGGTACGTGGCAGCTGTTCAACAGTGAATAGCAATGCTACTCAGCAATTTCTGACTGGAAGAAAACTGTACCCGACTGCAAGTACAAGGGGGAATTTAGGTGGCAGGCACAGGAATTGGGCCAGGGCCCCCGTGTTACCATCCCTTATCCCTCGGGGAGGGATAGCTCAGTGGTTTGAGCATTGGCCTGCTAATCCCAGGGTTGTGAGTTCAATCCTTGAGGGGGCCATTTAGGGATCTGGGGCAAAAATTGGGGATTGGTCCTGCTTTGAGCAGGGAGTTGAACTAGATGACCTCCTACGGTCCCTTCCAACCCTGATATTAAGTGCTGGGGGATCGTTAAAGCCCACAAGTGGACAGGACCTTGGTATTACAGCCTCTCCAGCAGTGCCTCTTTGCCCCACATTGGGTCAGTGCGGAGGCAGAGAGAGGAGCCCCAGGCACCCAGGCCAGGATGGGCAGTACCTAGGCGTTCCATTGAGGTGCCTCATGCAGCTGCTGATCAGGCCCAGCTCTGCATAAGCTCGGGAGAGCTGACGGCCTCACAGCACAAGGCGGCCTGGCCAGAGGCTGTGATGTTACTGGGAGTTGCCAGACGATGGTCTCCAAGCGAGACCAATTCTGCTGGTCTGAAGGGACAGGGAAATGCTTATTGCCAGCTGGGAAACATTTTGCTTTGTGGGCGCTGAACAGTAAAGTTTGTTCTGCCTGAATGGATTCACCAAGGGCAAGTCATGCCTGACTAACCTAACTGCCTTCTATGATGAAATAACTGGCTCTGTGGATGAGGGGAAAGCAGTGGATGTGCTATTCCTTGACTTTAGCAAAGCTTTTGATACAGTCTCCCACAGTATTCTTGCCAGCAAATTAAAGAAGTATGGGCTGGATGAATGGATGGTAAGGCAGATAGAAAGTTGGCTAGATGGTCGCGCTCAATGGGTAGTGATCAATGCCTCCATGTCTAGTTGGCAGCCGGTATCAAGTGGAGTGCCCCAAGGGTCGGTGCTGGGGCCGGTTTTGTTCAATATCTTCATTAACGATCTGGAGGATGGTGTGGACTGCACCCTTAGCAAGTTTGCAGATGACACTAAACTGGGAGGAGTGGTTGATATGCTGGAGGGTAGGGATAGGATACAGAGGGACCTAGACAAATTAGAGGATTGGGCCAAAAGAAATATGATGAGGTTCAGCAAGGACAAGTGCAGAGTCCTGCACTTAGAACAGAAGAATCCCATGCACTACTACAGACCAGGGACCAAATGGCTGGGCAGCAGTTCTGCAGAAAAGGACCTAGGGGTTACAGTGGATGAAAAGCTGAATATGAGTCAACAGTATGCCCTTGTTGCCAAGAAGGCTAATGGCATTTTGGGTTGTATAAGTAGGGGCATTTCCAGCAGATCGAGGGACGTGATCATTCCCCTCTATTCGGCACTGGTGAGGCCTCATTTGAAGTACTGTGTCCAGTTTTGGGCCCCACGCTACAAGAAGGATGTGGATAAATTGGAAAGAGTCCAGCGGAGGGCAACAAAAATGATTAGGGGGCTGGAGCACATGACTTATGATGAGAGGCTGAGGGAACTGGGATTGTTTAGCCTGCAGAAGAGAAGAATGAGGCGGGATTTGATAGCTGCTTTCAACTACCTGAAAGGGGGTTCCAAAGAGGATGGCTCTAGACTGTTCTCAGTGGTAGAAGATGACAGAACAAGGAGTAACGGTCTCAAGTTGCAGTGGGGGAGGTTTAGGTTGGATATTAGGAAAAACTTTTTCACTGGTAGGGTGGTGAAGAACTGGAATGGGTTACCTAGGGAGGTGGTGGAATCTCCTTCCTCAGAGGTTTTTAAGGCCCGGCTTGACAAAGCCCTGGCTGGGATGATTTAGTTGGGGTTGGTCCTGCTTTGAGCAGGGGGTTGGACTAGATGACCTCCTGAGGTCCCTTCCAACCCTGAGATTCTATGATTCTGTGAATCTCTCTGACTAAGAATAATTCCTAGGTGCACCTGGAGAACTGCCTGTTGTGCAGAGTCCATCCACCCCCTGCCCAGAACAATGGGGTGTTTGTGTGACGTCCTTTAGGGACCTGGTGAGCAGCACCCTGTGCTGGGAAGTCTTGGCCTGTCAGGAGCTGGGCTATGGAGAGTCCCAGGCTCTCTGCCCAGGCTCCCCCTAGTTCAGGGACGGGCAAACTTTTTGGCCTGAGGGCCACATCGGGGTTCCTAAACTGTGTGGGAGGCTGGGTAGGGAAGGCTGTGCCTCCCCAAACAGCCTGGCCCCCGCTCCTATCTGCCCCCTGACTGCCCCCCTCAGAACCTCCAACCCATCCAACCCCCCCCCCCGCTCCTTGTCCCCTAACTGCCCTCCAGGGACCCCACCCCCTATCCAACTTCCCCCTGCTCCCTGACTGCCCCCCGGGACCTCCTGCCCGTTATCCAACCCCCCACCCCCTTACCATGCTGCTCAGAGCACCAGGACTGGCAGCTGTGCCGCCGGGCTGGAGCCAGCCATGCCACCGTGCAGTCTAGAGCGCCGGGGCAGGCCGGCGGTTCTCCCAGCCGCGCTGCCCGGCAGGAGCTCGCCACCCCACTGCCCAGAGCACTGGCGGCACGGTGCACTGAGGCTGCGGGGGAGGGGGGACAGCCTCCCCGGCCGGGAGCTCAAGGGCTGGGCAGGACGGTCCCGCAGGACGGATGTGGCCCGCGGGCCGTAGTTTGCCCACCTCTGCCCTAGTTGGATCCCACCGTGAGGGGTGAGGACAAGGCCAGCTCCCAGCTACTCCCTTGTGCTGCTGCTGCTGGCGTTGTCTGTGTCCTGGAGCTCGTCATGCTGCAGCGCTGTGCTCCCCACCCAGCGTCTGATACCAGCTGAGGAACAGGGATCCTGCTGCTGCTCCTGGGCGTGAGGGAGAGGGACAGTCTGGCCATAGATAAATACAAGTGTTGGGGTCTCCTCCCATGCACTCCCCTTTGCCATTCCTACCTCTAGTGTGGAGCCCTGTGGGCTCCCCTTTGCGGTGAGCCATTCTGTGAGGTGAGGCAGGAGATTGTGCGGGCAAAGCTGAGTGAGTGTGTGTGGAATAGACTCTTCTGGGAACAATGGGAATGCAGCCTCCTGGCCTCTGCCTCCATCGCTTCCCTGGGTGACTGCAGGGCCCAGTGCTCATTGCCAAGGCAACCAGAGCAGGGAGACCTGATTCTTCTCTTTGTGTATGGGCCAGGCAGGAGCCTGGGGGAAAGGAGCCCGATCATCTCAGGGCACTAGCACTGAGCGAAGGAGGGGCTCGGAGAGAGGACGAGAGCTGGAGAAGGCAGCATCTGCTCAATGTGCAGCGGCAGCCAAAAAAATTAACAGACTGTGAGGAACAGTTAGGAAAGGGAAAGATAAGACGACAGAAAATATCATAATGCTACTATATAAATCCATGGTGCCCTCACACCTTGAATACTGCATGCAGATCTGTTCACTCCATCTCAATAAAGATAAATTGCAATTGGAAAAAGTACAGAAAAGGACAACAAAAATGATGAGGGAAATGGAACAGCTTCTGTATGAGGAGAGATTAAAAAGACAGGGACTGTTCAGCTTAGAAAAGAGACGGCTAAGGGGACTGTCTGTAAAATCACGAGTGGTGCAGAGAAAGTGAACAGGAAAGTGCTCTTTACCCCTTCACACAAGTATTTCTCCACACAGTGCACAGCCAGCCTGTGGAACTCCTTGCCACAGGGTCAGTGTGGGGAGCAGGGACTGGCAGCTGGGGAGACACTAGAACCTCTCAGTGAGGGAGTGGTTTGCGTCGTGGCTAAGCACAGCCCTCTGCCATCCCCTGTGGTGAGTTCTATTTAAGTTGGGTGGGCTGGGTACCAGGCCCTGGTACCACTGTGAATGGTGACAGGACTGTGCCCTGTGACTGGAGGTGTTGGATGCTCAGGGCTGAGATGTGCAGGGGTGAGTGCCTCTGTGTGCTCCTGATGGTGGCTGTGTCTTTGCAGCTCGCTGGGAAATGGCGATGGATGAGAGAGCTGCCTGTGTAGGCCTCGGTTCATTTCCCATCAGAACGGCTGGGAGAGGCTGACGTGAGGCCAGAGGACAGCAGGTAATGGGCCAAGATACCATGTGGATAAGCACAGTGCAGATTCTGGGCGAGTGAACTGCAGGAGCAAGGCAGAAAGAGAGGAGAGAATGCAGAGAGGGGAGAGTAAGGAGCGTGAGGAGGGAGATGCAGATGCAGTTGATGATACACTGACCCCTGGTGACCCACCCAGCCTCAGCCATCAGCACTTGGACACCCAGGGCCGGACTCTTCCTCCTCTATGCATGCTGCAGTCTCTGGGAGCACTTACAGAGTAAGGGTAGCAGAATAGGCCATAATTAATTACCCTCCCCCTGCCTTAAGAGCCTGGGCGAGATTTCAGAGTTTGGCTCAGGCCCATTGCTCTGAGGGATACAGAGGAACCATTTTGCCTACTATGAAATGCAGCCCCCTCTGAGTCGAGGCATGGCAGCTGAGTAACAGCCACACAGCACTCTATACAAGAGTGACGTGCAGGAAATGGAGGGGAATCCTGGACTCAGGGAAATGGTAGGTAGGAGTGAGGGATGCAGGATAGGCTCACCTGAGCAGAGACAGGTTGGCAGCAGACATGCCAAACCCATGAAAAAATGCAGAAATTGGGCTTGTTTTTGGCTTAATTGTCTTGAGTTGCTTGTTGGCTAGTTTTTGGCTTTTAGCTTGTTGCTTCTTTTTTTTGATCGGCTCCTGGCAGCAGGGGCAAGGCGGGGAGAGAGTCAGGGGTGCACAGTGGGCCCACCCAGCACGCCGGGGGGATCTAGTCACTTAGCGTGTTGGGGTTCTTAGGGATTGGCTTGTTTTGGCCTTGTTTTGGAATGGGATTAGCTTGATTTCTGGCTTAGTGTGAAAGTCCGGGGGCTTATTTACCACGTGAAAGTTGGCAGCTGTGGCTGGCAGGCCGTGCTGCTGCCTGGGCAGTTCTGCTGGGGCCAGTGCTGTGACCCCTGTGTCTGTGGCTCTTAGTCTGGTTTCTGCTCAGGCAGCGCCAGGAGGAGCTGTGCAGCAAGGTGCCTGCCGAACACGCCTCATCTGATAGCAGATAGGAACGATTTATGTGGGAATTGGACTCCTCCTGGGAGCAGAGGCAAGGGGGAGGGGCCCGGAAGAATGAAGAGATGAGTCTATGGGGGACTCTGGCAGCGCTGCAGAGAAGAGCGAGGGCCCTGTTCAGTATGGGGGGGAGACTGATTGGCTTCTGAGGCTGGGAAATTCCCTGGGGAGCCCCAGGGCTCAGAGGCCGCCTCTAGCCCAACAGCTTTAGGGCTGGCTCTGCACTGGGCTAAACATGGCACACGTTACATGGATTAAAAACTGGCTAACTGATAGGTCTCAGTGTAACTGTAAATGGGGAATCGTCATCAAGCAGTGCTGGGGATTGATTCTTGGTCCTGTGCAATTGAACATTTTTGTCAATGACCTGGCAGAAAACATTCAGTCATCACCGGTAGCGTTTGCAGATGGGAGTGGTAAATAGTGAAGAGGGCAGGTCATTGATACAGAGCGATCTGGATCACTTGGGAGGCTGGGCGCAAGCAAACAATATGTCTTTTAGTACAGCTAAATGTGAATGTACCCATCCAGGAACAAGGAACGCAGGCCATACTTACAGGATGGGGGACTCTATCCTGGGAAGCAGTGATGCTGGAAAAGATTTGGAGGCTGTGGTGAATAATCAGCTGAACATGAGCTACCAGTGTATTGCTGTGGGCAAAAGGATTAATGCAATCCTTGGATGCATAAACGGGAATGTCAAGTAGGAGTAGAGAGGTCATTTTACCTCTCTATTTGGCACTGGTGCTGTAAGGCCGTGTCCAGTTCTGATGTCCACAATTCAAGAAGGAGGTTGATAAACGGGAGAGGGATCAGAGAAGAGCCACAAGGGTGATTAGATGATTAGAAAACCTGCCTTAGTGACGGACTCCAGGAGCTCAATCTATGTAACTTAACAAAGAGAAGGTGAAGGGGTGACTTGATTACAGTCTGTAAGCACCTGCATGGGGAACAAATATTCAATAATGGGCTTCTCCGTCTAGCAGAGAAAGGTCTAACTCGATCCCATGGGTGGAAGGTGAAGCTAGACACAGTCAGACTGGAACTGGGACATACATTTTTAACAGTGAGAATGATTAATCATTGGAACAGTTTACCAAGGGGAGGGAGGGGTGGATTCTCCATCTCTGGCCATTTTTAAATCAACATTGGAGGTCTTCAAACAGATCTTCTCTGGGAATTACCTGCACACTCGTGGTGTTTGAGTCCTGCCCACAAGCCACCAGTCCTGGGCCCACACTACAGAGGGAAGGGGTGTTGGGGCAGCAGTGTCACTTCAGCTATATCTACACTCTAAGCTAGGGGGTGAGTGCCCTGCTTCTGTTTACATACTTGTGTGAGCTCTCCTTGAACGAACGCACGTATAAGGGCAGCGTTGCCATGGTGTAATGATGCAGCCTTTGGCAGGACACTACGGAGAGTATCAATCCAAGACAAATTGCTTAGAGCAGGACAGTCACAGCCCAAAGCTGGTGGTCCTTTGCACACCAAACCAGCCAAACAGAGAGGACTTCGGTTTAACCCCACTGGCTAACTAGAAGTCATACAAGCAATTCCCTTAGACACTCCAGTTTCCCAGTATCACCAGCAGCACCTCTTCTTATGGGGATGAATGGTTATGAAAACCAATACCCCAGTAAAAGAAAAAAGGTTCTCCCGATCCCAAAGAACCAAGCCCCAGACCCAGGTCAATATACAAGTCAGATCTTACCCACAAATCACGCTGTTGCCAATCCTTTAGAATCTAAAGGTTTATTCATAAAAAGAAAGAAATATAGATGAGAGCTAAAATTGGTCAAAGTAATCAATTACATACAGCAATGGCAAAGTTCTTGATTCAAGCTTGTAGCAGTGCTGGAAGAAACTGCAGGCTCAAATCAAGTCTCTGGAGTACATCCACAGCTTGGATGGGTCATTCAGTCTTTTGTTCCGAGCTTCACTGAAGCAAAGTTCCTCCAGAGGTCAGAAGCAGGATTAAAGACAAAATGGAGATGATGCAGCTGCCTTTTGTAGCTCTTTTGCCATGTGGAAGGACATCCCCTTTGTTCTTACTGTGGAAAATCACAGCAGCAAGATGGAGTTTGGAGTCACATGGGCAAGTCACATGTCCATGCATGACTTAGTTCTTTACAGGTAGAGGAGCCATTGCTCACATGCTGCCTTGAACATTCCCAGGAAGGCTTCCTATATGTAGATTGGAGTTTCCCAAGGTCCATTGTCAGTTAAGTGTTTATTGATTGGGCACTCAATCTGAAAATTCCTTTCTCATGAAGCTGACCAAATGCTTCACTGGTGCTACTTAGAATCAAACACATTGAGATACAAGTACATGGCCAATATTCATAACTTCAAATACAAAAATGATACACACATACAGACAGCATAATTATAACCAGCAAATTACAACCTTTTCATAGACACCTCACTTGACCTCCTTTGTACAAGATTTGGTGCAACTACAGGACCTTGGTTGCAACAATGATCTATATGGTCACAGTTCATGTCAATAACATCACACATGATGACATGGGTAGTAGCACCGGAGGCACAGCATGGCCGTGCCAAGTACATGCCCCCCATTTCAGGCATGTTTGTACTTGACAACAGCTAAGCCAGGCTCCGCTGCCGTTACCCATGCTACCGTTGCTATGCTGCTGTTTACGTATGTCTATGAACAGTGACTCACCCCCAGCTCATAGTGTAGTTATAGCCTGAGACAGCCCCTGAGTCCTCTTAAAATGGGGAGGACTCCTCCCCCCACCCCAGCCGTGCCATTGGGTCTAAGGACAATGTGCAGCCTCAGGGCTGGGCCTGGGAAAATCCGTCGTTCTCATCCATAAACTCACTCTATTAACAGCAGGTGTCTTTCCATAGCCATTGCCAAGGGCGGGGCCGGAGAGCAGCGCTGTCAGCTCGTCAGGCTCACCTCTCGAATGGGCCGAGTGTGACAACACCCCTGCCAGGCTCCTGGCCCTGCTCAGTCAGGCTCATGGAGACCCCAGCTACAAGAGCTGTACCTTGTGGGATGGGGGCTGTTCTCCGCCCCAGGAATTGGGGGCTCCACTGGCCCCTTTCACTGCCCTCCTCTCTAATGTTTCTGTGTCCCCACATTCTCTGAACCCACCTATCCCAGCCCCCACATTGCTGCCTTTCCTGTTCCGGGGTCTGCTCGCCCATTTCTAAACGTCACCAACCTGGAGAGAAATGCGTACTAGAACCAGCATGGTACATGTCAGTGTGAACAGAGCAACTCCCCACCAGGGAACCCTGCCCCTCAGTGACATAAGAACAGCCAGACTGGGTCACACCAAAGGTCCATCTAGCCCAGTGTCCTGTCTACTGACAGCGGCCAGTGCCAGGTGCCCCAAAGGGAATGAACAGACCAGGGAATCATCAAGTGATCCCTCCCCTGTCTCCCATTCCCAGCTTCGGGCAAACCATCCCCAGCTGGGGCACAGGGGTTTTGCACCAGGCCTGAACCTCAGCACCTCCAAGGTCTGCCTGCCCGAGATGGGGAGTGAATTCGAGAGGAGAAGACACCACCCCCCTGCCCCAAGGTCCTTCAGAATCAGAGGGTTAGAAGGGACTGCAAGGGTCCAAACCTACCGACGCTGAGCAAGAGCATGTTAGCTGAGTTCAGTGACCTATTGGCCTCCCCTTTCCTAACGCCCCCAGCACCCTTCTGTAGGGTTGCCAACCCTCCAGGATTGCCCTGGAGTTTCCAGGAATTAAAAATTAATCTTTCATTAAAGATTATGTCATGCAATGAAACCTCCAGGAATATGTCTAACCAAAATTGGCTATCCTACCCCTCCTGGAGCTAAGCCGTAAGGCACCCATAGATGCTGACTCCGTGGGTGCTCCCGGGCTGGAGCACCCACGGGAAAAAATTGGTGGGTGCTCCCTGCCAGCCCCCCCCCACACACACACACACCCAGCTAACCACTGCCTCCCGAGGCGCCGCGGCAGCCAAGCCGCTTTTCCTGAGCTCACAGGCTTGCTGCGCTCCAGCTGATCGGCGGCAGCAAGCCTGGGGGGGGGGGGCAGGAAGTACAGCAGGCTCCTCCTCCTCCCCATACCCCTTCCCCGAGGCGCCGCCACTGCACTTCCCCCCCACACCCCAGGCTTGCTGCTGCCGATCAGCTGGAGCGCGGCAAGCATGTGAGCTCAGGAAAAGCGGCTTGGCTGCGGCGGCACCTCGGGAGGCGGCGGTTAGCTGGGCATCGGGGGGCTGGCGGGGAGCTGCCGGTGGGTGCTCGGCTGCTTCTCCCCCCTCCCTCCCAGGCTTGCAAGCCTGGGAGGGAGGGGGGATGCAGCGTGCCCGGGGAGGAGGCGGGGGCGGGGATTTGGGGAAGGCATTTGGTAAGACTAGACTTTAGTAAGGCATTTGATACGGTCTCGCATGATATTCTTATCAATAAACTAGGGAAATACAACTTAGATGGGGCTACTATAAGGTGGGTGCGCAACTGGCTGGATAACCGTACTCAGAGAGTAGTTATTAATGGTTCCCAATCCTGCTGGAAAGGTATAACGAGTGGGGTTCCGCAAGGGTCTGTTTTGGGACCGGCTCTGTTCAATATCTTCATCAATGACTTGGATATTGGCATAGAAAGTACGCTTATTAAGTTTGCAGATGATACCAAACTGGGAGGGATTGCAACTGCTTTGGAGGATAGGGTCATAATTCAAAATGATCTGGACAAATTGGAGAAATGGTCAGAAGTAAACAGGATGAAGTTTAATAAGGACAAATGCAAAGTGCTCCACTTAGGTAGGAACAATCAGTTTCACACATACAGAATGGGAGGAGACTGCCTAGGAAGGAGTACGGCAGAAAGGGATCTAGGGGTTATAGTGGACCACAAGCTAAATATGAGTCAACCGTGTGATGCTGTTGCAAAAAAAGCAAACATGATTCTGGGCTGTATTAACAGGTGTGTGGTGAGCAAGACACGAGAAGTCATTCTTCCGCTCTACTCTGCGCTGGTTAGGCCTCAACTGGAGTATTGTGTCCAGTTCTGGGCACCGCATTTCAAGAAAGATGTGGAGAAATTGGAGAGGGTCCAGAGAAGAGCAACAAGAATGATTAAGGATCTAGAGAACATGACCTATGAAGGAAGGCTGAAGGAATTGGGTTTGTTTAGTTTGGAAAAGAGAAGACTGAGAGGGGACATGAAAGCGGTCTTCAGGTATCTAAAAGGGTGTCATAAAGAGGAGGGAGAAAACTTGTTCATCTTAGCATCTGAGGATAGAACAAGAAACAATGGGCTTAAACTGCAGCAAGGGAGGTTTAGGTTGGACATTAGGAAAAAGTTCCTAACTGTCAGGGTGGTTAAACACTGGAATAAACTGCCCAGGGCGGTTGTGGGATCTCCATCTCTGGAGATATTTAAGAGTAGGTTAGATAAATGTCTATCGGGGATGGTCTAGACAGTAATTGATCCTGCCATGAGGGCAGGGGGCTGGACTCGATGACCTCTCGAGGTCCCTTCCAGCCCTAGAATCTATGAATCTATGAATAAGGGGGGGAATGGGGGCAGGGCCAGGGGTGGAGTTGGGGTGGAGCCGGGGGCGTGAGCACCCACTGGCACCGACTAAAGTCGGCGTCTATGATAGGCACCTACCTGCTCCTCCTTAAGATCCAGCTCTGCTCCAAGGCCGAAAGGAATGTGCCAATGGCTCAGGGCTGAGCAGAAGAGCCAGTGGGGAGACCTGAGAATGGTTATCTTGTAGAAGGCCTGGGTAACTCTGCAGTCTTAGTCCTGCTCCCCTCCTTCCCGCGTTGTTTCAGGCTCACTCATTTTCTTTCGAGCTCTTTGGGGCGGCTTAGTGCCTGTGAGCGCTGAGCATGTCTCTGGGTGCTCCAGACAGGCGCCCTTGCAACAAGCACTCATAAATCTTAAGGCCTGTTGGGAACATTAGATCATCTAATCCGACCTCTTGTATACCACAGGCCAGAGACATTCAGCCAGTTACCCCTGTATTGAGCCCAACAGCGTGAGTTCAACTAAAGCTTTTCCAGAAAGGTACCAGTCTTAATGTGAAGACAAGAGGTGGAGAATCCACTCTGGGAGTTTGTTCCAATGCTTAAGCGCTGTTACAAATTGTGCCTTATTTCTAATTTGATTTTGTCTGGCTTTAACTTGTAGCCGTTGGTTCTTGTTTTGCCTTTCCTGCTAGGTTGAAGAGCCCCTTAGTGCCAGGTGTTTTCTCCCTAGGAAGATCCTTGTAGGCTGTAATCAGATCACCTCTGTCTTCCCTTTGATAAGCTAAACAGATGGAGCACTTTAATTCTTTCAGTCTAAAGCATTTTTCAGCCCTCACATAATGTTTGAGGCTCTACTCTGCACCCTCTATAATTTATCAACAGCTTTTTAATAATGTGGACACCAGAATTCACCGCAGTATTCCAACGTTGGTCTTGTCAATGCTGTAAATATAGAGAGGTAAAATCACCTGCCTAGCCTCCTCCCTACTCCCGTTTATATGGCCCACGAGCACATGATCTGGAGTTTCTGCATCTCCTTAGGAATGTAGGGAAAAGTGTAGCCTTCCTGCTAAGCTAAACGTCTTCAGGCCTTATTTTTCGAGAGCACTGACCCAGAAGAGGTTGAGGGTGGAGAAGGAGCTGCTTTGGAGCTAGCTGGGCACATGGCAGAGTGTTTATACAATTTCTCATCACAGGGGAAACGCTGCCATTTCATCAGACTAAGATCACTTAAAAATGCCCCAAATTTCCGGAACATTCCAGATGCATCAGGTTGGGCTGAGTGAGCAGGAGAGAGACTCTCCAAAAGGGCCTTTCTCAGTGTGTGTCTGGGAGAAGAGCTGGCCCTGATGCCACAGGGAGTCTGCCAGCTCTCACCTGAGTGCAGTGGCAGCTTAAGAGTTAGTGGTGCCCTGTGTGCAGCTTCGTTTTTGCCCCCCACCCACTTCGGGACCCAGCCAAAAAAAAGAACCTTCTCTCTTATCTCCCTCAAGTTTTTCATTCTTTTTTTCATAGAATCATAGAATATCAGGGTTGGAAGAGACCTCAGGAGGTCATCTAGTCCAACCCCCTGCTCAAAGCAGGACCAACATCATCTAAATCATCCCAGCCAGGGCTTTGTCAAGCCTGGCCTTAAAAATCTCTAAGGATGGAGATTCCACCACCTCCCTAGGTAACCCATTCCAGTGCTTCACCACCCTCCTAGTGAAATAGTGTTTCCTAATATCCAACCTAGACCTCCCCCACTGCAACTTGAGACCATTGCTCCTTGTTCTGTCATCTGCCACCACTGAGAACAGCCTAACTCCATCCTCTTTGCAGCCCCTGCTTCAGGTAGTTGAAGGCTGCTATCAAATCCCCCCACTCTTCTCTTCTGCAGACTAAATAACCCCAGTTCCCTCAGCCTCTCCTTGTAAGACATGTGCTCCAGCCCCCTAATAATTTTCGTTGCCCTCCACTGGACTCTCTCCAATTTGTCCACATCCCTTCTGTAGTGCGGGGACCAAAACTGGACGCAATACTTCAGGTGTGACCGCACCAGTGCTGAATAGAGGGGAATAATCATTTCCCTCGATCCGCTGGCAATGCTCCTACTAATACAGCCAATATGCCGTTGGCCTTCTTGGCAACGAGGGCACACTGCTGACTCATCTCCAGCTTCTCATCCACTGTAATCCCCAGGTCCTTTTCTGCAGAATTGCTGCTTAGCCAGTCAGTCCCCAGCCTGTAGCAGTGCATTGGATTCTTCCATCCTAAGTGCAGGACTCTGCACTTGTCCTTGTTGAACCTCATCAGATTTCTTTTGGACCAATCCTCCAATTTGTCTAGGTCACTATGGACCCTATCCCTACCCTCCATCGTCCTCCTCCTACATTATAAGTAATAGGAAGTAAATGAAAATAAAGTGATGTACCTTGATTGGGGCAGGGGGTTGAGGTGCAGGAAGGGGTGCAGGGGTTGGGCTCTGGGAGGGAGTTTGGGTGCTGGGTACAGGCTCTGGGCTGGGGCAGGTGGTTGGGGTGTGGGAGGGGGTGAGGGGTGCAGGGTGCAGGTTCTGGGCTGGGACAGGGGGTTGGGGTGCGGGAGGAGTCAGGAGGCAGCATTTACCTTGGGCGGCGCAGCTCCCAAAGCGACCAGCACACCCCTCTGTCAGCAGCTCCTAGGCGGGGAGTCCAGGGGGTCTCTGCGTGCCACTGCCCACAGGCGTTGTCACCACCCGCAGATGCCGCCACCACAGCTCCCATTGGCCACAGTTCCCGGCCAATGAGAGCTGCGGAGTTGGCGGTCGGGATGGGGGCAACGCACAGAGACACACACACCCCAGGGGCCGCAGGGACATGCCAGCCTCTTCCGGGAGAAGTGTGCTGGGAGGAAGGCAGCATGGGCAGGGAGTCGCCTTAGCCCTGCTGTGCTGCTGCTGGCACGTCTCTGTGCCCCTTTGGGGGAGAGGGCAGCAGGTCTCCATGCGCTGCCTGGGGAGGGGGCAGTGCGTAGAGTCGCCTCCCTCCCGCCAGGGGCATGCAGAGATGTGCCAGCAGCCAGCCGGCATGGAGCCACCGGCCACAGAATGCAGCCTGCCTGAGCCCTGCTGCGCCACGGGCTGGGACTCGGGGCAGGTTATCAGATGAGATTTGTCCTGCATTTTGGGGGGCCCCCGGTCATTGGGGGCCCCATGCCATTGCACTGTTTGTTTCATGGTAAATCGGCCTCTGCCTGAGTGAGCGGAAGGAGGAGGGTGAAACTGGGAGGGAGCTGGGAGCGAGTGTGGGGCAGTCCAGCTGGGCGGGGATTGGAGGGCTGCCTGGAACTGGTTTGTTTGCTGCCAGCTCCCGGCTTCCACTCATTCTCTCTCTCTCTTTTCTTTTCAAGGTCCTGGCCACGGTCACTGGAGCTATGCAGGTAAATACACCGTGGTTACTCTTACCCTTTCATATCACACAGCAGGCCCTGGGCCCGTGCCAGACAGGGTTAATTATTACAGGGTTGCCTTGCTCACTCCCATGCTCTGCCCTGCCCTGCCCCTGTTCAGCAGCAGGGGCGGGGTCTGGTACCAACCCCAGAGGGGCTCACGGGCCCAGGGAGAGGTGGGAGCTGCTCAGATTCTCCCTGCCCATGGGTTCTGTGTTCCCACCGGCTAAAAGGTTCATTCACTCACTGAACTGGACTTCACCCACCCCTGGGACACTGGGAGAGCCTGGTTCCATGGTCACGCAGACCTAGGGTTGCTCCCTCTGCTGGAACGTCGACCCCTGGCTTAGAAGCACCTCCTCTCTTATGGGGTATTGACTCACCAGTCCTGTGTCTCCCTGCCATATGCACCCTGCTTTGCAGGAAGGCTGGCTGGGCAGCTCCCTGCCCATAGGGAGGTGGCCCAGGGCACAAGCCAGGCTCCTGACCCTGTGCCTGCCTGGTGAACTGGCTGTTCTGCTGCCCGCAGGGACAGCCCAGCTGGATAGAGAGTTCCTCACCCACGCCCCCGGGGCTGGGGCTGGAAATCTCAGCTGTGCCTACAGTACCTTTGCTTTGCTCCTTGAGCTTCCTGGCTCCCCTGACTCCACCATGCCGGGCTCCTCTGCTTCCTTCTTTTCCTTCCGTGCTGGGTTTCCCTGCTCCTCTCTCCCCTCACCCTGTGCAAGCTGCTGTCCTCCCCACATTCACACCAAGGCCCAGGTCACCATTATCCTGAGCCTTGTGTCTCATTTGTCCTGTAAATCAGAGTAGGGACACCTTACACTCACTTTGCACTGGTGTCAGTGACAACACAAGGTGCAGGGGACTGATGAATTAGGCCCCAAAATGTGAATTGGACCCTATAGAAAGGTCTCGCTCAGACCTGCCAATGGTCAGATCTGCCCCTCCTGAGGCCCAGCGATGGGCTGGAGGTGGGGGTCCAGGACCTCTTATGTCAAGATTCTGCACCAGCCCCAGGGCCGGTGCAAGGATATTTTGTTCCCTAGGCGAAAATTCCACCTTGCGCCCCCCGCGCACATTGGTTCATTGGGGGGCAAATCGCAACGAGCCTTTGTAGACTCCAGGGGCCAGCTGTGCCCAGGGGCTGCTCCCCAGACCACGTTCCCCTCTCTCCGTTCCCATCCACTCCCTCCCACTGCCCACCCCCTGATTGCCCCCCTCAGAATCCCCAATCCCCCCTGCTCCTTGTCCCCTGACTGCCCCCTCCTGGGACCCCTGCCCCAACTGCCCCCCAGAACCCAACCCCTACCTAAGTCTCCCTGCTCCTTGTCCCCTGACTGTCCCCTCCTGAGACCCCCCCCACCCTAACTGCCCCCTTAGGACCCTACCCCCTCCCTGTCCCCTGACTGCCCCAACCGTCTCCACACCTCTGCCCCCTGACAGCACCCCCCCACCCACAGAACTCCTGACCCTTCCAACCCTCCCCCTGCTCCCTGACTGCCCCCGGGACTCTCCTTACCATGCCTAGGCCGCTGGAGCTGCTGGCTCCACGTGGAAGCAAAACACGCTGAGGTGTGCACAGCCCCTCCCCCGCAGAGTGCTGAGGCAGCAGCGGCTCACACTCGAGCGCGGTGAGGGGGGAGCCAAGGGGGTGCCTGCCCGGGCTGCACCCCGGCGCCCCCCCCGGGGGCTCCTGCAGCAGATGCATGCGGGCGCCAGTCCCCGTGCGTCCCCCGGCTCTCCCCTTGCTGCACTCGGACTCTGCGGCTCCCGGGAGTGTGAGCCGAAGCCGCTGCTCCTCCTGGGGAGCTGCAGAGCCCAAGCGCGGCAAGGGGGGAGCGGGAGGGTACACGGGGGCTGGTGCCCGCATGCATCTGCTGCAGGAGCCCCGGGGGGCACCGGGCCGCAGCCTGGGCAGAAGGGACCTGGGGTGCGGCTGCTCCCTGCTAGCGGCACTGCCACCTTTGCACGGCTGCTGCCCCCCCCTGCACCGCACCGGCTCCTCCATGGCTGGGGCCGCCCCGCCCCAGCTGACGCTTTTTGGCACCACCAACCGCTAGGCACCCTAGGCGACCGCTAGTTCGCCTAGTGGTTGCACCGGCCCTGACCAGCCCAAAGGCTAAATGCATCCCTGTCTCTGCACCCATTCCGTTACCCCGTTAGCATTAAGGGGGGTGTTGGGTGCAGCACCAAGCTGTGTTGGCCAAAGCCCTGTTAGCGCTAAGGGGGGTGTTTGGTGCAGTGCTGAGCCGTGTTGGCCAAAGCCCCGTTAGCATTAAGGGGGGTGTTTGGTGCAGCACCGAGCCGTGTTGGCCAAAGCCCCCATAGCGCTAAGGGGGGTGTTCGGTGCAGCGCCAAGCCGTGTTGGCCAAAGCCCCGTTGGCGCTAGGGGGGTGTTCGGTGCAGTGCCGAGCCATGTTGGCCAAAGCCCCATTAGCGCTAAGGGGGTGTTTTGTGCAGTGCCGAGCCGTGTTGGTCAAAGCCCCGTTGGCGCTAAGGAGGGTGTTCTGTGCAGTGCCGAGCCATGTTGGCCAAAGCCCCGTTGGCGCTAAGGGGGGTGTTCGGTGCAGTGCCGAGCCGTGTTGGCCAAAGCACCGATAGCGCTAAGGGGGGTGTTCGGTGCAGCGCCGAGCCGTGTCGTCCAAAGCCCCGTTAGCGCTAAGGTGGGTGTTTGGTGCAGTGCCGAGCCGTGTTGGCCAAAGCCCCGTTGGCACTAGGGGGGTGTTTGGTGTAGCACCGAGCCGTGTTGGCCAAAGCCCCGTTGGCGCTAGGGGGGTGTTTGGTGCAGTGCCGAGCCGTGTTGGCCAAAGCCCCGTTGGCACTAGGGGGGTGTTTGGTGTAGCACCGAGCCGTGTTGGCCAAAGCCCCGATAGCGCTAAGGGGGGTGTTCGGTGCAGCACCGAGCCGTGTTGGCCAAAGCCCCGTTGGCGCTAGGGGGGTGTTTGGTGCAGTGCCGAGCCGTGTTGGCCAAAGCCCCATTAGTGCTAAGGGGGTTTTCGGTTCAGCGCCGAGCCGTGTTGGCCAAAGCCCCACTGGCGCTAGGGGGGTGTTCGGTGCAGTGCCGAGCCGTGTTGGCCAAAGCCCCGTTAGCGCTAAGGGGGTGTTTCGTGCAGTGCCGAGCCGTGTTGGTCAAAGCCCCGTTGGCGCTAAGGAGGGTGTTCTGTGCAGTGCCGAGCCATGTTGGCCAAAGCCCCGTTGGCGCTAAGGGGGGTGTTCGGTGCAGTGCCGAGCCGTGTTGGCCAAAGCACCGATAGCGCTAAGGGGGGTGTTCGGTGCAGCGCCGAGCCGTGTCGTCCAAAGCCCCGTTAGCGCTAAGGTGGGTGTTTGGTGCAGTGCCGAGCCGTGTTGGCCAAAGCCCCGTTGGCACTAGGGGGGTGTTTGGTGTAGCACCGAGCCGTGTTGGCCAAAGCCCCGTTGGCGCTAGGGGGGTGTTTGGTGCAGTGCCGAGCCGTGTTGGCCAAAGCCCCGTTGGCACTAGGGGGGTGTTTGGTGTAGCACCGAGCCGTGTTGGCCAAAGCCCCGATAGCGCTAAGGGGGGTGTTCGGTGCAGCACCGAGCCGTGTTGGCCAAAGCCCCGTTGGCGCTAGGGGGGTGTTTGGTGCAGTGCCGAGCCGTGTTGGCCAAAGCCCCATTAGTGCTAAGGGGGTTTTCGGTTCAGCGCCGAGCCGTGTTGGCCAAAGCCCCACTGGCGCTAGGGGGGTGTTCGGTGCAGTGCCGAGCCGTGTTGGCCAAAGCCCCGTTAGCGCTAAGGGGGTGTTTCGTGCAGTGCCGAGCCGTGTTGGTCAAAGCCCCGTTGGCGCTAAGGAGGGTGTTCTGTGCAGTGCCGAGCCGTGTTGGCCAAAGCACCGATAGCGCTAAGGAGGGTGTTTGGTGCAGCGCTGAGCCGTGTCGTCCAAAGCCCCGTTAGCGCTAAGGTGGGTGTTTGGTGCAGTGCCGAGCCGTGTTGGCCAAAGCCCCATTGGCGCTAGGGGGGTGTTCGGTGCAGTGCCGAGCCGTGTTGGCCAACACCCAGGTACGTGAGCTCACAGTGGCTTTACTCATGCGTCACACTGCTGGGGTTGTACTGAGGTATTTGCAAATGGGACAGCCTGCGTGGGGTTTGCATGTGTTCAACGGCAGCGTGATACTAAATGTGAGTGTGGGCAGCTTGTGGGGATACAATGGGGGAGTGATTATGTGAAAGCATCCGGGAGCGGTGAAAGGGGAATAGCTGTGAAGAGTGGGATGGGGCGAACGGAGGGTTTAAATGTATCTCCTGCAAGCCAGGGCTTAGCATGAGCACACTGGGGAGTCTCCTTCAGAGCAACAGTTTAGGATTAGCACATGGGCAATAATTATTTACGGTGAGGACTTGGAGTGAAGGGGGCTAGGCGAAGCACCCAGGGACAGAGCCGTCCCTAGGGAATGGCGAATCGGCGTGACTGCCCCGGGCCCCATGGTTTGGGGGCCCCAGTGCTTCATGAGGAGGCAGGTGGGGAGGTGGACAGGGGGTCAAGGAGGAGCCCCCCCACCATACTCCCCCTCTCCGCAGCGCCTCCTGCTTGCCAGTGGGCCCTGCCGATCAGCGCCTCCCCCTCCGTCCCAGTGCCTACTGTGGATCAGATGTTTTGCCCATAGCATTAGGAGGCGATGAGGGGGAGGGGAGAGGAGCGAGGGTGCAGCGTGCTCAGGGGAGGGGGCAGAAATGGGCGGGGACGAGGTGGGGTGGGGGGCGGGAATAGGTGGGGCAGGAGCAGGGCAGGGGCAGAAAGAGGCAGGGTAGGGGTGGAGAAGGAGTAGGAAGAGGCGGGGCCTTGGGCGAAGGGGTGGAGTGGGGGCGAGGCCTGGGCAGAGCCAGGTGGGAGCACGGCCTGGCACATAGAAACTCTGTGCCTATGTCCCAGGCCCCACACCCCCATAGGGATGGCCCTGCCCAGGGAGCACGTCTATTAAGTGAGCATCGGTGGGACCAGTGTGGCAGGAGTTCAAGGGAGGTTGAGTTCCCTGGGGGAACAGTCCAGGATACGTGCCCAGAAAGGGAACAGCTAAGGTGAACGCATGGGTGAAGCAGTCGATCAGGATAAGCACCAGGGGAGGAAATGTTCAGAGTAGACAGCCACGGAGAACCAGAGTAAGTCTCCTCTGTCCTCACTTTAAACCACAGTTCCTGGGTATTCATCCTAAACCAGTCCCCTGGTCTGCTTACTCTACTTCACTCCATGTAGGGGAGAAACATGGAAACGCTGCCCCATGTGTCCGTGCTACCGCTCTTCACTGTGCTCACGCTAACTGCACCTCTCTGAGTGCTCTGCCTGACCCGATCCCTTCTCATGCCCTACTAAATATTTTCTCCCTGGATACTCACTCTCAAATTCTCCTAACGCAAACCCCAGGCTCTTTCCTACGTGCTCATCCTACCCCGTTCCCTGGGTGCTCCTGCTGAACATCTCCCTAAGTGTCCACCCCAAACTGCTCTGCCCTTAATGCTCTTCCCTGGGTGTTCATTGTAAAGCTCTCTTCTCAGATGTGCCCCTAAATGATTCCCCAATGGTTTCACCCAACATTGTTCCTCTCTGGATGCTCGCCATACCTGTTCATTGACTGGTCACCCTAGACTGCTCCTCCCTTGGTCCTTGCCCTAAACCGTTCAGGGAGGGTTCACTCTGAATTTGTCCAGAGTTTGCCCTAAAGTGCTGCTCCCCACGTGCTCACGCTGAATCATCCCCTGGGTGTTTTCCCTTAATTGCTCCTCCTTGGTGTTCACCCTAAACCAAGCCATTGCCATTCGCCATAAACCTTCTTCCTAGGTGTGTGCCCTGAACAGTTCCCCGGGCGCTCACTCTAAGCCACTCTGCCTAGCAATACGCACCATGAATTGTGCTCTGTGGGTGCCACCCTTCTCTACCCCTCCCCCAGCGCTCACCCGAAATGTCCCCCAGGTGCTCAGCCTAACCTGTTCCTCCTTAGGAGTTCCAGCTAAACCTTGTACTGGGGTAACTAGGAGCAACCTGAGACACACCAGTATCGCTGCTTCCAGCTAGAGCCCTGCTCAGGACTTTTAAAAATCCTGCTCCTGCTAGCATAGCAGCGGGTCCCGTGGGACCGGTGAGATCCCAGTCCCTCTGCAGGGCTCTACACTAGTCCCACGCAGGGATCTACCAATAAGGGCAAGAGCCCATTTACTGAGCCCAGGCAGGGAAACCCAGAAACCTTTATAGGCATTCAAAATACAGGAATAAGGAATAGCAAAAGTAACCCAGCCAAAAATAATATTGGGTCAAATCCAACATGTGTAGCCTAACGGGCCTTAAAGCAGACATGTGCCTGGGCATGGGCTATGCTGGCCATGGGTCCCCTAGAAGTGGTGATGTACACAGACACGTGTGTCTTTGGGCACAGCTCCTGCAGACGCACACGGACACGTGTGTCTTTGGGCACAGCTCCTGCAGACGCACACGGACACCTGTGTCTTTGGGCACAGCTCCTGTAGACGCGCACGTACACGTGTGTCTTTGGGCACAGCTCCTGCAGACGCACACGGACACCTGTGTCTTTGGGCACAGCTCCTGTAGACGTGCACGTACATGTGTGTCTTTGGGCACAGCTCCTGCAGACGCGCACGGACACGCGTGTCTTTGGGCACAGCTCCTGCAGACGCGCATGGACACGCGTGTCTTTGGGCACAGCTCCTGCAGACGCACACGGACACCTGTGTCTTTGGGCACAGCTCCTGTAGACGCACACAGAGACGTGGCTCTGTCTGTCTCGCTCTCATGCACACACAAGGGCTTCATGTGTACATGAACATGTTTGGCCATGGCCACAGGTCCCTGTGTTGCCCAGTTGCGTGGCCCCGGCAGGCTCCCTCACCCCGCTGGCTCCCTCACCCCGCTGGCTCCTCCACCTCACTGGCTCCTCCTCCCCGGCAGACTCCCTCACCCCGCTGGCTCCCTCACCCCGCTGGCTCCCTCTCCCAACAGGCTCCCTCACCCCGGCTGGCTCCTCCTCCCCGGCTGGCTCCTCTTCCCCGGCAGGCTCCCTCACCCCGCTGGCTCCCTCACCCCACTGGCTCCTCCTCCCCGCTGGCTCCCTCTCCCAACAGGCTCCCTCAACCCGCTGGCTCCCTCACCCCACTGGCTCCCTCACCCTGGCTGGCTCCTCCACCCCGCTGGCTCCCTCACCCCGCTGGCTCCTCCTCCCCGGCAGGCTCCCTCACCCCACAGGCTCCCTCACCCTGGCAGGCTCCCTCACCCTGCTGGCTCCCTCACTCCGGCAGGCTCCCTCACCCTGCTGGCTCCCTGTTTCCCACCGGCTCCCTCACCCCGCTGGCTCACTCACCCCACAGGCTCCCTGTCTCCCGCAGGCTCCCTCGCCCCCCTGGTTCCCTCACCCCGGCAGGCTCCCCCTCCCAGGCAGGCTCCCTCACCCCGCTGGCGCTCTCACCCCGCTGGCTCCCTCACCCCGCTGGCTCTCCCACTCTTCTCTCTTCACTGCACAGATAAGGCCCAGTGGCCCTCGAAGTTCCCAGACTGCGATGGGCAGATCCAGTCTCCCATCAATATTGACACCAATTCCACAATCTTCAGCCGTGAGCTGCCACCTGTTGTGCTGGCGGGTTACAACCTGGACCCCAGTGAGCAGCTCGACCTAATGAACAACGGACACACAGGTCAGTGCCGGGGCTGAGCCATGTGCGCTGGGCTCACCGGGTGTGGCGCTCACTGTACAGGGTGCCTGGACCAGACGGGATATTCTGAGACATTTTTCATCGATTAGTCCCAGCCTCTCCCAACAGGGAGAGCTCTAGGGCGTGGGGCAGGGTGCTGGCTGGGGGGGCGGGGCTCCCAGCTACCCCAGCTCCAGCCTCTCCCAGCAGAGGGAGCTCTAGGGAGTGGGGCAGGGCGCTGGCTGGGCGGGGGGGCTCCCAGCTACCCCAGTCCCAGCCTGTCCCAGCAGAGGGCGCTGTAAGAAGTGGGGCAGGGCACTGGCTGAGGGGTGCAGGGCTCCCAGCTACCCCAGCTCTGGCCTCTCCCAACAGGGGGAGCTCTAGGGAGTGGGGCAGGGCGCTGGCTGGGGGCGGAGCTCCCAGCTACCCCAGCTCCGGCCTCTCCCAACAGGGGGAGCTCTAGGGAGTGGGGCAGGGCGCTGGCTGGGGGAAGCGGAGCTCCCAGCTACCCCATCTCCGGCCTCTCCCAACAGGGGGAGCTCTAGGGAGTGGGGCAAGGCGCTGGCTGGGGGGGCGGG
Source organism: Macrochelys suwanniensis (assembly GCA_033296515.1). NCBI lineage: Eukaryota > Metazoa > Chordata > Testudines > Chelydridae > Macrochelys > Macrochelys suwanniensis. The sequence goes on along the minus strand of CM065780.1, from coordinate 130,265,499 downwards.
GCTCCCAGCTACCCCAGCTCCGGCCTCTCCCAACAGGGGGAGCTCTAGGGAGTGGGGCAGGGCGTTGGCTGGGGGAAGCGGAGCTCCCAGCTACCCCAGCTCCGGCCTCTCCCAGCAGGGGGAGCTCTGGGGAGTGGGGCAGGGCGCTGGCTGGGGGCGGAGCTCCCAGCTACCCCAGTCCCAGCCTCTCCCAACAGGGGGAGCTCTAGGGAGTGGGGCAGGGTGCTGGCTGGGGGGGCGGGGCTCCCAGCTACCCCAGCTCCGGCCTCTCCCAACAGGGGGAGCTCTAGGGAGTGGGGCAGGGCGCTGGCTGGGGGGGGGCGGGGCTCCCAGCTACCCCAGCTCTGGCCTCTCCCAACAGGGGGAGCTCTGGGGAGTGGGGCAGGGCGCTGGCTGGGGGCGGAGCTCCCAGCTACCCCAGTCCCAGCCTCTCCCAACAGGGGGAGCTCTGGGGAGTGGGGCAGGGCGCTGGCTGGGGGGGGCGGGGCTCCCAGCTACCCCAGCTACCCCAGCTCTGGCCTCTCCCAGCAGGGGGAGCTCTAGGGAGTGGGGCAGGGCGCTGGCTGGGGGGGGGGGCTCCCAGCTACCCCAGTCCCAGCCTCTCCCAGCAGAGGGCGCTCTAAGAAGTGGGGCAGGGCGCTGGCTGGGGGCGAAGCTCCCAGCTACCCCAGCTCCAGTCTCTCCCAACAGGGGGAAGCTCTAGGGAGTGGGGCAGGGCGCTGCCTGGGGGCGGAGCTCCCAGCTACCCCAGCTCCGGTCTCTCCCAACAGGGGGCGCTCTAGGGAGTGGGGCAGGGCGCTGGCTGGGGGTGGAGCTCTCAGCTACCCCAGTCCCAGCGTCTCCCAACAGGGGGAGCTCTAGGGAGTGGGGCAGGGCGCTGGCTGGGCGGGGGGGCTCCCAGCTACCCCAGTCCCAGCCTCTCCCAACGGGGGAGCTCTAGGGAGTGGGGCAGGGCGCTGGCTGGGGGGGACAGGGCTCCCAGCTACCCCAGCTCCAGCCTCTCCCAGCAGAGGGAGCTCTAGGGAGTGGGGCAGGGCGCTGGCTGCGGGGGGTGGAGCTCCCAGCTACCCCAGCTCCGGCCTCTCCCAACAGGGTGAGCTCTGGGGAGTTGGGCAGGGCGCTGGCTGGGTGCGGGGGCTCCCGGCACCCTGGGTCCCGCCTCTCCCAGCAGAGGGCGCTCTAAGAAGTGGGGCAGGGCGCTGGCTGGGGCAGAGCTCCCAGCTACCCCAGTCCCAGCCTCTCCCAGCAGCGGGTGCTCTGGGGAGCAGGGCAGGACCCAGGCTGTTGGGGGATCTTCAGGTGCCAGGTGTCGAGTAGGCGACCAGAACATCCGGTCGAAAAGGGACCTTGGCGGCTCCGGTCAGCACCTCCGACTGTGCCGTTAAAAGTCCGGCCGTCGGTGCTGCTGGGCTCAGGCAGGCTAGTCCCGACCTGTCCTGGCACCACTCTGGGCCCCGGAAGCGGCCAGCAGGTCCGGCTCCTAGGTGGGGGGGCCATGGGGCTCCGCGCACTGCTCCTGCCCCGAGCACCGGCTCCGCACTCCCATTGGCTGGGAACCACGGCCAATGGGAGCTGGGGGAGCAGTGCCTGCAGTCGAGAGCAGCGCATGGAGCCTCCTGACCCCTCGCCTAGGAGCCAGACCTGCTGGCCACTTCTGGGGCGCAGCACGGTGCCAGGACAGGCAGGGAGCCTACTGCCCCCCACTGTGCCACTGACCAGGAGCCTCTGGAGGTAAGCCCTGAGTTCCAGCCCTGAGTTCCAACCCCCTGCCCCAGCCCTGAGCCCTCCCAAGCCCCGAGTCCCTCCTGCACCCCAAACCTCTCATCCCCAGCCCCACCTGAGCCTGCACCCCCAGTTAGAGCCCTCACCCCCTCCCACACCCCAACCCCCTGCACCAGCCTAGTGAAAGTGAGTGAGGGTGTGGGAGAGCGAGCCACTGAGGGAGGGGGAATGTAGTGAGTGGGGGGGCAGGGCCTAGGGAAGGGGGGGACAGGGGGCAGGGCCTCGGGGCAGGGGCGGGACTAGGATGTTCAGTTTCATGTGATTAGAAAGTTGGTAACCCTAGGGGAGCTTCCAGCTACTCCAGTCCCAGCCTCTCCCAGCAGGAGGCGCTGTGGGGAGGGGGCAGGAGCACTGGCTGTGTGGGGAGCTCCCGGCTACTCCAGCCTGGTCTCTCCCAGCAGGAGGTGCTGTGGGGAGCAGGAGCGCTGGCTGTGGGGGGAACTCCTGGTTTTACAGTTCTAGTCTCCCCCAGCAGGCCCCACTGGGGTGCCAGGTCTGGGTAGGCTCTGGGCTCACTGTTCTGCCCCTCCCAGTGACTGTCCTAGAGTTTCACAGATTCCTGGATTCCAAGGCCAGAAGGAACAATCAGTTCCCTAGTCTGACCTGCTCTGTGGCACACGCCCATGAATCCCAACACAGTGCCCTGCACTGAGCCCCAGAACTTGTGTTTGGCTAAAGCAGCCTCCAGACCGGCAGCCAGGCGTGAAGACGTCAAAGAGACGGGGAGTCCAGCAGTGCCTCTGGCAGTGTGTGCCGGGTGTTAATCACGTTAGAAAAAATCTTCCAAATTTGTGCCTAATTTCTCATTTGAATTCATGTGGTTTCAGCTCCCTGCCATCGGTTCTTGTTCTGCCTTTCGCTGCTAGAGTAAAGAGCCCTTAGAACCTGTTATTTTCTTCCCAGGAAGGTACTTAGGGCTAAGGTACTTAGGTAAATAAAGGTTTATGTACATGGGGACACACAGAAAAATTAATCTGAATTAGCCAAAGGTATGAATTTAAAGTGGATTAGTTAAACTGCCTTGAACTCCTGGGTGCATGCTCTTATTCATAATTAGAGTGGCCTTTTTTCAGTTTTGTTTAGTTCACTTTAATTCTGATTCACTGTGTCCACACAGGGGTTTAATATGGTTTAACTAATCCACTTTAAACGTTAGTTTCCTAACGTGAGTGTTCCTGTGCTGTAGACAAACCCTACACCGTAATCAAGTCACCTCGCAATCTCCTTTTTGATTAAACAGATGGAGGTCTCTCACTAGGAGACATTTTCTGTAGCACTCAACTCTTTTTAATAGATCTTTTCTTCACCCTCTCTAATATTTAAATGTGGACCCCAGAACTGGACGCAAGTATCAGTCTCACCAATGTCTTATACAGGGATAAAAGCACCTCCCTGTTCCTTTGCTAATCCCTTATTTATACCTCCAAGGATCTCATTAGCCCCTTGTGTCACAGTGTTGCACTGTAAGCTCCTGTTGAGTTGCTGGTGCACTGTAACCCCTAAATCCTTTTCAGAGTTGCTGCTTCCCAGGACGTAGCCCCCAGTCTGTAAGTATAGCCTGGATTCCTTGTTCTTAGATGTATAACTTGGCATTTGGCTGCATTAAAGCACATTTTGTTTGAATGGGCCCAGCTTGCCAGGTGATCCGGATTGGTCTGTGAGGCTGCCCTGTTCTCATCCTTATCGCTCTGCCGATCTTTGTGCCATAATCAGTGACTTACTGCCAGAGCGTTCGTGAGACTGTTGAATAGTGTCAGGCCTTGAACTGATCCCTGCAGAACCTCACTAGAGACTCCCCGGATCAGTGAGGATTCCCCATTGGCAGCTGTTTTTTGAGAGCTGTTGGTTAGCTGGCGCATAATCCATTCAACGTGTGCTCTATTGCTACCGTATAGTGCTACGTTTGTAACTTACAGTGTTGTACTGTACTGAGTCCCAGTACGTTACATCTCTACTGGTCCCTCTATCCACCAAACTCCTCATTGCATCGAAGAATGAAATCAGTCTGTTTGATAAGACCCGTTTTCCATTAAACCACATGGTCTATTTTCCATAGCACACATCTCCGCCTTGTCCCAGCACCATGGATCAGACCCCACCTCTGACTTCTCTACCCCTTCACTCCCTCACTCCTGCAGTTGTCCTTCGGCTGCCTGGCTCCCTGACTATTGCCAGCGGCTACCCCCAGGAGTACAGAGCAATGCAGCTGCACCTGCACTGGGGCTCCCCAGAAGGGCCTGGCTCAGAACACACCGTGGACGGCCGCCGCTATGATGGGGAGGTAAAGATCCCTCTTGCCTGCTGCTCCCCGGTTGTGCCTCAGTTATCACGGTGATCACGTCAGTCCCACCCGCTCCCGCTGGCTGCACAGGGTGAAGGGCTAGTGCCCTGAGGCGGATGTGGCACCCCCAGGTCACTGGCTGCCCATTGTCCACACTGCAGCTCCATTGGCGGGGCGGTTGCCACCCCTTTGCCCCCAGCGGAGTGCTCCGACCAGGATCTCTGCTCTTGGCTCAGACCCTCTGAGGGCCCAGTCCAAGAGCCCGGTGCCCAGGAACCCAGAGGGAGGAATCATGCGCTAGGCCTGAGCGACTGGAATAAAAGCAAAGTTTATGACACAGCCTGAAACATGGAAGCAGAGGGGAAGTGAGGCCAAACTCCCCCATGGAAGGGACATTGTGCCAGCAGGGTGGGGTGGGGAGAGACTGGCCTGGAGCCAGGCACCCAGTGCACAGCACAGGGACGGACCCACATGGGCGCACGCACGCTGTGTACAGGATAAACAATCCATACTGCTCTGCAGCCAGACTGCCCTGGCGCTCACCAGGTGCTGGGGCACAGGGAGCACACCCCCACCTAAGTCCAGGGCCCATCACAGCCCCCTTTAAAATTGCCCTTGGATGTGCCCGGGGGGGCACAAGCTACCCCAGGGGACCCAGGCCCTAAGGAGGGGGCAATGCAGAGCTCCCCAGTGCAGGCTGCCCTGTGCTGGAGGATGATTCATCTTTTCCCCAGCACTCTGGCCTGCTCCCTGGCATGTGAGGGCCGTGATATTCTCTGGGCCTGGGAGGGGGGACAGCTCGCTGTGCCCTCATCCTTGGCACCAGCCCAGAGAGCTACTGGGGCTGTTTGTCTCATACACAGAGGTGTTTGCCGGCTGGGTCTGGTTCCTAACTGGTTCCACCCCCCCTCCCCCTGTTGCTGTTCACACGGAGCCGCCGGGCCCAGTGCATCAGGGAGGACAGGAGTTGGAGCTGGCTCCCAGCTAGAGGGGCACCAGGGAGGACAGGAGTTGGAGCTGGCTCCCAGCTAGAGGGGCACCAGGGAGATGACCTTGAGCCCTGCCCCCTGTGCAGAAAACGGGAGGAGGCTGGTGGCAGCAGGGTGGGCTCTTGGGGCAGCAGGTGCTGGCAGCAGCAGCACGCTCAGGTCACTGTAAAATGGTTTGGGGAGCTTGCCTGGTGCCAAGTGGGGGGCTCTGGCCGGGTGACCAAGCCCCAGGTGCTGCTAATGGAGAGGCCCTAGTGCTGGGGCTGGCCAGACCCGGTTGGGTCACACTGGGCCTGGTGCAGGTCTGGGTGGTCCAGCACTCACCCATGGCACAATGGAGCCTCAGGGGGTTCTGTGCTTTGATTCCAGCTCCATATGGTTTATTACAACCCCAGCTATGGCAGCATCAAAGAAGCAATGAAGCAGGCCGGTGGCCTAGCAGTGCTGGCAGCTTTCCTGCAGGTGATGCCAATGGGGGCAGGCACTGGGAAGGTGGGGTGGGGGCAGTGCTGGGCAGGGATGCTCTGATCACTGGGCTGGGCGTGGCAGGGCAGGCGAGGACTGAGAGAGCATAGGCAGTTCTGGGGTGGAGGGGAATAGGGGCAGTGGAGGGCAGGGGCTGTCTAGGAGGGAGGAATGCCCTGACAACTGGGCCATGCCAGCGCGGAGACGGGACATGCCCCGATCGCCGGCCCATGCTGGTAGTGGGAGGCAGAAAGTGCTTTGTGCACTGGTCCAGGGGAGGTTAGGGGATGCCCTAATTGCTGGTCAGTGGTAGGGTTCATGCTTTGATCTTGGTCTGGGGGTGCAAGGGCCGTGCTGGGGGATGCCCTGACCCCAGCCAGGTCAGTCAGGGAGGTCACGGGTCGCTCCTCTGCCTGTGAGAGTGATATTAGTCCCATGTTCAAAGCGACCCTCCCTGCTGTGACCCAGCTGCCGGGGCTCAATAGGCAGGAGACTTGCCCTTCCCAGCGCCTGTGCTCTCACACCTGCTGAGTCTCTGTGTTACAGGTGGGGCCGGAGGACAACGTGCACTATCGGCCTGTGCTTGAGCAGCTGCGCGAGGTCCAAGAGGAAGGTAAAGCCTTTGGGTGCCTAGCGCCCACCACGGGGACAGCCCGGGGCAGCGCGTGAGCCTGTGCACGCCAGACAGACAGAGACAGGCAGCTCCTGTGGGACAGACAGGCAATGAGAGCCAGCTCAGCAAAGGCCTTTCAGGGATTCCTGCTCAGCATTTGCATGCCTGTCTCATCCCTCGGGATTCTCCGGGTTCCCACTCCGCACCTGTCCCAATGACATGACTTCCTCAGCGCCTTAGGCTTCTCCATCCAGGGCTTGTGCAGACTGGCTGTGCCTGTCCAGCGCATGGTGCTTCTGCAGTGAAACCAGGGGTCAGTTCCCATGCAGCTGTGCAGTGTCAGCTCACTGTCTCTGGGGGTCGGCTCCTGGGGATGTGCTGACCAGGATCATGCTGTCCAGATTCGGGTCCCCAGGGCCTGTGCAGCTTGCGAGTGTTGCTGTGCTCTAGTCCATGGAGCTGTGCTACTCTAGCTTGTTCTAGAGTGCTGTTCCAGTCCATGGAGCTGTGCTGCTCTAGATTGTGCTGTCGCTCTGTTCTAGACCATGGAGACACGCTGCTCTAGAGCACAGGCAGTATTTTTTCCCTTCCAGGCAAGGAAACAACTGTGGCTGGATTCAATATTAGAGGCTTGCTGCCCACCAACCTAGTCTGCTATTACCGCTACAGCGGCTCTCTGACCACCCCTCCCTGCTTCCAGACGGTGAACTGGACTGTCTTCAACCAGACGGTGCTGCTGTCCAAGGAGCAGGTCCGTCCGGGGGGTGAGGGCCTGCCTGTTCTCCTCTTGGGGGTGGGTGGAGCTGCCAGCACCAGCAATGGGCGGGGGTGGCCCGTAGGCAACTGGAGACTACCGGAAGCCAGCCCCCCTTGCACCAGGGCACTGAGTGCTGAATCCGGCTGCATTCACGAGGCTCCCAGGGGCAGCTTAGTGACTCCGTTCAACCCTCCCTCTCCAGATCTCGCTGCTGGAGACCACGCTGCAGGGAGACGATGACAAGGATCTGCAGAACAACTTCCGGCTAACCCAGAGCCTGCACGGACGGAAAGTCCTGGCAAGTTTCCAGGCAGCCCTCAGCCCAAGGCGGGTCCCGCTACCTGGTAAGGAGCTGTGGGATGGGGCTGGGCGGTTTTCTCCTGCATGCCACCCTGACACAGACAAGCCTGGCAGAGCAGAACCAGGACGCTGGTGTCCCAGGAAAGAATAGCTCATGTAAACCAGTGCCAGCGAGTGATGGGCCCACAAAAATGCAATGGGCCTCGCTGCTAACCTGAGCTCTGTGGGGAAAGGCAGCTTGGTCTCCAGGGCCTGCTCTGTCCTGGCCTCACAGCTGACATGCCAGCAGGGCACAAAAGGATTGTGTCTAAACAGTCACCGCAAGTTGTTTGCAGTTTTCGCCAGCTCCCTTCAGGACCCAGGCGTTCGGATGCTTCTCTGCGTGTCCCCAGCCCTGCTAGCCAAAGCCAGGCTGGAGCTGCAGGATAGCAGGGCTCTTTGAAACCCCAGAACACACCCTCCAGGGATATCTGTGGCTCCCACTTCTGGGCCTGGCTACGCCCAGCAGTGCAGGGAACATACCCTCTGCCCCACCTCCGAAAGGACGTGGTCAGTTCAGCTTCTTTGAACTCTTCCCTGGAACACCTCTGCCCCAGCTCAGGTGCTTGTTGATCTTCCTGACCCATGAGTGGTCTAGGAAAGCCCCAGTCTCACTGCCCCACTCTTGGAGCAGTCAACGACTGAGGCTGGGCCAAGCAGGTGGGCCAAGCCCCTGCGTGTCTCTGTGTGTCACCCACAGACAAAGCCACCCTGTGTATGATACAGCTGATGTGTGCCAGGCGATAACAGAACCATTAACAGCCTGTGATACCGCGTTGGGTAAATATTTGCCTGGCGGAGCCCCATAATGTGTCACAAAGTCCTAGTGGTTTGGGCCCAGTTTCGGTTACTGCCTGTAGAGCAGACGATTGACCCACCACCAAGCCACGTGTGCTGGTGGATGTGCCGGAGCCCTGGCACAGTGAGGGTGGCGGAGGCCTTGGAAAGCGCAGTCACTGAGCTCGGCCTTACAGCACGTTGTGCAGGCGAGGGTGGGTTAAAGGAGAGACAGTGCAGGCGCCCTAGAAAGAAGGGTCACACTGTCACTCTGTGGGCTCAGCAAGCCCCAGGGATGTCAATCCTGCTGCTGCCCAGACTCGCTGGCGAAGAACGTGTCCCTGACTCTGCCCCGGGCGCTTTGATGGGGCCAGTTGGGAGCAGTGAGGGCACATCTGCATCTGCACAGACGTAACACGGCTCCCTGAAGCAGTGAGGAGGGGAAGGTCTGGGTGCCCCACCTCCACAGGGGGATATGATCCCCTCTATCACGTGGGGCAGCACGAAACCACCAGTCCTGCTGCCCCAAACCGGGCCGAGCTGAGCCCTTCTGTAACCCCTTAGCTGGGGCTGCTCGCCCAGCACCTCCCACTCAGCAGCCCCAGGGAGACAGTGTGATTGTGCCAGGACAGCAGGAGGGGTCGGTGTGACGTGCTAATGGGCTGCGCCTCCTCTGACGTCCCAAACATTACTGGTTAAAACAGGCTGTGGCGGGAATGGACGCTGGACTCAGACGCACCGGGAGTGGGGCAGAGGAGGGGACTGTAGCACTGTGATGGGCCACGATGCCTCCTTGACCGCAGTGACCAGGGTCTGGAAGGAGCCTCTGGCTTTGGGCAGACGTGGGAATGGAAATGAGCTGCCGGCACTGTGGAGCCAAACTCCCTGGGCCTCCGAGAACATGGCCAGGCCTGGACTGAGCTGCCTCCGGCCACACGTGAGACCATTCCCCAGGCGTCCCAGCCATGACTCCTGGGGTCTGCCCGCCCCTTTCCCAGCTGGGCTTTGAGCACCCAGGGCAAAGTGCGAGTGACTCATCTTCCACACCCTGCTCAGTGCTTGGCTGCTGCCCTGGGGAATGGCAGAGGGTGGTGGGTAGCATCCCTGAAGCTCTGTCCCCGGTAGGTGCTTGGGGGGTGGGGGCCCCCTCTCGCAGCCACGCCAGCTCCCTCTGCAAGTGCCCTGGTTGAGGGGGCACGAAGGGCCCCTTGTGGTGCCCAGGGCACATGGTGTTTTGGGGGGGCTGATGCTTAGCACAGGGCAGTGTGGGTGCCGTTGGGCCCCTGCCGCTCTCCTGACTGGGCTTGCTCTGCTCACTTGGCTGTAGGCGCTGAACCTGCAGCGAGAGCTGAAGCCATTGGTAACGTAGCTGAGGACTCATTTCCTGTTGCCTCTTTAATTTCTGCTGGCTGGGCATCCGGGGTTCCAGCCCTCCTGGGATGGTGCTCATGAGCTGGCACCCTGGTGCTGCATGCGCCCACGGGCCAGGGCTCTGCTGGGCCAGGGCTCTGCTGGAACAGCTCGGATCCACTGACCCAGCTTGGGCCTCTATGGCTCCCAGAAGTTAAACGGCCCTGCAGGTGGTGGGGATGGGGGAGGGGGCTAGGCCCAGCTAATGCGTCTCTGTTGTCTTTGGGGCAGGTGATGCAGCTCAGAGGGACAGATTCCCTCTGGCTGCTGGGTGGAGAGGTCCCCAGGCTCAGTGGGAGGAGGCCCTCCCAGAGCAGCGCCCTCTGGCTCCGCCTGGCCCTGGGCATCTCTGTCAGGCTGTAGCAGGGCGCGGAACTTGGCTCGGGGTTGTGAATGCGGGGGGAAGGTGCCACTTGCTGCAGGGTTCAGGGCTTTCTTCGCGGCAGCCTGCGGTTCAGCTTGACTCCTCCAGCCAGGCTGGGCCCAGGTCCCCATCTGAGCCAGACCCCTGTCTCTGCCACCCAGGTGCCGTGGGCAGTGCCTAGGGCAGGGGTGGGCAACCTATGGCCCGGGGGCCACATCCGGCCCTTCAGATGTTTTAATCCGGCCCTCAAGCTCCTGCTGGGGAGCGGGGTCAGGGGCTTGCTCCACACAGCTCCCGGAAGCAGCGGCACGTCCCCCCTCTGGCTCCACACTGCCCCCGCCCCAAGCGCCGCCCCCGCAGCTCCCATTGACCAATAAACGGGGCCAATGGAAACTGCAGGGGCAGCGCCTGTGGACTGGGCAGCACGCAGAGCTGCCTGGCCGCGCCTCCGTGTAGGAGCCGAAGGCGGGGGACATGCCGCTGCTTTCAGGAGCTGTTTGAGGTAAGTGCCGCCCAGAGCCTGCACCCGTGACCCTCTCCCGCACCCCAACCCCCTGCCCCAGCCCAGAGCCCCCTCCCACACCCTGAACTCCTTGTTTCTGGCCCCATCGCAGAGTCTGTACCCCCAGCTGGAGCCCTCACTCCCTCCTGCACCCCAACACCCAATTTCATGAGCATTCATGGCCCACCATACAATTTCCATACCCAGATGCCAAAAAGATTGCCCATGCCTGGCTGCGTCCCAGGCAGGGAATCAGGCAAAGCTGAGCCTAGCAGAGCCTTGTGTTGAACACACGGGGCGCAGCAGTCAGAGCGCTGACTTTACCTGCCTGGCCCCAATGCAGGGTCCTGCCCCATTAGTCAGGGCTTCGGGCTGGGGCAAGTGGTCTGGTAAGAGCCCAAAGCTGCCTGCAGGGTGCTCCCAGGGGCAGGGATGGCGTGGGCACAGAATTGGGAGTGTCCTTGCTGCAGGAGGTTGAATTCAGTGAGTCTCTGGGCTGCTTATGGGATGAGTGGGAGGGGGAGACTGTGAGGGTTGCTAGGACATTTTGGGATGCGGGTGCGGGGCCAGATTTGGGCTGTTCCTGGCTTCGGTGCAGGTGTTCCAGGGGAGTTGCTGGGTACACCTGGGCTGGGAGGGGTGGCTGGGGGGTGGTCACACTGGGTGCTGGGGGGGCCCTGGATCATGCGCGTTTGAGTCCCTGTCTCTCACCACAGACGGCGGAGTTCCCCCCGTGACGCCCACCACAGAGAGAAGCCCGGACGAAGCTCCCGGAGCAGGTACCGCTCTCCTCCCGGTGGCTTTTGCTATCCCTTCGGGGGCTGGCGCTGGCTCTGTCCTGTCTGTCCTGCCCATCTCCCTGCAGCCAGCACAGCTCGGGGAGGGCGGGCGGGGGCGGGGGGGGGCTCTACCTTGTCTGGGCAGAGTCAGAGCCTCTGCTGGGGCTCTGGGCCAGAGGCTTCTGGGCTCTGAGGGGCCACGTGGCCTGACTCTGCTGGTGGCTGGGTGTGGCTGTGGATCTGTGCAGGTTGGGTGCTCCTGCGGGGCTGGGGTTCAGGGGGGTCTCAGTGGCTGGCTGTGGGGGATGGGTGGCTCTGCTCCTGCGGGGGCTGGGGGTGTGTGCTCGCTGGAGGCTAGGGGCTCGGTGCGGTCTCAGTGGCTGGCTGTGGGGGATGGGCGGCTCTGTTTCTGTGGGGGGGGGAGGTGTGCTCGCTGGAGGGAGGGGCTCGGTGGGGTCTCAGTGGCTGGCTGTGGGGGATGGGCAGCTCTGTTTCTGCGGGGGGGGGTGCTCGCTGGAGGGAGGGGCTCGGGGAGGGGCTCAGTGGCTGGCTGTGGGGGATGGGTGGCTCTGTTTCTGCGGGGGGGGAGGTGTGCTCGCTGGAGGGAGGGGCTCGGTGGGGTCTCAGTGGCTGGCTGTGGGGGATGGGTGGCTCTGCTCCTGCGGGGGCGGGGGAAGGTGTGCTCGCTGGAGGGAGGGGCTCGGGGGGGGGGTCTCAGTGGCTGGCTGTGGGGAATGGGCGGCTCTGCTCCTGCGGGGGGGTGGGGGGGCTCACTGGTAGGAGGGGCTCGGGGGGGATCTCAGTGGCTGGCTGTGGGGGATGGGCTCTGCTGTACTAGGTAGTCCCAGGGGTCTCTATTCTCAGACTCTTGCTGGCTGGGGTGTTTTGTTTCTTTTAAACCCCGTATGGGGAGTGGGAGAGAGGCCATGAAGGGCCTTGAAAGGGACGCAAGGAAGCAAATGTTGGCTGTGCTAGAGCAGTGGTTCTCAACCACTGAAGCCCACGGCCCTGAGCCTGCCCCTCGGGGCTGAAGCCGAAGCCTGAGCAATGTAGCTTTGAAGGGGCCCCTGTGGCGTGGGGCCCCAGGCAATTGCCCGGTTTGCTACCCCCTAACGCCGGCCCTGGTTTTTATATGCAGAAAACCAGTTGTTGTGGCACAGGTGGGCTGTGGAGTTTTTATAGCGGCGGGGTGGGGGGGGGGGGGGGACAAAAAGGCTGAGAACCTCTGTGCTAGAGAAGAGGGCGGCCATGGAGGGATCTGTGGTCAGAGTGACTTGCTAGGAAATTAGCTTTGCAACAGCATTCCCGATGAGTATGAGACGTCGGGGTGACACGTGTCAAGACTGGTGCAGTAACTGACATGAGCTGATGTGTTTTAGCTTGTGGATGGATAAGAAAGGTCGTATCTTAGTGATGTTATGCAAAAAAAGCTGCAAGACTTAGACTCAGTCTGGATGTGAGGAACTAGAGAGCCGTCCCTGTCGATGATAACACCCCAGTGACAGGCCTGAGTGACAGGCAGGGTTGTGGTCAGGAAAGGCGGTAGCAGACTTGTGTGTTGGGGGAGATTGCAAGCTCAGCACTTGAGCTGATGGTGATACTGCCAGGAGGTGATGTCAGGGAGACAGGCTGAGATGTTAGTGTGTACAGAAGGAGACTGCTCTGTGAATCACCAGCATAACACTGGTACTGTGTTTGCACATGCAATTACTCAGAGCTAGGTGTTGCAGGAGAAGAGAAGGGGGCCCAAGGCCAGAGCCCTGAGGAACCCCCTTCCCCACGACAGCTGAAGTGGGACTGAGGAGGCAGTTCAGAAGGACTCGCTGTAGGAGCAATTGGAGAGGTGGGAGGAGACTCAGGAGAGGGCAGAGTCACCGACACCAAGGCAGGACAAGACTTCAAGAAGAGCATGGGCGACTGCGTGGCTGGCAGGTCAAGGTGTCGGTTAAGATGTAGGTGAGTGTGAAGTGCAAGGAACAAGAGCCAGAGTGGGGCAGAACTCCAGCCAGCGAGCGTAAACCTTGTGTTCAGTGGTCTTAGAACTGAAAGGGAACTGGGAGCGTTTGTTACGATGGGAGAAACTAAAGCATACTTGCCAGCTGCGGGAAGGTGTTGTCATAGAGGGGCACACGCCAGAGACCAATGGTCCTGGGGCTCGAGGAGGCGAGCAGATGAGAAATTTCTGACTCTGTTCTCAGGGAGAAGGCGACGAGAGTTGTAGGAGGCGAAGGGAAGGCAAGTTGAGAGGGGAAAGGTCACGTTATAGTTGGTCAATCTGCTCTTGGAAGGAATTGCCGCGCTCCGTTGTGGAGAGAGCAGTGGAGGGTTTGAGGCGTGACTCAAACGTGGCAAAAAGAGGGCTGGGACTGTGCGGGGTGTGACTCAGGTAAGGTGGAGACTTAGCAAGGCTGCTGGCAGAGCTGAAAGAGGCGCAAACATAAGAATGGCCCTACTGGGTCAGACCAAAGGTCCATCCAGCCCAGTGTCCTGTCTTCCGACAGTGGCCAGTGCCAGGTGCCCCAGAGGGAATGAACAGAACAGGGAATCACCAAGTGATCCATCCCGTCGCCCATTCCCAGCTTCTGGCAAACAGAGGCTCGGGACACCATCCCTGTCCATCCTGGCTAATAGCCATTGATGGACCTACCCTCCATGAACTTATCTAGTTCTTTTTTTAACCCTGTTATGGTCTTGGCCTTCACAACATCCTCTGGCAAGGAGTTCCATGGGTTGACTGTGAGTTGTGTGATGAAATACTTCCTATTATTTGTTTTAAACCTGCTGCCTATTAATTTCATTTGGTGACCCCTAGTTCATGTGTTATGAGAAGTAGTAAACAACACTTCCTTATCTACTTTCTCTACACCAGTCATGATTTTATAGACCTCAATCATATCTCCCCTTAGCCGTCTCTTTTCCAAGCTGAAAAGTCCCAATTTTATTAATCTCTCCTCATACGGAAGCTGTTCCATGCCCCTAATCATTTTTGTTGCCCTTTTCTAAACCTTTTCCCATTCCAATATATCTTTTTTGAGATGGGGAGACCACATCTGCACACAGTATTCAAGAAGTGGGCGTGCCATGGATTTATATAGAGGCAACATGATATTTTCTGTCCTATTATCGATCGCTTTCTTAATTATTCCCAGCATTATGTTTTGCTTTTTTGACGGCTGCTGCACATTGAGTGGATGATTTCAGAGAACTATCCACAATGACTCTAAGATCTTTCATGAGTGGTAACAGCTAATTTAGACCCCATCATTTTATATGTATATTTGGAATTATGCGTTCCAATGTGCATTACTTTGCATTTATCAACATTCATCTGCCATTTTGTTGCCCAGTCATCCAGCTTTGAGAGAGCCTTTTGTAGTTCTTTGCAGTCTGCCTGGGTCTTAACTATAGTAATTTTGTATCAGATTTGTAATGGCCTGCCTCGCTTGGATGCTCAGGTTATTTCTGGATTTCCAGGGCTCCATGATGGAGTTTTAGGCTCCGACAAGTCCGTTCTTTGCGTGGGGCCCCGCACCCGCTAAAGCCGGCCCTGCCTGTAATCTCACCCCACATGGCAGCGATCCCAGGGCCGATTCAAGGAAGTTTCGTGCCCTAGGCGAAACTTCCTTGCACCAGCCCTGCATCCCCCGGCCCAGCTAACGCTGCCCCACCCCCGCCAGCAGCAGCCAGCCCCGCCCCCTGCGGCGGCTCCCCCCAGCAGCCAGCTCCCCGCCCGCGGCAGCCAGCCTCCCACCTGCGGTGACTCCCCACCCCCTGCAGCAGCAAGCCCCCCGCCCGCAGCAGCTCCCCATCCCCCACGGCAGCTCCTCTCCCCCACTACGGCGGCCAGCCCCCCACCCGCGGCAGCTCCCCATCCCCTGGGGCGGCTCCCCACCCCCGCACCAGCTAACCCCCGCGCCCGCGGGCCACGGCAGCCTCCCCCCCCCCCCCCGTGGCAGCTAGCCCCCCCCCCCCCCCGCCTGCGGCAGCTCCCCATCCCCCCGCAGCAGCAGCTCACCTCCGCCGTTGCCAGCAGCTCCTCTGAAGCTGTGTTCTTGGCGGCGTTTCGGTGGCTGTTTTTATTGCCGCCGAGAGTCGCCGCCACCGAAATGCCACCCCCTAAATCCTGGCGCCCTAGGCGACCGCCTAGGGTCGCCTAGTGGAAGCGCCGGCCCTGAGCGATCCCTGTGATTCCTGCCCCTGAAGATGCTGCAGGGGGAAGCACCGACAAAGCGCCTGAAGAAGGTCCCACTCCCCTGAGTGGCTGGAACTGGTTCTCCCGTCGCCGCTTCCCACCTGCCTGCCACCATCACAGCTGCTGGGAAGGGCTCTCCTTGGGCCAGTCAGAGCCTCCGCTGGGGTTCTGGGCTTGATGGGCTTTGGTGCTGGGACTGTCTTGTGTGGGGGTTTGGCTTGAGGGCTGTCCTAGCCTGGGGAGTGAGGGGCTGTGCGCGGAGGTCTCTCCAGTGCTGGCGGGGCCCTGGGCTCTGGCAATGGCTAGTGGGGGGGGGGGGGGGAAGGGAATGGGACGGTTTCTCTGGAGTGGGAGGGGCTCTAGGTACATGGGCACTAGAATAATAAACAACATTCACACTTTGTCCGTGAGGCACTTTCAGGCTGTTTGGGCTTTCTGAGCCCTGGGCACTTCCCCTGCCCCCATCCTGAGTTCCTGCCATGGCTCTCCAGTGCCTGGTGCCACACACTTGAACTCCTGGTCTTGGCCTCCAAGGCCCTTTGTCATGTGAAGGACTTGGTGATTATGGCAGATGTACACTGGCACAGGAGTGCCCGGCGTGATTGTAACAAAACCTGATCCGTGCCTGCCGGGGGGTGCTATGAGCTCTGCACATGGCATTGCTGAACACTGTGCCCTGCTCCGGAGGCCACACTTCAAAGGGGATGTTGAAAAATAGGAAAAGGTTCAGGAGCGAGCTGTGAGTGTTCCAGATCCGGAAAGTCTGCTTTAGAATGAGAGACAAAATAAACTCCAGCTATTTAGTTTAGCTAAGAGGTGACTGATCACATGCTACAATTACCTACACAGGGCAGTGACGTCCGCTAACAAAGGGCTCTTAATTCTACCAAAGGCAGAACGAGCTCCAATGGCTATCAGCTGCAGCTAGACAAATTCAGACTAGAAATAAGGCACAACTATTTAGCAGTGCGAGTGAGTGTGCCAATATTTAATGGTGTGTGACTGTTTGAAAAGGTTAAACAGAATGACCCGGGTAATTACAGGTTTATCAGGCTGACGTGGTTCCTGGGCAAAATAATGGGACAGCTGATATGGAACTTGATTAATAAAGAATTAAAGCGGTGGGGGGGGGGTAATATAATGAATGCCAATCAAAATGGGTTTATGGAAAATAGATCTTGTCAAATAAACGTGCTATTTTTTGATGAGATTACAGCAAAGGTAAATACTGATGATGCAATAGCCAGACTTCTGTATGGGATTTGACTTGTGTGGAAGCAGAGTGAAGGCTCGTTTTCTTCCACACTTGGTACCACAGGACATTTTGATTAAGAAATTAGAATGATATACAATTAATTGGCACACAGCTGGATTAAAAACTGGTTAACTTTTAGATCTCAAAATATAATTTGGAATCATCAAACGCGTGGGTTGTCAGTGGGGTCCTACAGTTATCCGTTCCTGGCCTTATGGTAACATTTTAATCAATTACCTACAAGCAAATGTAAAATCATCACTGATAAAGTTTGACACAAAAATTGGTGGGGCCGTGGTAAATAATGACAAGCACGAGTCACTGACACAGGGATCGGGATCGCTTTGGAACCTGGGCGCAAGCAAACTGTGTGTGTTTTAATATAGCCAATGTAAACGTATACGTCTAGGAACAGACAAATGCAGGCTCAAAGACTGCAGCCGGTATGTACTGGACAGGGGACTCAATCCTGGGAAGCAGTGACTCTGGAAATGCCGGGGGGGGGGGGGGGGAGAGAGAATCAGCTAAACAGGAGGGGCTAGTGCAATACTGTGGCCCAAAAAAGCTAATGGGATCCTGGGAAGCATAAACGGGAATCGTGAGTAGGAGCAGAGAGTTTATTTTATCTCTGTATTTGGCACTGATGCAGCTGCTGCTGGAATAGCATGTCCAGTGCTAGTGCCCACAATGGACGGATGGATGGAAACTGGAGAGGGTTGAGAGGAACATGAGAATGATTAAACAAGTGGAAAACCTGCCGTATAGTGATAAACTCAAGGAGCTCAGTCATTTTTAGCTTAACAAAGATGAAGTTAAAGGGTGACGTGATCACAGTCTATCAGTACTGGCAGAGGGAACAGAAAATTGCTGATAGATGGCCTGTCAGTCTAGCAGACAAAGGTATAACAAGAGCTAGAGGGTGGATGGTGAAGCTGGGCAGGCAGTGGGGTGGGGGGTTTCCATGCGGCAGTGTGTGTGTGTGGGGTGTCTCACGGGAAGGGAGCTCTGTGCTGTCAGAGGCTAGACTGGTGATTGTCATGGCCAAAGGACTGTCGAATCCCACCCGGGAGCCGGGCGCGAGGGTCTCCCAGCACCATTCTGTGTGTGATGGAGGCACCGCTGTGGGCGTGAGGCGCTCCTGGTTGGGTTCTGGGTTTCCCTGAATTGGAAAGTGGTGGGCTGCGTTTCACAAAGCACCTGAGTACGAGGAAGAAATGGAGTGGCGGCCAAGCCCCAGGGAGCAGCTGAGCCATGTCCCTGCTGCAGGGGGAGGGGCAAGCGCAGCTCTCCTGGGGGGTGGGGGGGGAATGCTTTAAAGTTGTTTTACCAATAACCAAATAAAAGGGGGCAGAGGAGCTGTGATGGGACACACCTGCCCATTCCTGCAGTCAGCCCCCTTGGCTCGCTCTCCCCCACACCCACCCACACGCTCACCATGGTGTATCTGTTGCAGGTGCTGGCTGCCCACCATGCGCAGGTAAGAGCTGGGCCCAGGCCCCGCACCCCAAGGATGGGGCAGAGGCGAAAGAAGTGGCAGGCATCCCCTTAACACCAGCTTGTAGTGGGAGGGCACCAGGGTTAGCCGCCAGGGCAGTGCCAGTGGGGGGCAGGTGGTACCTGCTTTCCTAAGGCACACCATGCTGGGGAGCAGGGGGGCAGAATGTGGCCACTGGGTGATATGAGTTTACATCAGGGCAGGTGTGTGTGTGTGTGACTGTTTGCCAGGAAAGAGCCTGGCACTGCACATAGGGATAGGAGTGCACACAGAGAGAGAGAGAGAGTGTGTGCTTGCATGTGTTTGTGTGTGTGTGCGTGCGCAGATTTCAGTGACCGCACGCAGTGGTGGGGGGCTGCACACTGGGCTGGGATGGGGGTGGGGCAGGGCTGCACACTGGGCTGGGAGTGGGGGGTAGGCTTGGTGACTGCAGGCTGGGATGTGGACACGTGATGGCTGGACAGTGGGCGAGGGTGCTGGGGGGTGGGTGTATATGGGGCGAGTGGGAGGGGCATGGTGGTTGCTGTGGTATTAGCACCTGTCCCCGCCCAGCCTCACCTGCTGTCTCTGTCCCCGCCCCCCCCATGTTTAGATTCAGAAAAACAGCTGGGCTTCTCCCTGCAGACAGGTGAGTGCTCAAGGATGGGCTGCCCTGGCCTCCCTGCCAATTCCTCTGCCCTAGGGCCACCCCGCTTGTGCTGCCTCTACCTTCTGCCCCAGGCCACACAGCCTCCCCTCAGGCTTCCCAGCTTCTGTTGCCTCCACCCCCTCCGCTGGCTGTCCTGGCCTGGCCCTGCCCCTGTGCTCAGGGCCACTAGCTTCCTCCTCCCCTCCCTGGGCGCATCGCTTGGCTTGGTCCCACTCTCCCAGGGCTAGAGCTCTCCCTCCCTGTCTTGATCTGGTGCCTCACCCCCCTCGCTCTCCTGTGTCTGCAGCGGACGTGCTGGCCGGTCTCTTTGGGGTTCTCTTCGCTGTCACGGCTGTGGCCTTCCTCATCTACATCCACAAGCAGCGGAGCCGGAACAGGAGGTGAGAGCTGGGAGCCCCAGGCATCCTCCACTCCCCCCTCCCTGTATGCAGGAACCACCCCCCCCACTTTTCCCTCCCTCCATCCTGTAACCCCCTTCAATTTATTATTCTCCCTCCTGCCCCCCCCCAGCCAAATTCCCCTTCCCCCATGTCATACCCTGCAAAGGCTGGGAGAGTCACAGCCCCTCTGGCAGTAGCCACTCCTGTGCGTAGGGAGAGCGTGCCGAGAGGCCGGGGGGGAGGTGGGAGCACCTGCCCCATGATGCGGATGGGGGGGCTGCCAGGGAGCTGCAGGCGATTGGTCCTTTCTCAGCTCATTCCAGGGCCTCCCTGACGGCCCCTGTTCTCCCTTCCCTGCAGTCCGGACTCTCATCTCAAGCCCAACGTCATCTACACAGCAGCCACCACAGACGAGAACGCGGTGTAGGCGCTGCCCCTGCTGCCCTGCGAGGGCCTCTGGCACATGGAATGGAGACCAGCACACGCACCCTTGGGCTCAGCTGGCTGGACCCTGCCACCCGCAGCCAGCCCAGCATGCCCTCCCTCCCCGCTGAGGGGCCAGAGCAGCAGGGGCCCCTCCTCTGGGGCCTTCACTCATTGAGGCCCAGTTACCTGCACTGAGGCTCAGCAGAGACTGAAGGGAAAACTCCGCCCCTTTCACAGATACTTTTTTTAAAGATACAATAAAATAAATGAAATAAAAACCTGTCGCTCTGCCAGCCCTGCCTCTGCTGCAGGAGCTATCGCCCACGGGGGGCAGGGCCCTTCCGGCCATTGCAGTGATGGCCCTGCCTCGGCTATGGGATTGCCCCATGCAGATACACCAGACCAGGGCTAGGAAGCACCCCTGTGCAGGACCAGCTGCCCGGAGCAGCACAGTGGATGGCTCCAGCTAGAGCAGTCAGGAAGCCCCAGGTGTGGGCGTTAGCAAGGGATGCTTGTTACAAGCAAGCAGGGCATGTGTCCCCCCACACTGGGCTGGGGGTGCAGGAACCAGATTGAAGGTCCCATTGCCTGTGGTTAGTGAAGAACCAATGGGACGTTCCCCAACTGTCAGGGTACAGGCTCCAGCGGCCTGGGCCAATCCCAACGGGGGATGCTGCAGCTGGGCTTTGCCTTCCTGTCCCACCCAGAGCTCTCATGCAGCTGCTCTGGCCCACACCCCTGCCAGTGGGTTAGTTCTTAGTGCCCCTTGGGATGAGCAGCAGGAGGGGGGTTCCCATGGCCACCGGCCTGCCCCCAGGGGCTCAGCAACCAGACACACTGTATGCAGTGTGTCTGTAGAGGCTAGGCAGCCACTGCCCAGCCAGGGAGCGGAAGCCAGTGCCCAGCTTCCTCTGACCCTCCAGCGGGGCTCATTACTGTGCCAGCCTGGAGCCCAGCGTCCACCTGGCAAATCCAACCAGAGCCCCACTCACCCACCTGATGCCAGCGCCACGTGCCGTGGTACTGGCTGACACCTAGTGGCCATGTGGAGTCCCTGCACCATTTCTGTCAGGAACAAGGACCCAAGGGAAACAGTAAGACAGACCTCCCCCTCCCCGCAGTGACACCCCCCAGACTGTCTACAAACCTCCCCTCCCAATGACCGTGGCAGTGTGGTCGAGTGGATACAGCACTGGACCAGGGCTCAGAACAGCTGTTCTGGCCTGTTCAGTGACCTTAGACAAGTCAATTCCGCGCCTGTGCCTTGGTTTCCCCAGCTGTAAAACAAGGAGAATGACCCTGCCCCTACCCGTGAAGCGCTGCCTGCAAGCTGGGTATTACCCCAACTTCCCACTCCCAGCATGGCCGGCACTGCATGCGCAGGACCCATCCCCCACAGTCACACACACATTCTCTTGGAGGCTGGTATTTCTCTTTATTGATATAAAAGCCCATTACAAACTCAGCCAGTCTTGGCTCTAGGCCCTGGCGCCTCTGCACGGCTACCAGGGCCCCTGCTCCCGATTCCACCCCACATCCCCAGGGCTGGTGCCAGCTCAGACGCCTCATATCCACCCCCACCAGAGAGATGGGCAGGATCAAACCTCCGCTACCACCCCTCCTCCCAGCATTTCTGCACGAGGCATGCAGCTACCAGCTACGCTGTACCAGCACCACCTGCTCACTCCCTTCCCATACCAGCATCTTAGCAACAGCCCTTTGTCACCACTCATCCCCTCCTTCCTCCCCATGCCAGGGCTGGGCATCCAGTCAGCCTCATCCTTTGCCACCCACCTGTCCTGCATTTCCCACATGAACACTACCCCCTCTCACCCTCCATCCTTCCTAGGCCAGTACCTGGCAGTCTGTCCCATACCAGCAGCCAGGCACTTGGGGCCAGGGCTGGGAATTCGGCCCCCTGGTACAGCAACTCCTGGGCAAGGGGAAAGGACGTTGCAGCTCCTTAGTGCCTGGCATCCCCAGCTCGGCGCTTTGATATATCCTGGCAAACTGCTGGCCGGAGCACAGACTTCCTGGGGCTGGGAAGGACTCTCCCTGTATGGGGCAGAGAGCCCACCACACACACACACTGGTTGTGGGGCAGGCGCAGTGAGTTCTGGAGAACCCCTCACACCATGTTAAACCATGTGTCTTTCAAGGGTGGGCTAAACCAGTCCATGTCCACAGCATGGAGGGAGAGGGGTTGGTAGGACAGGGTGAGCAGCCCCCGGCTATCAGACATTCTGCTGGCTACTCCCTGGCTGCAGGAGTCCCCGGACACCTGCCTCCAGCAGGGACTGATCGGGGAACTCCCATTCCAGAAGAGAGAAATGATATTGCAGAGAAGGCAACTGTAGGTCCCAGCTGACAGCACCAGAGGGAGGGCAGGGCAGGCAGGGAGCAGCTGAGGGGAGAGCTCCTGATGGACCCTCAGGATCCTGGCTGGGGGCTTGTCTCGCTCTGCTGCCCTATCGAAAAGCAAAGGCGAGGGGGTGAGTTCAGGCACCCAGCTCACAGGGTTCCAGAGCAGGTCATTTCCTGCTCCATTCTCACAGAAAAGGGGCAGCACCCTGATGAATAGCCCCAGATTGGGGTGTTTCCCCACCTGCTAGTGCCAGGAAAGGGTTAACATCACTGCTGAAGGGGCTCAGATGAGGGCATTCCCCCTGCCCCAAAGCAGGCCATGTCCTCCCCCTAACACTGGGGTAGCCCCTCCCAGCATCCTCTTTCCTACCCCCTGTGGACGTGGGGCTGGAGCAGATACTCACCCCGCAGGGACCGAAGCAGGTTCTGAGTGCAGCCTCCTGACAGGACGTAGGCCCATGCAGCCGTGGCAAACATCAGCAGGTAGGAGGGGACAAGGCTTCCCACGTACAGGGGATTCCAGAACGTCTGGGAGGAGAGCAGCAAACACAGTGAGAGGAGGGAACGAGCTGGGGGGAGCCCCAGAGGCAGTTATGCCAGAACTGGCCTCCCCCGGAGCCTTGGCCTGCTTGGCTCAGGCCCCCTCGATGCTCTAATCTCCTTCCCTGACTTGTCTGGCTCCGCACCTGGCTGGGACACAGTGCTCTGAGGGGCTGGCGTGCCCAGGGCTCTGGGATGTCTCGCTGGTCCTGCAGCAGGACAGCGCTGCCCCCGGAGCTAGTGGGTCCTGCAGGCTCCTCTGGAGCATTTGGAGTTTGAGGTTCAGGGGTGCTGGCATCTCTCATTCGCAGGCGTCAGTACCTGGAGGCTGCCTCTGTCCGTTCGCACTCATCCAGGGTCCCACAGGTGACCCCCTGGAGAACGGGCATGGGGGAACACCCAGTGTCTCCTGGGGGCAGGGACTGTGTCTCTGCATGCGGCACCCATCCTGACAGGGCCCCCGCACACCTGCCAGATAGTAATTCCTGGCCCAGAACCGCCCACCCGGTCCCCTGCTGCACTCAGGCAGCGGTGACACAGTGGTGTGGGAGCAGTCTGCCCAGCCGCCACGTCTCAGGTTTGCCCTGCCCACACTCACCGATCCGGACACAATGAGGTGAGTGAGGATGACGACCGCCATCTCCCACCAGCGCTGGGTCTCACAGCCGTGGAAGAAGAGGATTCCCCAGAAGGTGTGAAGGAAAATCATCGCCATGGTCATGAAGGCTGTAAGGAGGAGCACAGAGGCAGTCACAGCCAGGATGGTGAGGCTGCCCACCAAACAGAGCCCCGGGCAGAGCAGGGCACCCATCAACAGAGGGTGAGGAGTACTGGCTTTACCTGAGGGGCAGCGTAGGGCACGGATGTAGGGGGCAGTGCTAGTGAGGGGACGGGTGGGGTGTGAGCAGGATGTCCATGGGTGAAGAGGTGGGGGGGCAGTGGGCAGGGTCTGTAGGAGTGGGGTGTCTTGAGGAGGAGGCAGTGATGGGGGGCAGTGTGGGTGAGAAAAGGGTTGATGGTGATGTTAGTGGAGACATGGCAGGAGTGGGGGAGCAGACTAGGGTGAGGAAGGGATGGGTTGGGTGCCGTGTGGAAGACGGGTGCGGGGGCAGGGGCTGCTATACCCATTGCTTAACTGAGATCGGGAAGCAGAGCTGCAAACCTCTGTTGTGTGGGTTCCAATTCCAATACATCCTTTTTTGAGATGGAGCGACCACATCTGCACGCAGTATTCAAGACGTGGGCGTACCATGGATTTATAGAGACAACATATTTTCTGTCTTATTATGTGTCTCTTTCCTAATGATTCCCGACATTCTGTTCGCTCTTTTGACTGCCGCTGCATGTATACATTTTATATGTATAGTTGGGATTATGTTTTTCAATGTGCATGACTTTGCATTTATCAGCACTGAATTTCATCTGCCATTTTGTTGCCCAGTCACCCAGTTTAATAAGATCCCTTTGTAGCTCTTCGCAGTCTGCTTTGGACTTAACTATCTTAAGTAGTTTTGTATCATCTGCACATTTTGCCACCTCACTGTTTACCCCTTTTTCCTGGTCATTTATGACTATGTTGACTAGGACTGGTCCCAGTACAGACCCCTGGGGGACACCACTATTTACCACTCTCCATTCTGAAAACTGACCATTTATTCCTACCCTTTCCCATCTTTTAACCAGTAACTGATTCCTGAAAGGACCTTCCCTCTTATCCCATGACAGCTTACTTTGCTTAAGAGCCTTTGGTGAGGGACCTTGTCAAAGGCTTTCTGAAAATCTGAATATACTATATTCACTGGATCACCTTTATCCACATGCTTGTTGACCCCCTCAAAGAATTCCAGTAGATTGGTGAGGCCTGATTTCCCTTTACAAAAACCACGTTGACTCTTCTCCAACAAATCGTGTGCATCTCTGTGTCTGACAATTCTGTTCTTTACTATAGTTTCAACCAGTTTGCCCAGTATTGAAGTCAGGCTTACCGGCCTATAATTGCCAGGATCCCCTCCGGAGCCCTTTTAAAAAATTCGCATCACATTAGCTATCCTCCAGTCATCTGGTACAGAAGCTGATTTAAATGATAGGTTACATCATGTTAGGAGTCCTGCAATTTCACATTTGAGTTCCTTCAGAACTCTTGGTTGATACCATCTGGTCCTGGTTAGTTTAGTTTTTCAATTTGTTCCAAAACCTCCTCTAATGACACCTCAATCTGGGACAGTTCCTCAGATTTGTCACCTAAAAATAATGGCTCAGGTTTGGGACACTCCCTCACATCCTCAGCTGTGAAGACCGATGCAAAGAATTTGTTTAGTTTCTCCGCAATTGCTTTATCATCCTTGATTGCTCCTTTAACACTTTGATCATCCAGTGGCCCCACTGGTTGTTTAGCAGGCTTCCTGCTTCTGATATACTTAAATAATTTTTTGTTATTACTTCTTGAGTCTTTGGCTAGCTGTTCTTCACATTCTTTTTTGGCCTTCCTATTATATTTTTACACTTCATTTGCCAGAGTTTATGCCCCTTTCTATTTTCCTCATTAGGATTTAACTTCTTTAAGATGCCTTTTTGCCTCTCACTGATTCTTTTACTTTGTTGTTTAGCCACGCTGGCACTTTTTTGTTTCTCTTACTATGCTTTTTAATTTGGGGTATACATTTAAGTTGAGCCTCTATTATGGTGTCTTTAAAAAGTTTCCATGCAGCTTGCAGAGATTTCACTTTTGGCACTAAACCTTTTCATTTCTGTTTAACTAACTTCCTCATTTTCGTGTAGTCCCCCTTTCAGAAATTAAATGCTACAGTGTTGGGCCGCTGTGGTGTTTTCCCCGCCAAGGGGATGTTTAAATGTAATTATATGATGGTCACTATTACCAAGTGGTCCAGCTATATTCACCTTGTGGACCAGATCCTATGCTCCACTTAGGATTAAATCAAGAATTGCCCCTCCCCTTGAGGGTTCCAGGACTGGCTGCTCCAAGAAGCAGTAATTTAAGGTGTCAGAAACTTTATCTCTGCATCCCAACCTGAGGTGACAAGTGTCCAGTCAATGTGGGGATTGTGGAAATCTCTATTATTGAGTTTTTTATTTTAATAACTTCTCTAATCTCCCTGAGCATTTCACAGTCACTATCACCATCCTGGTCAGGTGGTCAGTAGTATATTGCTACTGCTACATTCTTATTATTAGAGCGTGGAATTACTACCCATAGAGATTCTATAGCAGAGTTTGGTGGGGAGATGGTGCAGGAGGTTGTAGGCCCATTGCTCACCCGAGGTCAGGAAGTAGAGCTCTGAGTCTCCATGGATCCCCACAGTGCCAGGCCCCAGCGCATCTGACAGGAGGTTAATCATGGAGAAGGCACCGCTCATGAGCCCGAAGCCCAGGCCAGCTACTGTGGGACAGAGAAAACATGTGTTGCTGAGCCCAGGGACATCAGAGCCAGAGACTCCCAGAGAGGCTCCCTGACCAGTCTCCAACCCCAGAAGCCTCCCCCACAGCCTTGTACAGGGACCCCATAACACTTGCCTCCATTCTGAGGGATCTCTGGTGAGAAATCTCCTTTCCCCAAGACCTCCTCCCCACTTCCCTCCTCTATGAGATGCTAGCTCCACTCATACCATATCCCCACCACTCAGGCTGGAGTCAGCCCTGCCTCGCTGAGGAACATACCATATGCCATCTGCTGGATGGAAATCGGGGAGCAGCCATCTTCACTGAGGGCCACCAGCCCTTCGATCGCCTTCCTGGATAGAGAAAGGAGAGCACCTCAGTTACACCCCAGTGTATGGCTGCCCATGGGGCCAGGCCTTTCATTCTCTGATGGGATTACTAGGCTGGTTGATAACGGTAACTGTGTAGACGTACTGTACTTGGATCTTTGCAAGGTGTTTGATTTAGCACCGCATGATAGTCTGATTTAAAAATTACCTCTATGCAAAACCAGTGAAGCATAAATTAAACAGATTTCAAACTGGCTGACAGATCTCAGAAAGGAGTTTTGAGAAAGTGGGAATATTTTGTAATATTTGTATGAGTCCTGTGAGCCCATTTCCCTTGTGTGCTGCATCATTGCCAAGTGGGTGGAAAAGGGCTGTCTGCTCTCAGGGCAGGCGAAGAAACAAAGGGGTGGGTATCATTGAACTGTCTGGGCTTTAGGCCCCACATCAATGTAGCATCTGAGAAGACAAGGACAAATCCAATCCCTCAGACATTGACACCCAGTGACCAAGGCCCCAGAGGGATAGGGATTTCACCAACTCTCAGCAGGGAGGCTGAGCAACATTCCTCAGCTGGAGAACAAAGGAGTGGGGAGGTGTGAGATGGGGGATCAGAGCTGGTAGCTGGGAGGAGTTGGGCTTTCACCTGGAGTCTGACCAAGGAGATCAGACAGAGACAGACAGAGCTTGAACCAAGGGGTTCTCTACAGCTTGGCTGGGTGCTGGGCTGGCCAGACTGAAGGATGCTCCAATGTCAGTGCTCTGGGCTACTCTAAGGGCTCCCTGTGCTGTGTCCAGGTGACGGATATTATCCGACTGTTCTGGCAGCGCTGTGTGAGTGTCACTGCAGATGCTGGGTGAGATGCATTAATCCCTGCAGAGTGGACAAGTCTCCATTGGGGTCTGTCTCAGTGGGACTTGCTGAACAGAGCTCATGGGCTGAAGCAGGGGGGCTGCAGGCCCAGAGGTCCAGTCTCAGGAGGTGGTTACGCTGGAGAAAGAGTGAGACACACACACACACCCCCAGGTGATCTGGCCCACTGACAGGCTCCTCCCAGAGACTGTTCCGTGGCTCTGTAAAAGCTGTCAAGAGGGAATCATAACTGAATGGGGTATTTCTGATATGGTTCTAAGCCCGATGCCATTCAATTTTTTTATCAAAAGGATCTGGAAGTAAATATAAAATTTGCTGATGACAAAGACTGGCAGAATGGTAAATAATGACGAGGACAGGGCAGTCACATAATGTAATCTGGCTCGCTTGGTAATCTGAGCCCATTCAAACAGAATGCATTTTAATACAGTCATATAGGAATGCACACCATACCTACAGAATGGGCGACTGTATCCTGGAAAGTAGTGAACTAAAAAGGATTAGGGGTCATAAGGGATAAGCAACTGAACTGAGCTCCCAGTACAAACCTAGAATGATATAAAATTAACATGACCCACATTAAACAAATTAAAAACTGGCTAACTGATAGGGAATCATCTCTGAACAGGACTGTTCCCAGTGGGGTCCCACCAGGATTGGTTCTTGGCTCTGTGCTATTTAACCATTTATCAATGACCTGGGAGAAAACAAAATCATCACTGATAAAGTTTGCGGATGACAAAAAAGATTTGGAAGAGTGGTAAATAACGAAGAGGACAGGTCACTGATACAGAACGATCTAGATCACTTGGTAAACTGGGCGCAAGCAAACAATATACACATTTTAATATGGCTAAACGTAACTGTATCCATCTAGGAACAAGGAATGCAGGCCATACTTACAGAATGGGGGACTCCATCCTGAGAAGCAGTGATGCTGGAAAATATTTGGGGTACATGGTGGATAATCAGCTGAACATGAGCTCCCAGTGTAACGTTGTGATCGAAAGGGCTAATGCGATCCTGGGAGGCACAAACAGGAATCTCGAGTAGGAGTAGAGAAGTTATTTTATCTCTGTCTTTGGCACTATTGGAACCACTGCTGGAATCCTGTGTCCAGTTCTGGTGTCCCCAATTCAAGAAAAATGTTGATAAATTGCAGAGGGTTCAGAGATGAGCCAGGAGAATGATTAAAGCATCAGAAAACCTGCCATGTAGTGACTGACTCAAGAAGCTCAATCTACTTATCTTAACAAAGAGAAGGTTAAGTAGACTGGAATCAAGTCACTACAAGTATCATAGAATCTCAGGGTTGGAAGGGACCTCAGGAGGTCATCTAGTCCACCCCCTGCTCAAAGCAGGACCAACCCCAACTAGATCATCCCAGCCAGGGCTTTGTCAAGCCTGACCTTAAAAACCTCTAAGGAAGGAGATTCCACCACCTCCCTAGGTAACCCATTCCAGTGCTTCACCACCCTACTAGTGAAAAAGGTTTTCCTAATATCCAACCTAAACCTCCCCCTCTGCAACTTGAGACCATTACTCCTTGTTCTGTCATCTTCTACCACTGAGAACAGTCTAGATCCATCCTCTTTGGAACCCCCTTTCAGGTAGTTGAAAGCAGCTATCAAATCCCCCCTCACTCTTCTCTTCTACGGGCTAAACAATCCCAGTTCCCTCAGCCTCTCCTCATAAGTCATGTGCTCCAGCCCCCTAATCATTTTTGTTGCCCTCCGTTGGACTCTTTCCAATTTATCCACATCCTTCTTGTAGTGTGGGGCCCAAAACTGGACACAGTACTCCAAATGAGGCCTCACCAGTGCCGAATAGAGGGGAATGATCACGTCCCTCGATCTGCTGGAAATGCCCCTACTTATACAGCCCAAAATGCCGTTAGCCTTCTTGGCAACAAGGGCACACTGTTGACTCATATTCAGCTTTTCGTCCACTGTAACCCCTAGGTTCTTTTCTGCAGAACTGCTGCCCAGCCATTCGGTCCCTAGTCTGTAGCAGTGCATGGGATTCTTCCGTCCTAAGTGCAGGACTCTGCACTTGTCCTTGTTGAACCTCAACAGATTTCTTTTGGCCCAATCCTCTAATTTGTCTAGGTCCCTCTGTATCCTATCCCTACCCTCCAGTGTATCAACCACTCCTCCCCATTTAGTGTCATCTGCAAACTTGCTAAGGGTGCAGTCCACACCATCCTCCAGATCGTTGATGAAGATATTGAACAAAACCGGCCCCAGCACCGACCCTTGGGGCACTCCACTTGATACCGGCTGCCAACTAGACATGGAGCCATTGATCACTACCCGTTGAGCACGACCATCCAGCCAGTTTTCTATCCACCTTACCGTCCATTCATCCAGCCCATACTTCCTTAACTTGCTGGCAAGAATACTGTGGGAGACTGTATCAAAAGCTTTGCTAAAGTCAACAAATAGCACATCCACTGCTTTCCCCTCATCCACAGAGCCAGTTATCTCATCATAGAAGGCAATTAGGTTAGTCAGGCATGACTTGCCCTTGGTAAATCCATGCTGACTGTTCCTGATCACTTTCCCCTCCTTTAAGTGGTTCAGAATTGATTCCTCGAGGATCTGTTCCATGATTTTTCCAGGGACTGAGGTGAGACTGACTGGCCTGTAGTTCCCCGGATCTTCCTTCTTCCCTTTTTTAAAGATGGGCACTACATTAGCTTTTTTCCAGTCATCCGGGACCTCCCCCGATTGCCATGATTTGTCAAAGATAATGGCCAATGGCTCTGCAATCACATCGGCCAACTCCTTTAGCTTAAGTACCTACTCCTTAAGTACCTACATAGGGAACAAATATTTAATAATGGGCTCTTCTATTTATCAGAGAAAGGTCTAACTCGATCCAATGGGTGGAAGTTTAAGCTAGACAAAGTCAGACTGGAAATAAGGCACAAATTTTTAACAGTGAGGTTAAACAACCATTGGAACAGTTTACCAAGCGCTGTGGCGGATTCTCCATCACTGACAATTTTTAAAATCAAGATGGGATGTTTTTCCTCAAAGCTCTGCTCTAGGAATTATTTCAGAGCAGTTCTCTTGCCTGTGCTCTGCAGAAGGTCAGATAGATTCATAGATTCTAAAGGAAGAGGGGACCACTGTGGTCATCTATGTATAAACAGGTGATTAGCAAGGAGGAAGTGATTTGACCTCTTTATACTGCATTGGTGAGGCTGCTACTGTGTCCAATTGTGGGGTTCACATTTTTAAAAGGATGTTGAAAAACTAAAGAGGGTGCAGAGAAGAGCCACAAAAATAATCCAAGAGCCGGAAAAATGCCTTACAGCGAGAGACAAAGAGCTCAATCTGTTTAAAAGACTGAGAAGCAACTAAAGACCCTTGTGGGGAGAAAATTCCGGGTACTAAAGGGCTCTTTGATCGAGCAGAGAAAGGCAGAAAAGAACCAGTGGCTGACAGTAAATGGCTCAGCACAGGAGTGACTGGACGACAGTAGTTGGACTGTGCTCTGCAGGGGGTCAGACTAATGATCCCTTCTGGCTCAAATGCTATGAATCCTGGGTTCTAGGCCTGGCTCTGACACTACCTAGCTGGGCCATGCAGTTTGAGCCCAGGCATGAAAGGGTTTTTGATACCAAACAGGGAGATGCTGTAGTATGGGATTGCTGTGTTTAGAGCCAGCCCCAGCCCCTCACTGCCACCTGGTTTAGGCTTATGAACTTGGCCACATTTAGCAAGATTCCCTGTCCTGGGTATCATGTCAGACTTAAATCATGCAATGTGTCCTGGAATCATCAGCTCCGCACCCCCGAGCCCCGCTCCACCCCAGCTTCCCCCCACCCTCCTCACAGCTTCCTAGACGTTCCACCAATCTGGCTGCGTCTCCCAGCCAGTCCGGACCAACCCACATTCTCCGTGCGATATTGTTTGCAATTCAGCTGCTGCCCCCACATTCCAGCCTGCCCCAGTGAGCTCAGGGATGCTGGTAAGGGAGCTGCAGGAGTGGCGTGGGGGGAAAGCTGGAGGGATTGAGACTGGGATGAACTTCAGGCACCTGAGCTCTACTCCCAGCTCTGCCACTGGCCTCTCTGTGACATAAGCACTGCTATGCTGGATCAGACCAATGATCCATCTAGCCTAGTGTCCCGTCTCTGACAGTGGCCTATACCAGACCTTCAGGGGAATGTGCAGAACAGGGAAATTCTGGAGTGATCCATCCCCCGTTCCCCCCCTCCCAGATTCTGGCAGTCGGAGGCTTAGGGTGACCCATGGGGCTTGCATCCCTGACCATCTTGGCTAATAGCCATTGTTGGACCTACCCTACTTTTCCTGTTCTTTTTTGAAGCCAGTTATAGTTTTGGCCTTTACAACATCCCCTGGCAAGGAGTTCCACAGGTTGACTCTGCATTGTGTGAAGAAATACTTCCATATGTTTGTTTTAAACCTGCTGCCTGATAATTTCATTGGGTTACCCCTGGTTCTTGTGTTACACAATGAGGTAAATAACACCTCCCTATTCATTTTCTCCACACGAGTCATGATTTGATAGACCTCCCTCATATCCCCCCTTAGTCGCCTCTTTTCTAAGCTATACAGTCCCAATATTTTTAATTGCTCCTCGTACAGAAGCTGCTCCATATCCCTGATCATCTTTGATGCCCTTCTCTGAAGTTTTTCCAGTTCCACTATACCCTTTTTGAGATGGGGCCACCAGAACTGCATGCAGTATTCAAGGTGTGGGCAAACCATGGATTTATCCAGTGGTATTATGCTATTTACTGTTTTATTTTCTATCCTTTTCCTAATGGCTCCTGACATTCTGTTTGCTCTTTTGGCCTCTGCCGTGCATTAAGCTGAAGATTTCAGGGAACTACCCACAGTGACTTCAAGCTCTCTTTCGTGAGTGGTCACAGCTCGTTTGGACCCCATCCCTGCCTATGTTTAGCTGGTACAGATGTATATCGACCACAAGCAGGTCACTTCCTTTCACTGTGCCCCTCTGTGGGTTTAGACCATCAGCTCCTTGGGGCATGGACTGTCTCTCAGGCTGTGTGTAAAGCCACGCACAAGGCCCCATTCTCATAATGCAAAGGAGGAGGATTTGTGGCCTGAGAGGCACCCTTTCTCCAGTAGGCGGCATTAATCCCTGGTGCCCTCTGACGCCCTGAAGGTAGAGGGGAAAGAAAATCATAGAACCGGAAGTGACCTCGAGAGGTCATCTAGTCCAGCCCCCTGCACTCAAGGCAGGACTAAGTATTATCTAGACCATCCCTGACAGGTGTTTGTCCAACCTGCTCTTAAAAAATCTCCAATGACAGAGATTCCACAACCTCCCTGGGTAGTTTATTCCAGTGCTTAACCACTCTGACAGTTAAGAAGTTTTTCCTAATGTCCAACCTAAACCGCCCTTGCTCCAATTTAAGCCCATTGCTTCTTGTCCTATCCTCAGAGGTTAAGAACAACAAATTTTCTCCTTCCTCCTTGTAACAACCTTTCCCCTCTCAGTCTTCTCTTCTTCAGACTAAACAAACCCAATTTTTTACAATCTTCCCTCAGAGGTCACATTTTCTAGACCTTTAATCATTTGTGTTGCTCTTCTCTGGACTTTCTCCAATTTGTTCACATCTTTCCTGAAACGTGGCTCCCAGAACTGGACACAATACTCCAGCTGAGGCCTAATCAGTGTGGAGTAGAGTGCAAGAATTACTTCTCGTGTCTTGCTTACAACACTCCTGCTAATACATCCCAGAATGATGTTTGGTTTTTTTGCAACAGCATCACACTGTTGACTCATATTTAGCTTGTGATCCACTATGACCCCCAGATCCCTTTCAGCAGTACTCCTTCCTAGGCAGTCATTTCCCATTTTGTAGGTGTGCAACTGATTGTTCCTTCCTAAGTGGAGTACTTTGCATTTGTCCTTATTGAATTTCATCCTATTTACTTCAGACCATTTCTCCAGTTTGCCAGATCATTTTGAATTTTAATCCTATCCTCCAAAGCACTTGCAACCCCTCCCAGCTGGGTATTGTCCGCAAACTTTATAAGTGTACTCTCTCTGCCATTATCTACATCATTGATGAAGATACTGAACAGAACCGGACCCAGAACCGATCCCTGTGGGACCCCACTCGTTATGCCCTTCCAGCATGACTGAACCACTGATGATTACTCTCTGGGAACAGTTTTCCAAACAGTTCTGCACCCACCTTATAGTAGCTCCATCTAGGTTGCATTTCCCCAGTTTGTTTATGAGAAGGTCATGCTAGACAGTATCAAAAGCCTTACTAAAGTCAAGATATACCACGTCTACCACTTCCCCCCCATCCACAAGGCTAGTTACCCTGCCAAAGAAAGCTATCAGGTTGGTTTGACACGATTTGTTCTTGACAAATCCATGCTGACAGTTACTTATCTCATTATCTTCTAGGTGTTTGCAAATTGATTTCTTAATGATATGGTGATTCGTTGAGGGGAGAGCCCAGAGTTTACCCAGGTCAGGGCTGTGCTGGAAGCTGGCCAGGGGTCTACGGGTTATACCTGATGTTCAGAGCAGGTTGCACGTGCCTGTGAACATGCATAAGAGAACAGCAGCCCCTGGTGTCTGGGATCGGGGGGGTGGGGGGGGGCGGGAGGAGGGAAGGTCTCTCTTTTAAACAGGGCTCTTGCGCCTCTTCGCTCCTGCAAATCAACATCAATTTGCCTGACGCCTCCCCTTGATTCTCCTGTCAGGGAGTGTCTGGAGAGGATGAGGCCAGGCAAGCCACAGGAGAGTTGCACTGACTGGAAGCTGTTTATGAGGCCCAGAGCTGAAGGCTCCAAGGGGCTTTGAGATGCACAAATGCAGGGACTTTCTGTGCAGATTATACAGGGGCAGGATGGTCTTCAGTCTAAAGCCCAGGAATGGGAGTCAGACCTGGGGTCTGTTAGTGGCTGGGCTCTGACACACGCTTCCTGCCTCAGTTCCCCCATCTCCTAACATGGGCGGTTAATACTGCTCTGCTCCGAGGGGCCGCAAGGCTGAGTTCAACAGCGTTTGTGAAATGCTTCGAGAGCCTTGGATCCGATGTACGAGAGTCAGGGAAAGACCGATTGGAACCTGCCTCATGGCTCCATCCACACAGGGACCCAACCCTGCAGAGCCCAGGAAGCAGACATTCTGGGTTCATGCAGGAATCACTGGGCGAGGCTCGCTGGCCTGTGCTATGCAGGAGGTCAGACTGCATGATCATAATGGCCCATTCTGGCCTTACCAATCTCTGACTGTGACTCAGGGTTATAAAAAGGGAGGGACGCAATTCCCAGAAGAGTGACTCTGCGCTTCCGGGCCAAGGCCGGGAGAGCCTTGTGAAAACATTCAGAATCAAATCGTTTGCAATCAGAACCCCTTCTCCACTGAGCAAAACATGGAACTTTTGTAAAACACCATCACTACCTACTGGCTACTCTAGGGAATGCAGTTCAGAAACCTGAGACCCAAGTCCTGATGCACAGATCTGGGTGTCAGACCAGGCGAAGAGAGGGGCTGCCCTGCCCAACCTCACCCCGGAAAACCTGAAGAGGCCTTCTATAAAAGTTTCCCTTGGGCTGAGCCCAGCGGAAGTGTGCAAGGCAAGTGGAATTGTGAACCACCAAGGCCATGGTATCGCTCCCTCCAGAGTGGGAGTCCTAGGAACATCCTGGACCCAAGACCAGAATCCAAAGAACACAGAAACTGTCTGCTGATGAGATCCGATCCCAAACTTCTAAGTAACTGCCTCATTGCTCTCTACCTGGTCTGAGCCTTTTAGCTCAGAATGAGCCCAAATGATAGCAGGTGGGCATAAGGCCATCTCCCACATTGCCGTAAGCCCTGACTGAGCTTGTAGAGGTGACAGGCAGAGCCCTGAAATCACCTCCATGCTTTTGTTCTATGTACAGATCTGGGCCTGGATTCTGAGCTGAGCTCGGTGGGGAGGAGAAGGTGGCTGTGCACAGCCTTTGCAGTCCCCAGAGACTGGGACTGACCAGGGATCAGACCAGTCCCTGGCATAAATTCAAGCTGCCTGAGGCCTGCTCTAATTACACCTACTGCCCGTGATGCAAAGGGGCAATCAGGAATAGCTGAAGTGGAGAGGTGCTCTGGCCACATCCCTACATGGGGGCCAGCATAGAGCCACTGCACTTGTGTGTCACCCAGGAATTCTCCTCCTTGTGCAGGGGGGTGCCAAGGTAGCCAGTTAAGCCAGAATTAGGGGGGCACAAGAACCAGGCCCCAAGTGTGTGTCTTGAGCAAAAGAATCCTGGTGAGCTGAGTACACAGGGCACCATTAGCTGCTCAGTGCTCCAGGCTTGGGGATGAAACATAGCACTATGGAAGCATCACAGCCGGGAGTCGCAGCAGAGACTCACACATGGAGAAGAAAGTGGCCTGTTTCAAGACTGCTGAGAGATCATGAAGAGTCCCTTTAGCAGAAGTACCCGCCCAAGCTGTAACCTCCACCTCCACTTGGCCGCTTCTCCACAAGCGCCTCCACCCTTTCTTCAGTGCGTCCCCCCTTCAGGCCTGGGGAGCTCGGCGGGGGGTGGGGGGGGTGTCCCAGCAGGATGGGGGGAGCTGGCAGAGGGCAGCGCTTTGCTCTTGTCCAGTTACTAGATGGATGGATTCCAAAGCTGGATGGGCACGCTGTCATTGGGAAAAGCAGAACTCCCCACCCCCAGCCGCATGAGGACATCAGAGTCAGCCCCAGCCTCTCAGATGTTCAATACACATTACCATGTTTACAAAGCTGCGCAGACAATGGTGCCGTCACCTCCCAGCAATGGAGTAATCCACTCATTCTTGCCACCAAGACCTGCACAGTTCTGCCCCTCCCTGCTGGTCCTCTCACCCTTACTGCAACACATAGAATCATAGAATATCAGGGTTGGAAGGGACCTTAGGAGGTCATCTAGTCCAACCCCCTGCTCAAAGCAGGACCAATCCCCAATTTTTGCCCCAGATCCCTAAATGGCCCCCTCAAGGATTGAACTCACAACCCTGGGTTTAGCAGGCCAATGCTCAAACCACTGAGCTATCCCTATACATCCGGCTTCCTCCCTATGGAGTCCCGCCTTCACCCACCTGCACTCAGCGTGCCTAGGCCCAGTACTCAAGATGGACGTCTGCCAACCCCAGGTAGGCCAGGGAGGAGGGCGTTGGGCAGTGCCATTAGGGAAGAGGCAAGACCGCTGTGGCCAGTGCTTGGGATATAGCATCCTGGCCTGTGACTCAGCCAATCCATCCCTGATCCCGTATTACCCATCACAAATGTCCACAAGAGACTTGGACCTCTTCCCCCAGCCCACTGGGAGCTGCATACCTCCCTCTGCACATTCACCCTCCCAGTACTGGAAAGAGACCATGCTCAAGGCAAAAGCGGAGACCAGCCCCTCCATGTCTGTCCTGAATGCACCGGAACAGTCAGCAGCCCCTGGTGAGATGGGCCAGATTTTCACAAGAGCTCAGCTCCCACGCAGACACCTAGATAATGGTCAATTTCAGGCACGCACAAGCACCCAACAGGCTGAGCTCTCTGTAACTTTGGCCCAAGGGTTCTCACAGGGTTGTACCTACCACAGGCTGGAGATGCGGGGGCAGGCGATACGTAGATTATTGTATGACTACAGAATGAGGACTGCACCTCACTGCTGTAGTAGGGAAGCTAGCGGGATGCAGAGGAGTGCTGGGTCGGGGTTGGGTCGTGGCTTGGAGCAGGATGCAGTGTAAGCATTGCCAGATTCTCAGACACGCTGGATTTTTCCACTACACTAATTTCTTGGCTTTTTCCCTTTGTGGTAAAGCAGCACTCGTATGTTACGTTAAATGAACAGGAATCAAAAAGACGATGGAGAGGTGACTTGCTTACAGTGTGTCAGTAGCTTCCTGGGAAAACAATGCCACGTACCAAAGGGCTCTTTAATCTGGCAGAGACGGGCTGAACAAGAACCAACACTGGAAGGTGAATCTGGACAAATTCAGGATAGGAAGTAGGCACAAATGTCTAACAGTGCAGCCGATGAACCACTGGAAGAAAGTCCTATGGGCAGTGGTGGATTCTCCATCTCTTGGTGTCAGATCAAGCTTGGATGTCTTTCTGGAAGCTGCTTCAGCCAAACACAAGTTATTGGGCTCCATGCAGAGGGAACCGGGGGAAATTCAATGGGCTGTGCTAGACAGGAGCTCAGACTAGATTATTGAATGGACCTTCTGGCCTTAAACTAGATGAATGTAATCACAATTATGATTCTATTTACTATTAGTATTGCAGGAGCACCTAGAGGCAGGAGATCGGGGCTCCTTGGTGCTGGGTGTTCTAAACAGCGATACCAAAAACAAAAGACAGTCCTTGCACCAGAGAGCTCACAGTCTGAATATGTAACGAGACACAGAAGGTGGATCAAACAGACAAGCAGGGTGGGGCAGCAGGGTGAGTGTCAAAGTCCTGGCTTGTGCAATAAGCAGCACAGTTACAGTTCAGACTGACAGTCTGGAAAGGCAGGTAGCGTGAGGCACCCCATCCCACTCCTTACCTAAGCAACTTGTAGTAGAGAAATCGAAAGGCCTCCTGTAGGAGCACGGAGAACAGGACCCCGAATATTAGGAGGCCCTTCTGCAGCGGCACATCTCCTGGGTCACTGGCTTTAACCGCAATGAACCAGACTAATGATGACAGGAGCAGGGAGACCAGCCAGAAAAAGGCCCTGAAAGAGAGACAGGCCATTAACATGAGATCATAAGACTGGCCATACTGGGTCAGACCAAAGGTCCATCCAGCCCAGTATCTTGTCCACCGATAGTGGCCAATGCCAGGTGCCCCAGAGGGAGTGAACTGAACAGGTAATGATCAAGTGATCTCTCTCCTGCCATCCATCACCCCCCCTCTGACAGAGGCTAAGGACACCATTCCTTACCCATCCTGGTTAATAGCCATTAATGGACTTAACCTCCATGAATTTATCCAGTTCTCTTTTAAACCCTGTTATCGTCCTAGCCTTCACAACCTCCTCAGGCAAGGAGTTCCACAGGTTGACTGCGCGCTATGTAAAGAAGAACTTCCTTTTATTGGTTTTAAACCTGCTGCCCATTAATTTCATTTGGTGACCCCTAGTTCTTATATTATGGGAACAAGTAAATAAATTTTCCTTATTCACTTCCTCCACCCCACTCATGATTTTATATGTCTCCTCTTTTCCAAGATGAAAAGTCCTAGCCTCTTTAATCTCTCCTCATATGGGACTCGTTCCAAACCCCTAATCATTTTTGTTGCCCTTCTCTGAACCTTTTCTAATACCAGTATATCTTTTTTGAGATGAGGAGACCACAATTGTATGCAGTATTCAAGATGTGGGCGCACCATGGATTTATATAAGGACAATAAGATATTCTCCATCTTATTCTCTATCCCATTTTTAATGATTCTTAACATCGTGTTCGCCTTTTTGACTGCCGCTGCACACTGCGTGGATGTCTTCAGAGAACTATCCACGATGACTCCAAGATCTTTTTCCTGATTAGTTGTAGCTAAATTAGCCCCCATCATATTGTATGTATAGTTGGGGTTATTTTTTCCAATGTGCATTACTTTACATTTATCCACATTAAATTTCATTTGCCATTTTATTGCCCAATCACTTAGTTTTGTGAGATCTTTTTGAAGTTCTTCGCAGTCTGCTTTGGTCTTCACATTTTGGAATGTGCAGCACCATATTGTTTGCCAGCTTCCAGACAGCCCCCGGTCTGGGCAGTGTGGAAAGGGCCCCACTATCTGCTCATCAGTGGGGTGCAGCTCCCAGGCCTGGTCAGGCTTGGCAGAGCTAGGGGTGGGGAGAGGTGTGGATGCCTGTGGCAGGAGTCTCAGCTGGTGGAAATCTGCAGAGCGTCATTGTCTTCCCATCTGCTGAGGGTGGGGCCATAGGTGCCTGGCCTGGGGCCTGCCCCATTGGCCTGATCACACAGGTGCTCTCAGCTAGGGGCTCCGAGGAGCATTATAAATCAGCCAACAGGGCTGGAGGCAACGTGCAAATGACCCAAGCAAGTACCCAGTGAGGAGATCCCCATTGGGTGTGTCTAGGGGGAACAGGTAACGTTCCCCCTGCCCCCCCACCCGTATACATGGGGAGTCTGGCGAGGGCCTGCAGCCATTCTCCCAGAGGTGTTGCCAACAGGCAGCTTCATGGGAGACAGATTCCTCCTCTGGTGCTGAAGCCACACTGCCGTCTGGAAGCGACAAAGGGTCCTGTGGCACCTTATAGACTAACAGAGGTACTGGAGCATAAGCTTTCGTGGGTGAATACCCACTTCTTCGGATGCAAGCAGTGGAAAAGTGCAAGCAGTGCAAGCCGTCTGGGTGATACGAGGGCTGGATCAGCCTGGGGCGCGTCTGGGCTTGGCCAGTCTCTATTCTGCGCTTCCCCCTGTTTCTGTGACGCTGCCAAAAAACAGACGAACTGGCTTGGTCCTCAGGACCATTAGCTGCTGCCAGGGCCTGAGAGAGAGAGAGAGAGAGACTGACCTTTGACCTCAGAGGGCATAGCCTGAGTACCATGCCTACGCTGCATTCGTCCTTCCCAGAGAGCACCCAAAGGGCTGGCAGGACCACTGACTTCCATGCGCCAGCTGAGAGAACGAATCTGTGCTGACATCTCTTTGCGAGAGCTGACGGCTCATGTGCTAGGCCCTCCGGGCAGAGGCCTGGTGCTCTCCTGCCACTGTCCACAGCAGCCCCTCCGAGAGCAACAGGATGCAGTGCCCAGAACAAGGGGGGCCCAGAAACATGGGAAGTGGCAGAAAAACCTACTGCTAACCCAACTCAAGATCCTGCAGTGCATGGACAGAGACCCACACATCTGGTGCCCAGCCCACAATAGACACACCACTCAAACCACAGAGTGTGCAGGGACTGGGCCCTTAGCAGCAGCTCCAGAATGAGGCTCTTGTGCTCCTCAGCCAGGGAGCACACTGGGGCAGTTCGTGCCCTACCTGAAGCACACAGCACTCAGAGCAGAACACAGCAAACACCTGGAACACCCAGCGGCAAGTGAAAGAGACACTCAGCCCCCATCACCGCAGGTCACACAGTTGGAGGCACTCTGGGTGCAGCAAGGGGAGCCAGGTCCCGAGGCAGCTGGCCCGCAGAGCTGGGGGCTGCAGCCCAACTCACACAGCACTATGCCAGTTAGAGGAGGAGCTGGATTAGGTCCCAGCAGCCATGTCCTCAGCCCGGCCAGGCCAGGGATGTCTCACTTTGTCGAATATGCCAAACAAAAGGGCTTCCAACACTTCCCTTCCACAGCCACACCCCCCATCCTGTCCATGCTGCACAGAGCGACTCTCAGTGGGGGGAGGGATAGCTCAGTGGTTTGAGCATTGGCCTGCTAAACCCAGGGTTGTGAGTTCAATCCTTGAGGGGGCCATTTAGGGATCTGGGGCAAAAATTGGGAATTGGTCCTGCTTTGAGCAGGGGGTTGGACTAGATGACCTTCTAAAGGTCCCTTCCAACCCTGATATTCTAGGATTCATTCTTCCAGCTCCTATCTTCACCGCCCAAAGTGGCATCGGCGTCACTTGGCTGCCCTGCGCCCTGCTCTCTCTCACTGAATGCTGCTCTCTCCCGCCCACCGTGACGGTAGCACTGGAGTTATTTCTCCTCTCACCGCACCTCTGCCCCCAGCTGCCTTTTCCAAGCTGAATCTTAATTTTATTTCCTGCCCATGTCTGCCCTGCCTGGTGCTGCAAAGAGAGCGAATGCCAACGGACAGCATTGCACACGTTTGCGCTGCTGTAAATGACAGCACAAGGGAAAGGTGAATTGTCCCACGGAGCAGTCTGCATCTCTAGTGCTATCCGGTGGAGCTGCTGCAGGGCTCAGCCCCTGAAATCTGCAGAGGTGCTTGGCTTCTGTTCCCTGAGCTCCCCCATCCTCTCTGACCCAGGCTGCTCCAGGGCCTTCTCTTGGGGCACAGGGGACTGCTGCTGGTCTGCCCTGTAGAAAATATACCCAGACCTGAAAACTCCTTCTCTCAGGTCCTGCTTTATCTATCTACCTGGCCCC
The DNA here is from genome assembly GCA_033296515.1 of Macrochelys suwanniensis. Classification (NCBI taxonomy): domain Eukaryota; kingdom Metazoa; phylum Chordata; order Testudines; family Chelydridae; genus Macrochelys; species Macrochelys suwanniensis. The sequence goes on along the minus strand of CM065780.1, from coordinate 130,224,479 downwards.
CATTGTGCACACCTCACACTCTTTACTGTACAAAAATTAAACAATATACAACAAAAGGAAGAAAGGAGAAGGGGATGGCAATGGATTTAAATCAGAAGTTAGGAATCGTAGAACACTGAAACGGGACGCAAAGAGAAATCTGTGGCCAGCAGAGATAAGGACAATAAGAGTTTTTAAAATATGTTTGAAAGAACAAAAATCCTGACAATGGATTGGTCTATTACTAGATGGAAGTAGTAGAATTATCAATAATAATGAGAAAAGGGAGAGGAGTTCGGTAAATATTTCTGTTCTGTATGTGGGAGACAGATGTTGTAGGCTCATCATATGACAATATCACTCTTTCCATTCCACTACTTTCTCAGGAGAATGCCACACAGCAGCTACAACAGTTAAATATTTAAAAACTGCAGGTCCAGATAACTTGAACCCAAGAGTTTTAGAAGGGCTGGCTGAGGAGCTCGGACTGTTGCTGCTGATTTTCAAAATGCCCTAGACCGCTGGGGAAAGATGCAGAAGGCTGGAAGAAAGCAAATATTGTGCCAATATTTAGAAAGGATAAACAGCATGACCTGGGTAATTATGGGCTTGTCAGACAGCCATTGATCCTGGGCAAGATAATGAAGCAGCTGATACGGGACACAAATAATGAAGAATGAAAGGAGGGTAATATAATTAATGCCAGCATGGATTTATGGAAAATAGAACCTGTCAAACTAGCTTGATGAGACAAGGTGGGTGAGAAGGAATCTGTGCCAATATCTTTTATTGGACCAACTTCTGCTGGTGAGAGAGACAAGCTGTCTCCACACTTAGTACCTTTCCCAGATCTGAAGAAGGGCTCTGTATAAACTCAAAAGCTTGTCTCTCGCAGCAGCAGCTGGTCCAATAAAGGATATTACCTCACCCACCTTGTCTCTAATGTCCTGGGACCAACACAGCTACAACACTATCACAAACTAACTTGATATCACGGTTAATATTAACAAGGGGGCAGGAATGCAAGCCAAAATAGGGAAAGAATAGATTCAAGACTATTTAGATAAGTAGATGTATTCAAGTCAGCAGGACCTAACGAAATTCATACTAGTTCCTACTTACGGAACTAGCTGAAGCAATCTTTGAGAACTCCTGGAGGATGGGTGAGATCGTAAAGGATTGGAGAAGGGCAAACATAGTACCTATCTTTAAGAGGAGGAGCAAAGAGGACCAGGGAATTACAATCCAGTCAACCTAACTTCAATATCTGGAAAAATACTGAATCAATTTATAAGCGCCTAGAGAATAACAGGGTTATAAGGAACAGCCAGCATGGATTTATCAAGAACAAATCATGCCAAACCAATCTCATTTCCTTCTTTGACAGAGTTACTGGCCAAATGGATATGATGTATCTTTATTTTAGTAAAACTTTTGACACAGTCCCATGTGACAGTCTCATAAGAAAACTAGAAAAATGAGGTCTAGATGAAATTACAATAAGGTAAGTGCACAACTGGTTGAAAGACCATATTCAAAGAGTCATTATCAATGAATTGCTGTCAAACCAGGAGGGTGCATCTAGTTGGGTCCTGCAGCGGTCAGTCCTGGGTCTGGTACTGCTCAATTTTTTTCATTAATGACTTGGGATAATGGAGTGGAGAGCATGCTTATCAAATCTGCAGATGACACCAAGCTGAGAGGGTTGCAAGCACTTTGGAGAACAGGATTAGAATTCAAAACAACCCTAACAAATTAGAGAACTGGTCTGAATTCAAGGAGATGAAATTCAATAAAAACAAGTGCAAAGTATTTCACTTGGGAAGGAAAAAATCAAATGCACAACTACAAAATGGGGAATAACTGGCTAGTGGGAGTACTGCTAAAAAGGATTTGGGGGTTACAGTGGATCACAAATTGAATATGGTTCAACTGCATGATGAGGTTGCAAAAAGGCTGATATTCTGGGGTGTATTAACTGGAATTCTGTACGAAAAACATGGGATGCAATTGTCCTGCTCTACTTGGCACTGGGTGAGGCCTCAGCTGGAGCACTGTGTCTAATTCTAGGCACCACCTTTTAGGAAAGATGTGGACAAATTGGAGAGAGTCCAGAGGAGAACAACAAAAATAATAAAAGGTTTAGAAAAACCTGCCCTGTGAGGAAAGGTTAAAAAACACTGGCCTGTTTAGTCTTGAGAAAAGAGGACTGGGAGAGAGGACTTGATAACAGCCTTCAAATTCCATTTTATAAAGGGGACTGTTATCAATTGTTCTCCATGTCCACTGAAGGTGGGACAAGAAGTAATAGGCTTAAACTGCAGCAAGTGAGATTTAGGTTAGATATTAGGGGAAATTTTCTAACTATTAGGGTAGTTAAGCTCTGGAACAGGCTTCCAAGGGAGGCTGTGGAATCAATGTCATTGGAGGTTTTTAAGAACAGGCTGGACAAACCCGTCAGGGATGGCCTAGGTTTACTTGGTCCTGCCTCAGAGGAGAGGGCTGAACTTGATGACTTCTCAAGGTCCCTTCGTGGAATCACAGAAATGTAGGGCAGGATTCTATTATCTTTTTTTGAGATTAAAAGTTTGGTTGCTAAAGGTAATAGTGTTTATGGAATAAACGCTGACTTCTGTAAAGCGCTTGGTACTGCACAACATTTTGATTAAAAAAAACTAGAATGATACATGGTGCACATTAAATGGATTAATAGCTGGCTAACTGATAGGTCTCAAAATGTAACTGTAGAAAGGGTGTTTCTAGTGGGGTCCTGTAGGAATTCGTTCTTGGCCCTATGCTATTTAACATTTTAATGAATGACCTAGAAGAAAACAAAGTCATCAGATAAAGTTTGCAGATGACACAAAAATTGGGGGAGTGGTAAATAATGAAGAGGACAGTCACTGATTCAGAGCGATTTGGATCACTTGGTGAACTGAACACAAGCAAACAATATGCGTTTAATATGGCTAAATGTAAAGTTATACATCTAGGAACACAGAATGTTGGCTATGCTGACAGGATGGGGGACTCTATCCTGGGAAACAGGGACTCTAAAAAGATGTTGGGGGGCATAGGTGCTGGAACTATGGGTGCAGGGGTGCTGCAGCACCCCATGGCTGGAAGTGGTTTCCATTATATACAAGGTTTAGTTTGGTTCAATGGCTCTCAGCACCCCCACTATACAAATGGTTCCAGCACCTCGGGGGAGTGGATAATCAGCCAAACATGAGCTCCCAGTATGACACAATGGCCAAAAGAGCTAATGCCATCCTGGGATGTATAAACCGGGGAATCTTGAGTATGAGTAGAGATTATTTTACCTTTTTATTTGGCAATGGTGCAGCTACTGGAATACTATGTCCAGTTCTGATGTCCGTAATTGGTGAGAGTTTGGAGAAGGTTCAGAAAGGAGCCACGAGAATGATTAAAGAATGAGAATTGGAAAAAATTAGTGATAAACTCTCAACAAAGAGAAGGTCAAGGTGTGATTTGATCAGTCTATAAGTACCCACATGGGGAACAAATGTTTAATAATGGGCTCTTCAATCTAGCAGAGAAAGGTATAACATGATCCAATGGCTGGACATCAAAGCTAGACAAATTCAGACTGGAAATAAGGTGTATGTTTTGAACAGTGAGGGTAATTAACCATGAGAACAATTTACCAAGGATCATGGTGGATACTCCATAACCTGACAAGTTTTAAATCAAGAGCAACTGTTTTTTGAAAAGCTCTACTCTAGAAACTATTTTGGGGCAGTTCCCTGACCTATGCCATACAGGAGGTCAGACTAGTCCTACGGCCCGTGCTATAATCCCAACTATACATACAAAATGACAGGATCTAAATTAGCAGTTACCACTCAAGAAAGAGATCTTGGAGTCATTATGGACAGTTCTCTGAGAACATCTGCTCAATATGCAGCAGCAGTCAAAAAAGGTAACATAAGAATGGGTCATACTGGGTCAGACCAAAGGTCCATCTAGCAGAGTATCCTGTCTTCCGACAGTGGCCAATGCCAGGTGCCCCAAAAGGAATGAACAGAACAGGTAATTATCAAGTGATCCATTCCTTGTCGCCCATTCCCAGGTTCTGGCAAATAATGTTGGGAATCATTACAAAAGGGATAGTTAATAAGATACAAAATATCATATTGCCTCTGTATAAATCCATAGCATGCCCACACTTTGAATACCGCATGCAGATCTGGTCACACCAGCTCAAAAAAGATATACTGGGATTTGAAAAGGCACAGAAAAGAGCAACAAAAATGACTGAGGGTATGGAACAGCTTCCATATGAGGAGAGATTAATAAGATTGGGACTGTTCAGCTTGGAAAAGAGATGACTAAGGGGGGATATGAAGAGATCTACAAAATCATGACTGATGTGGAGAAAGTAAATAAGGAAGTGTTAATTACTCCTTCACATAACACAAGAACTAGGATTCACCCAATGAAATGAATAGACAGAAGGTTTAAAGTATCAGAGGGGTCGCCGTGTTAGTCTGGATCTGTAGAAGCGACAATGAGTCCTGTGGCACCTTATAGGCTAACAGACGTATCGGAGCATAAGCTTTTGTGGGAGAATACCCACTTCGTCAGACGCAGAAGGTTTAAAACAAACCAAAGGAAGTATTTTTTCCACACAACGCACAGTCAATCTGTGGAACTCCTCGCCAGAGGATGTTGTGAAGGCCAAGACTATACCAGGGCTCAAAAAAGAGCTGGATAAGTTCATGGAGTGAACCATCAGTGGGGTCGGGGAGGATGGATCACTCGATAACTGTCGCCCCGGCACTGGCCGCTGTGGCAGACAGGACACTGGGCTGGATGGACCTTGGCCTGACCCAGGCTGGCCGCTCTGGTGCTACGCCGGGGTCAGACGAGTCCAGTGGCCGGTGTCCTACAGGGGGTGCGGCTGGGTCTGCGCCGGGGCCGCGGGCGGGCGGGGCCGGGCCGCGGGCGGGCGGGGCGGGGCCGCGGGCGGGCCGCGGCCGCGGGCGAACCCCCGTGCCGGATCCCCGCTCACCCGGCGATGAGGATGATGATGCGCAGCGGGTCCCGCAGCACGGTGAAGAGGAAGAGCCCCAGCGCCGGCCCGAAGGCGATGAAGCTGCAGCCGAAGAAGACGGGGAGGGTCATGGCGGCCCGGGGGGCGGCACCGGGCCGGGCGGCACCAGGGGCTCCCGGGCGGGGCTCCCGGGCGGGGCTCGGTCTGTCGGGCCGCCGGTCCCGGCTGCGGTCTTCCGGGAGTCCGGTGACGTCACATCCCGCAGCCGGGCCGCCTTAAAAGGGCAACGCCGGGGATGGGGCCCCACCGCTGGGCTGCGCCGCGCCGCGCCGGGGCCCGGCTCAACCGCGGGCCGGACCGAGGGGCCGCTCTGGAGACCCCGATGTAGCTGTAGCCCCGGTCCTGCCCCGCCGGGCCCCGGAGCCGAGCCCCGCCCCCCGGGACCCCCCGAGCCGAGCCCCGCCCCCCGGAGCCCCCCCCCGAGCCGAGCCCCGCCCCCCGGAGCCCCCCCCGGGTGTCCCCCGAGCCGAGCCCCGCCCCCCGGGACCCCCCGAGCCGAGCCCCGCCCCCCGGAGCCCCCCCCGAGCCGAGCCCCGCCCCCCGGAGCCCCCCCGGGTGTCCCCCGAGCCGAGCCCCGCCCCCCGGGACCCCCCGAGCCGAGCCCCGCCCCCCGGAGCCCCCCCGGGTGTCCCCCGAGCCGAGCCCCGCCCCCCGGAGCCCCCCCGGGTGTCCCCCGAGCCGAGCCCCGCCCCCCGGGACCCCCCGAGCCGAGCCCCGCCCCGCCCCCCGGAGCCCCCCCCCCCGAGCCGAGCCCCGCCCCCCGGAGCCCCCCCGGGTGTCCCCCGAGCCGAGCCCCGCCCCCCGGGACCCCCCGAGCCGAGCCCCGCCCCCCGGAGCCCCCCCGGGTGTCCCCCGAGCCGAGCCCCGCCCCCCGGGTGTCCCCTCCCCCCCGTCCCCCCTGCCTGGGGGCGCTGAGAGTCAGCCTGGCTGTGAGGGCAGCTCTCCGAGCCCCTCCCCTCGCGGGGCCAGACCCTCGCCCCCTGCGCTCCCCGGGGCCCTGTGGGACCGGACCCCGTGACCCTCGCTCCTGCCAGGCCCGGGTGAGGCTCCCTGGAGCGGGGACCGGGGCTTCCTCTGCTCTGCCTAACACGCTCCTGGGTGCTGAGTAAAGGAGCAGGACGCTGAGCCTCGGGGGAGTCTGGGGTCAGGCGTGGGGCCAAGGGGGGAAGTCTGGGGTCAAGCATGGGGGGGGGGTAGTCTGGGGTCAGGTGTGGGGCCAAGGGGGGAAGTCGGGTCAAGCGTGGGGGGGGGGGTAGTCTGGGGTCAGGTGTGGGGCCAAGGGGGGAAGTCTGGGGTCAAGCATGGGGACAGAGTCTGGGTGGGGGGGGGGGGGCGGTCAGGCGTGGGGACGAAAGCGTGGGGGGGGGGAGTCGGGTCAGGCGGGACAAAGTCTGGGGTGGGCAGTCTGGGTCAGGCGTGGGGCCAAGGGGGGAAGTCTGGGGTCAAGCATGGGGACAGAGTCTGGGTGGGGGGGCAGTCAGGGGTCAGGCGTGGGGACAAAAGCGTGGGGGGGGGGTAGTCTGGGGTCAGGTGTGGGGCCAAGGGGGGAAGTCGGGTCAAGCGTGGGGGGGGGGGTAGTCTGGGGTCAGGTGTGGGGCCAAGGGGGGAAGTCTGGGGTCAAGCGTGGGGACAGAGTCTAGGTGGGGGGGGCGGTCAGGCGTGGGGACGAAAGCGTGGGGGGGGGGAGTCGGGTCAGGCGGGACAAAGTCTGGGGCGGGCAGTCTGGGGTCAGGCGTGGGGACAAAAGCGTGGGGAGGGGAAGTCGGGGGTCAGGCCTTGTGGATCCTTCCCCCCAGAGCAGAGCGCTGAAGCTCCCCCCGAGCTCAGGGGAAGGGCAGGGTGGGAGCTCCAGGAATGAACTTGGCCTACCAGGAAGCCAGGACACCAACCCTGCCACAGGGCACAGAGTTCAGCCAAGCCAAACCATGTGCTGAGCACAGAGGATGCACCTGTTTCCTGAGGTGGGTGGGTCTGATCAGCTGCTTGGGCCAGGCCCTGCTGCTCTGACACCTCAGGGCCGACCCTGCCATGGACCTCACAACCCGAATCCATAACGCAGCGAGGGGGCCAGCCAAGAAAGGCGGGAAGCAGCAATAAACCAACGCGGCTGCCCTTCCCCCTTTTACAGGGAGATGGTTTCCCAAATGATGCCTGGCAGGGAGCTTCCCTAAGATGGCCCGACTCCTCTATTTCCCCAAGTTACCACACCTTATGAGCCTCCCTGAATTCCTCTCGCTCCCACCCACCCCCAAATAGTTTGGCCACCTCTGCTCTAGACTGGCTTTGCCTACACTGAACTTTCATTGGTAAAACTTTTGTCATTCAGGGGTGTGAAAAAAACACCTCCCCTCCCCCTCCCCCCCCATGACAAAAGTTTTACAGACAGAAAGTGTCAGTGTGAACAGAGCTTTGTCAACAGCAGCTACACTGCGCACCTTTTAGTGGCACGGATGTAGCAGCACAGTGGTGTCGCTAAAAGGTGCGTCATGTAGACATAGCCTGTGTTTACTATCTGCCTTAGCCAGGAAGCTTAGGCTAAACCTGCTCCCTGCTCTGCCCCACCCAGAGGGCCACAGCTTCCCTCATAGACTGTTAATTGCTGTCTGCCCTGGCCTGTAGACTCTGGGCTAAAGACTGCTCACTGCTCTGCCATGCCCCAGGGGCTAGAGCTCCAGACTGTTAATGGTCGTTCGCCTCTGCGAGGAGGCTGGGCGCTATAAACTGCTGCTGACGCGGCAAGGTGGGGTGGCCTCCCTCCCCACTTGAGAGCGAGAGACCACTACAGTCCTGGTCTATGGAGAGCTTGCTTCGGATGAGGAGGTCGGGGGGGAGTGGGGTAGTTTGAAGGCCAGGGACTCAGTGTTCCTGAGCACAGAAGCAACGACTGGTCTAGAGGAGTGGAGCATGTTTCTATTTGGGTTTAGTGTCTGACCCCCTTTGGGTGGGGGTGGGGGTGGGGGTGCTGCTTTAGAAGAGGTGGTGCCAGAGCTGAGTCAGCTCCGTTTGTTGAGGGGCCGGGGAATTGGCCCAGTTCTTCCCAGCAGCTGTCAGTGCTGCATCTCCCGCACACAAGGTACATTCGTGTGAGGTGTCTATTGGGGTTTTATCCCAATCAGTGGAACCAGTTCATAGAATCAGAATATCAGGGTTGGAAGGGACCTTAGGAGGTCATCTAGTCCAACCCCCTGCTCAAAGCAGGACCAGCCTCAATTTTTGCCCCAGATCCCCAAATGGCCCCCTCAAGGATTGAACTCACAACCCTGGGTTTAGCAGGCCAATGCTCAAACCACTGAGCTATCCCCCCCGCTTAGGCCCCAAATGTTACTTGTGTAGAATGGGCTGGACTGTCCCATAGGACGGATTCACCAAGGTATTTAGGCACCAGGTCCAAGGTTTGGCTCCATTGCCATTCACAAAACTCCTACTGAACCTGGTATGTGCCTTGAACGGTCCGGGTAGAAGTTCTCTCTGCTCTGTTGCCTGCCTGTCAGCATGTGCCCTCCTGCCCCACTCTGGGCATCAGGACGCCTCAGCCTGGGGAGACGGGCGAACGCATGCCCAGGGCCTGATCCCGTAGGGGTCCCGAGAGTCTGCTGACTGGATTGCAGCACTTTCAGAATCCAACAGGAGGAGAAGGTGGAGATGCCACGTTATAGCCCAGTGACAGAACCTATCTGGACTTTGGGAAACCTAGGAGTCAGTTCCCTCCTCTCTGCCAGAACCTGGGCTCCCACATCTAACCACTGGGCTAAAAACTATGAGAGCATCACCTCCTCCTCCAGCTGTTGTGTGGCGTGAGGCCCTTGCCTAGCTCACTGTCACAAAGCGGCCTGACTCCAGGAGACGGTTCCTGGCTGTGCATCCCTGCAGCCCAGGCCAAGGCACCAAATTCCCTGAGAGGGATGGGGCTTGGACACATCCCTGTTGTTGGCATCTCCCATTGGCTTCAGCCCTGCTCAAGCCAGAAGCCCTGGCAGGTGTGCCCCATGGGGCTGAAGCCCTGAGACCCCCCCTCCCCACTGGGCAGAAGACCTGGCTCCCCGCTGCCAGGAAGAGGACCCAGGCTCCCCCCACCCCATAGGTGGAGAATGGGGGATGGCGTGAGGGGGGGGGGGCCCGCAAGCTGCACTTTAACTGTAAAAGAGCCGCACGTGGCTTACAACCATGGTTTGGCCACCCCTGCTCTAGAGCTCTGGCCCTTTGGGCGGGACACAGCAGGAAGCAGGCTTTAGCCTAGCCTAGCAAACACACAGTCTGGAGCCTACAGTCTCCTGGCTTGGGCAACCCACAAGCAGTGCACAGGCCTTCTGGCCTAGGGGTGAATAGGCTGCCACCCTGGGGTTGGCAGTAGAGGGTAGGGTACTCCACAGGGTCCCAGCCCAGGGCCGTAACAGTGGTGAATGGTTCTGCCACTGGGTCAGTGGGGATCCTACTGAAACACGCTGGCTCCTCCGGGAATAAAACCAGATTAAAGTCTGTTTCCCCTGGGCTACTTCCATAGGTGCTGGAAATGGGGGTACTGGAAGGGCTGCTGCACCCCTTGGCTTGAAGCAGTTTCCATCATACGCAGAGTTTACAGTTTGGCTCAAGGGCTCTCAGCACCCCCACTATACAAATTGTTTCAGCATCCCTGGCTACTTCGTACCACAGTCTGGGCAGGGGGTTCTGTAGTCCAAGAGTCCCCTGTCTCCTCGGGGTACACTGCAGATGGCAGTCCCAGCAACTCCTCTCCAGGTCGGTCTTCCCTGGGGGCAGGGTGCTGCACAGTGCTGGTTCAGCTCCGGAGTTCTGCTGCTCCTTGCAGAGGCAAACAACCATTAACAGTCTGGAGCTCTAGCGCCTTCAGGCAGCACCGAGCAGTGAGCAGTCTTTAGCCCAGTGTCTCTGGGCTAGGGCTGCCACCAATCAACAGTCTAGGGCTCTGGCCCTCTAGGCGGGACTGGAGCACAAACAGTCTTTAGCCTACAGCAGGGGTTTTCAGACTTTTGTACTGGTGACCCCTTTCACATAGCAAGCCTCTGAGTGCGACCCCCCCTAATAAATTAAACACACTTTTTATATATACACACAACACCATTATAAATGCTGGAGGCAAAGCAGGGTTTGGGGTGGAGGCTGACAGCTCGTGACCCCCCCGTGTAGTAACCTCACAACCCCCTCAGGGGTCCCAACCCCCAGTTTGAGAACCCCTGGCCTCCAGCGGGCAGGGCAGACAGCAATTAACAGTCTATACAGGAAGCTCTGATCCACTGAGCAGGGCAGAGCAGGGAGTAGGCTTTAGCCTAAGCTGGCTACAGCAGCCAGAAAACACACAGTCTGGGCCCACAGTCTCCTAGCTGGGACAAGGCACGAATAATGCACAGGCCTTCTGGCCTAGGGGTGAATAGGCCAGCACCCCAGGGGCCTGGGCCCACCCCACTCCACCAGGTCACAGCCCAAGGCCCAAACAGTGATGAATGGTTCCACCACTGGGTCAGTGGGAATCCTACGTCTGGTTTCCCTTGGCTACTTCCTACCACAGTCAGGGGGCGGGGGGGCTCAAGGTCCTCTGTCTCCTCGGGGTACAATGTGGATGGCACTCCCAGCAAGTCAGCTCCAGGGTTGGTGTTCCCCGGGGGCAGGGTGCTACACAGTGCAGGTTCGGCTCTGCAGCAGGGTGGAGACATCTGCCTCCTTCCCTGGCTCCCACTCAACTGAGCCTTCCCTTTATACTGCCTGGCCCCCAGTACTTCCTGCGCAGGGGGTGGGGCAGTTTTGGCTCCGCCCAGCGGGGGAGTGTGGTGGTCTCTTGCTTTCAAATCCAGAGGGAGGCGACTCTGCCGCACTACAAGGACACACCAGCCCCTGCCAGTACAACAGATGCCAAACCTGCAGACATATCACCACTGCTACAACGATGAACACCAACCCAACACACCTTTCAAGATCCATGGGGCCTACACAAAAGCCTTTCACAATGTGGTGTACCTTATCCAGTGCACTACATGCCCCAATAACAACCACGTGGGTGAAACCAGACAATCACTGTGCTCTCGAATGAACTCTCACGGGGCAATGATATGGTTGAACATGTTTCACAAAGTGATCACTCAGGCCTTAGCCTCAAAGGAAACCTGCACAATACTTTCAAAAGACGAGCCTGAGAGCTTAAATTCATAACTTTTATATATACACAACACCATTATAAATGCCCCTAAAAATCATGGACTGACCAAAGACACTGGATTTATGGTTTATTGCAATAATCTGTAACCCACTAACAACACCCCCCCACACGCCGCACACAGAACTTCCTTCTTAGCTCCCCCTTTCTGTTCCCTCCAGGGTGTTAATGGCCACTTCACCATGAATGGTCCCTTGAAATATGTTCTACTTATGCTAAACAATTTCTTCCACCTTATATTTAGCTGTGAGTTTCCCAGACCTAAGGAAACTCTGTGTAACTGCGAAACCTTGTCTCTCTCACTAGCAGAAGTTGGTCCAATAAAAGATATTACCTCACCCATCTTGTCTTGCCCAGCTTTGAAATACTTGACCAAAGGTGTGGGGGAGGGTCACGTGTGGTCTCTGCCGAAAGCTAAGCACAAGCTGATCATCATGGTTATTGCCAGACGTTTCCATGGGAAGTATTTAATGAGCTCTGTAAAATGGAGGAGCTGAGGTTCCAAAGAACTGGAGCTGAAGCAGGTGACCTGAGGCAGTGTGATAGACGAAGGGGCGGGGGGGAGGGGAAGGGGAGCTTCCTTTTATGAACACCCAGCCGGCCATTTAGCTATAAAATCCCTCTTGGCAGCTGTTCCCTACTTGCTTTACCTGTAAAGGGATAAAAAGTCTGACTGTCTGCACAGGTAAAAGGAAGTGAGTGGCAGGGGCGGCTCTAACAATTTTGCTGCCCCAAGCAGGGGCTGTGGCTCCGCCCCCGACACAGGCAGTCCCAGTCCACGGCGGCAAGGAAAGGGCGGCAGACCTGCCGCCCCATTGCCGCCGCTGCAGGCGAGAATGGGGCGGCAGTCCGAGTCCCGCGGCGGCAATTCAGCGGCGGGAAGAGCAGACCTGCCGCCGAATTGCCGCAGCGGGACTCAGACTGCCGCCCCATTCTCGATGCCACCCCAAGCACCAGCTTGGAAAGCTGGTGCCTGGAGCTGGCCCTGGTGAGTGGGCACCTGGCCAAAAGAGCCAATGGGAAGGCTAGAACTTTTTTAAATTGAAACGAGACTCCTCCCCTTTTGTCTGTTTGTTCTCTGGAGATGCAGAGCAGGAACAGGGCTGAGCTATACTGTAGGAAGCTTTAAGTCAGGTATGAAAAACCATCAGATCATACCTAGAGACTTCTTATCTGAAACCCCAGATATGTAAGTAAATCAGGGAATGTCTAGGAAGACGTGATTAGGGTTATTTCTTTTATTTCTTATTGGCTTATGGCCTCCTCTGTGCTAACCTCCAAATGCTTGGGTTTGGCTTGTAACCTTTAGCTGGACCTCAAGAAAACCATTCTTAATGCTTATTATTATATTTGCTCTTTTAAATCTAGCAATAACCTACGTTCCAGATGTATTTTCTTTCTTTTTGTTTTTAATCAAGTTTACCTTTTTTTAAGACCAGGATTGGGTTTTTGTTTCCTAAGAGGTTTGTGCATATGTTGTTTGATTAGCTGTTGGCAACAGCTGATTTCCTTTGTTTTTCTTTCTCAGCTCTTCCCCGGGGGTGGCGGGGATAAAAGGCTTGAGGGTACCCCACAGGAAGGAATTCCCAGTGCACCTTTCTGGGTTCTCAAAAGGGGGTTTCTGCACTTGGGTGGTGGCAGCTTTGACGGTGTACCCCATAAAGCTTTATGGGGAGAGGCTTATAAATGTATACATGATGTAACTGGAATATGTTTTATGCTACATGTGCCATGTAACATATCTCTGTGAAAGTTATGACCTACTGAATTTATTCCTCCTGTTTGTACGCATGTATCATTGTTGTAGTTGGAGTTATGAAGATTGGTTTTATATTTGCTGGTTTTGTACGTAGCCTTTGTAAGTGCCTGGGATCATGTTTGGAGAAAAGAATGTGCAAGTTAAGTACAAGCACTTAACAGACAAAAGAAGTTGCAGACCCCAATCCACATCGGGGCCTGGTCAGGAATGCAACTGGTTGGACTGGTTACCGAGGGGTGCATGGACATGTGACTTGCCCATGTGATCCCAAAACTCCATGGTAACATGATGTTACACAGGGAGTGGAAAAAGACTATAAAAGCCCTTGGGAGATCCTTCCATTTTGTCTTCAGCTGGCTAAAGAGAGAGACTCTCCACCCCCCAAGGACACACCTGAAAGAGACCGAACAAAGGACAAAGACAATAGGGGGGTGAGTGATTGCTGGACCCAGGCTAAGAGGAAGATAGCCTGTTTACTGGACCTAGGGAGGTTGTTATCTGTACACAGGGTGATTAGACATAGAACTGCGTGTTCTATTTTATTTTATTTGGTAATTCACTTTGTTCTGTCTGTCACTACTTGGAATCACTTAAATCCTACTTTCTGTACTTATTAAAATCACTTTTTACTTATTAAGTTGCCTGGAGTACGAGTTGTTACCTGGGGAAGGCAAACAGCTGTGCATATCTTTCTATCTTTGAAATAGAAGGCGAACTATTTATGAGTTTGCCCTGTATAAGCTTTATTCAGGGTAAAACGGATTTATTAAGGGTGTGAACCTCTTTGGGAGTTGGCCACCTGGGTGTCAAAGGCAAGAGCGCTTCCAGGAGCCTTACAGTTGTTAGTGAACCTGGGTCTGTGTTTGCAGCAGATCAGTGGAATCTGGCTCAAAACAGACAGGATTCGGGAGTCCCAACCTGGAAAAGGCCTGGAAGCAGGGGCAGAAGTAGCCTTGGCACACCAGGTGGCAGCACCAAGCAGGTCTCTGTGATCCCAACCCGTCACAGCAGCATCTACCCATCCAAGGTCAGAGAGAAGCTGTAACCTTGAGTGTTTAATACAAGCCTGGAGAGGCCAGTATTAATTTTTAGAATCGTTGCGGGCCCCCACCTTCTGCACTCAAAGTGCCTGAGTGAGGAATCAGCCTTGACAGGTGGGTTAGGGCTCAGCTAATGCAACCAAGAGTGAGCTCACCCAGCATCTGTCGAGCCAGCCCGGTCCTGGGTTTCCATCTGGCCCAGACACAGGCCTGAGCAGTGACAAAACCAAAAGAACCCCAAGAAAAGACTCTGAGCAGGGGACCCTGAGAGCTGCACTGAAGTGAATGAAACGCCCAGGTTAGGAAAAGAGCCCAAACCTCTCGGACTGTCCAAGCAAGGAAGTAAGGGCACAAGGCATTAGCATTATGGCAATGACACCCTGCCAGTATGCGTCCCATGGAAAGCAGACCCAGCTCTCTGGCCTGGACAGGCGCTGTGTGGCCTGATTGGGGGGTTAGAAATAACCTTAATAGACAGGCCAGGCACTTGTTAATAAGTACAGGCCACAGACTGGGTTTTGTTGCTTTTCTTTTACCTGTAACCTTATGTTTCCAAAGCCTTTTACTTACTTTTATTTGAATCTTTATCTCAAGCTCCACTAAATAAACTTCAATTTGGTTTTACTAGAGCCACATCCCAGAGCTTTGTGATAAGGCAGGTGTTGAACTGGGTGAAGCCAGTGACCTGGGCTGCCCTGCTTCCACAGAGGCAGTGGATCGGTGGACGTTGCAGGTGTCCAGACGACAAGGAAGTGGGCATGTGACTGTAACAAGGTGGGCTGGGTAAATTGAGTAGGGCTTGCAGTATCCCAGAGTGGATCGCCTGTATTGCCTGCCGCCGGTAGCTTTGGGAGAACTTCCCCTGTTGGGCACAGACAAGACACCCTCACACCATAAGCAGGTGGTAGCAAGTCACCCTGAACACCTTCGTTAACCCTGAAAAGTGTCACACTGGCTCCAGCTCCCTGCCCAGAATGATCGTGAAAGCACAGACCTGCAGAATTACGGCAGCCTCTCAGCAAATCCAGACTCAGCGACCGCACACTGGGGGTGGGCTGGGGAGGCACAAAGCACAAAAAGCGAGGAGCAACAGGGCAGCCAAGGGGACACAGAGATGTGACAGAACAAAATACATTTATTTCCTCAAACTACCAGGAATCCTATGTGATGTCTCTTCAGAGCGAGAAGGAAAAGCTGCCTGCCTTTGGGAGATGGAGAGAGATGGCTCCGTGCTATGGAGGTGCCTGCTCTAGAGCAGGGAAAGGCAGCAATGACAAATTGACGCTGGGGATCAAACCCCAAAGACAGGAAAGTCCTGATGTGGGCATCTCCCCCCTCAGCAGCAGAGACTGGAGGTGGCAACATCTGTCTACCCAGTCAGGCCAAGAGCCCCATTGAAATGAGCTAGGGGAAGGGGGGCAGGGCAGAGGCTCCCAGCTGGGGGCAGCTTCTCCCCACCCCTGACCCCTCTTGGCTAAGGACCAGACACATCTGTCCATCTTGTTAAACTTGCTTTAATATTTGGACATGAAGACAGGACAGAGCCGATCTGGCTGTGCACAGACAAGATGCCCCAGGGCCAGGGTATGGACCGCAGGGTTTCCCTTCTCTTGGATGTGTGGCTTTGGCCATGACGCAGTTCACTTGGTGACCTCCAGAGGATGCCAATGGGGTTCAGGTGCAGGGCAGGCGGATAGAGTGGGACTCTTCAAGCGGCTCAGAGGTTGTTCAGCTCCAGCAGGGTCTGGTCTAGAACTTGGTGAATGCCAACGTTCTCCTCTTTGGCACTGGCCAGATTCTCTGTAAACACAAAGGACATCCAGACACACATCCAGACAGACAGACGCAGATGCCAGCCACACGTGATCAGCCACACAGACGGGCAGACACACAGATCACACACAGACAGACATGCACGGAGACAGACCCACCCATTCACAGGGACGGACAGAGACCGAGCCACCCGCCCAGACAGACCAAGCCAAGACACACACACACACACGGAGACAGACCCACCCATTCGCAGGGACAGACAGACCGAGCCAGACAGGATCAAACCCAGACACAAGCACACAAATGGACATTTCAGTGTCGCTGGGGAATAGCATTTCCACACAGCACTGTAACGTACCCCAGCTCCAAGCCAAGGCCCTACCAGGGTCCAGCCCGACCTCAGAGCAGCAATAGCTCAGAGGCCAGGTAGGGCGCCTAGACCAGTCAGATCCTTGCAGACTAACTTCACACCCATTGCTTCTGCCTGTGCTCCCTGCAGGGTGCTACTGCACGTGGGGCTGTCAGACGGCACAGCCCCATTTCCGCAGCCATGTACTTCCAACAGAGCCAGGTCCATCCCCAGCGAGTCCTGCCCAGCCACTCATGAAAACCTGGGCCGATGAAAGGTGCATAGTACTGACCAGCTGGGAGCGGTGATCCATGGAGAGCAGGAGCAAGGCAGCAGCTCAGGAGGAGAGAGGACAGCGCAGAGGGAAGAGAGACCAGCGCTAAGGAAACAGCAGGAGCCAGTTCTAGCCCTCGTGTACAGAACATGCTACAAGGGAACCTGCCCACGGTCAGCGCCTCTGCGCTGTCCCCTACAGCACTTCCGCTGGAATGAGACTCGCCACGACACCCTCAGCTGGGAGATACGGGGTCTGGGAGTGGAGTAGCTGGGAGCTCCCCCTTCCAGTGCCTCTGTCCTGCTGCCTACCAGAGCCCTTGCTGGGACAGGCGTTTCCATGAGGCCCACCTGCTGGGAGAGGCTGGGGCCGGAGTAGCTGGGCTCCCGCCCTGTTCCTTACGCTTTCTGGAGCTGGAGAAGCTGGACCTGTGAGAGCAGTATCCAGACCACCTTTGCCTACAGCAGTGGGGGGCCTAGGAAGTTCCTGGTAGAGTCGGTGGGAGGCTGGCTGTCCCCTTCCCTTGGGGAGCATTACACTCTAGGGAGGGAGTAGGCAGGGTTCATGTGGCGCAGCCCATCACATGAGCACTCCCTCCCCAGCCTGGGCAGCTGGCTCCGGCTCAGCAGTACCCCCGTGGGGAAGGTGGGACGCTGGGTGGTGGTGGCAGCAGGCTCCACCCCGGGCAAATCAACCAGCTCAGGAGGCAGGAGTCTCCAGCTGTTCGGAGCAGGCTGGTCACTGAACGGCAAGGCCAGGGGGTGGGGGTCCATGTGCCAAGTACCCAGCAGCAGGGACTCCCCAGGCCCTCCCGGCCTGGTGGAACCTGTTGCCAGGACTCGGGGCTGCAGGGAATGCCCTTGGCAGCAAACGGAGGGGGCGGGTGATGGGGCGGGAACAACCCAAGAGACACAGGCTACGTGACGTAAGCAGGGCATGGGCTGAGGCTGGCTCAGTTGTTAAGTTCGTTAAGGATGACCCGCAGTTCGTTAGTGAGAATACGGTTTTTCTCCACCTCCTGCTGGGAGCGCGCTATAGAAAACAGAGACGTCAGCGGCAGCAGAGGGAGAGAGAGAGAGAAAGGAGAGAGTTAGTGCAAAGAGAAAGTCAGGTCAGCACAGAGACGCTATCCGTGTACGCTGAGCCCCAGGGGGCGCACGTCCCGCAGCCTGTCTGCCCAGTGCAGGAGAGAGAAATGAACTCAGGTCTCAAGGCAGAAGGGGAGCGGGTTCTGGCCTGGCTAGGGATGGGGCAGCAGGGAGACCATTCGAGGAGAGGACATGGGTCCAGGAGATGGGGAGATTTGTAGCACAAACGGGTGAGTTCTGACCCGGAAACACACTGCTCTTTGAAGGGCAAAGCCAATCACCGCTCCAGGAAGGAAAGTGCTGCCCCACTCAGCTACACAACAAGCCAGGAAGCCAGGTCAGGGCTGTGAAACGGTGTGTGAGTGGGGGCAAGTTCAGGCAACGAAGGGACAGGGCCGGATCTAGCTCAGTTCAGGCTGGGACCCGGAGCCCGAAAGGAGCCCAAGGACCAGGAGAACTTTCCTCTCAAATGCAGCTAGCTGGACGTGAGCTCGTCCCTCTCGCTCCCCCAGTGCACAAAGGGGGAAGGTCGCCCTGACAGGCATGGCTGAGCTCAAGGGTCTGTCCAGGTTCTTATGCCAGACCCTTCCCCACAGGGTCCAAGTGCCTGTGGATGTCTGTGTGGTAGAGCATACCTGGCGGGAGAACCCCCCATAAAGGGCCACGTACAGGCATGAAAATGAGACACGGCTAGAAAATGAGAGTGAAGGTGAAAAACCAAAGCAGCATGAAGAAAACAAAGGAGAAACCAAGGAGAGAAAATGCTTTATTGAGACCAATGCGTTGACCCAGAAGGACAGAAAAGAAAGTCATGAAATGTGAACTCAGGAGTGACGTGCGAACGCAGGAAGAACGCAGAGCAGGGACTGGGGGAAGCAGTAAGGGCTCCCAAGCCTCCCATGTGTTTTCCTTCTGCCCCATGGGAGTGACCCTCTCCTCTCCTCCTGCCCTCCGCTTTGGAGGGGCTGCTTCCAACTGGGGGGATCCCTCCGGGCGGGGTGTCAATGGGGAGCGGAGCCCAGGGAGATTTGGTCAGAGGACGTGGAGCTCACGCTGTCCCCTCCCAATCCCAGCACTAGCTGCTCCCTTCTTGTTCCCAGCAACTGGGCAAAGTGCTCCTGCCTCTTGGGACCCGACATAAGGAAAGCTTCTCTTTGCACCAGGGCACGCCCCTCCGTCTCCTCCCCCTGAGGCCTGGGGGTCCTGGCCCCACAGCTGCCCTCTTCCCCGGGCTTGTTAGAACTCGGAGCCCTTTGACACGGGAACAATAGCACCAAAGCATGCCCCATGGAGCAGGCGAGGCAGAAGGGAGCAGACGGCCGGTAGCACGGGGAGCCCTGGCCGCTTCTCCTGGGCTGCAACAGGAGCTTTTCTCTATTTTACCTTCTGCACCAACTGCTCTTAAGGAAAGAGAGAAATCCAAATCTGCAGCCGTCCCCCCGGCCCATGCCCACGGTGCGAGGATCAGCCCAGGCCAGCAGACAGAGACCCAGCATGTGGGGTGAGATGGGACCATGCACCTTCCATCCTCAGACCCCACCCCCAGGTGAGGGGTCAGCCCCTAAGGGCTCACCCCACTGTGTAACTGGACACTTGGCTGCAGATCAGGCTAGCTGGCCACACGCAGCACCTGGGCAAGGCCTATGCATGGTGCATTGAAGACGGGCTGATCCCAGACCAGGGAATCTCCCCAGTCTGGGTTCTGGGCTGGTCACTGCTCAGGGCCCCTCCTCTCCTGCAGCTTTCACTGAGCAAACCACAGCCCCCAGCAGCACCAGAGCTTGCGGGGACAAAGGGGGGATGGACAGACAGACAGGGGGTGGGGAGCAGAGACCAAGGGATACACGGAGAGGCAGGCAGGCAGGCAGGGGCAGCCATGGCGACTGAGGTCACAAGGGTGGGAGGGGGTGGGCAGACAGCATGACTGAGTGCCATGGTGCTGGGACCACTCGGGGGGCTCAGAGGGAGGTGATGTCGTTAAGTGCATTGTCCAGCTCCTCGCTGATTGCCTTATACTTCATCTTCTGAGCATACACTTCGTCTGCAGGCAGGAGGGAGTGCGGGGGCGGCCCGTGGCAGAGCAGGGCAGTGTGGGGGGAGGGAGAAAGAGAGAGAGTGAACGTGAGAGAGAAAGAGAGAGAGAGACCTTGCTGCCGTGGGAGGGTGCCGGGTGGGGTTCACACAGGTGCATGGGCCTCGGATAGGCCAAGCTGGTTCCTCCCACCCCTGCCCTTACCTCATTGCTCCAGGGTCTCGCTTGGCCCCTTCTCACCAACGGACTCTCCCGGCCCGGCCTGAGCTCCCTGGCTATTGTGCTCCTGGCCAGCCCCCTGAGCTGGGACCCTTCCTGGCCCATGCCCATCGCACGGTGATCCTGCCTCCCCTCCCTTCAGACTGGGATTCCCACCCAGGGGGGCAGCTCGTCCCACCCTGTCCCTCCCTCCTCTCCGGATCCCAGCGCTCAGCCGCAGCCCCACGGCCGGAGGTTTCGGCTGGGCAGACCCTGAGGCACGTCCTGGGCCTCCTAGGCTGGCTGTGCTTTGTGGGGAGGGGGGCAAAAGGCAGGCAGGGTCTCTTTACCTTCTAAGTCGTCAATGGTTTTCTCCAGCTTGGCCACAGATCGCTCGGCAAACTCCGCTCGGGTCTCAGCCTAGGGTCAGGAAACGGGGCGTGAGCTATGGTACGGACTGTCAGGTGGAGAACCGGGCAGGAGGGAGCATCGTCTGGGCCAGATGCTACCCCACTTGGCCCCATGGAGGGGCCCCCTTACTGGAGCTGGGACATGGCGAGCAGCCGAACCCCCTGTTGGACTCACTCCCCCACCATTTCTGCAGGGCTCAGCTGGCCTGCTTTGTTGTATCTGAAGTTGCAGCAGATCCAGCCTGCATGTCAGCTTCTCTGCCGCAGCTCCAGCCCTGGAACACGGGGCCCAGGCCATGGCTTGAGGAGCAGCAGCATTCAGAGACCTGTGCCGGTCCAAAGCAGAATCTGCTTTTGTGCTGCTAATTCCAGCTCCGCTCCAGGAACGACCATGTCCGCCCCCTGCCCCAAGCACCCCGGGGCCCCTCAAGTGCAGCAGAAACACGCAGCTGGGCAGGGGAAGGGCGGTGGGGATGGCTCCTGTTTGGGGCAGGGTGTTAGGGGAAGCTGCCCATCTGCACAGTCCAGGAATCCTGCCCCGGCGGATGGTGGTTTTAGCCATTCAGGGGAGCGGGGCAGTAGACTCAGAGTGGTCAAGGACTACCCCAGGGGTTGTGCCCACAGAACAGGTGCTGACTCTCCAATGTGCCGGGGGGTCCTCGACCTCCGGCTCTGCCCCAGACCCTGCCCCCGCTCCACCCCTCCCCCAAGGCACCCCACTCCACCCCGGCTCTTCCCGCCCCTGCTCCGCTTCCTCCCCCGAGCACTCCACGTCCTGGCTCCTCCCGCCCAGAGCCTCCTGCATGCAGTGAAACAGCTGCTCGCAGCGGGAGGGAGGTGCGGGGAGGGAGGTGCTGATCCGTGGGGCCCGCCAGGGGGAGGGAGGCACTGTGGGGGGGGGGGGGGGCTGATAGGGGGGCTGCCGGTTGGTGCTCAGGACCCACCATTTTCCCCCCATGGGGGCTCCAGTCCCAGAGCACCCACGGAGTCGGCACCTACGGCCCTCAGCCGGCACAGCCAGGCCCACGCTGAAGGGTGGCAGCAAACCTGTGCACCCTGGGAGGACGGGGCGATTACACAAGGTCCCTGCCCCCCTGCCAGGGTCCCCGATTCTGGGCGTCTCTCACCTCCTTCAGTTTGTCTGTTAGCAGCTTGATCTCCTCCTCGTACTTATCTTCCTTGGTGGAGTACTGTGAAGAGAGACACGCCTGAGTCCCTGCGGCACCCGCCGGGTCCCTCTCTCATAGCGACAGGCTGGCGGGCCCACCCCTACATGCCCCACCACTGCCCAGATCCCAGGGCATCTCCCGCTCACTTCTCGGGCCCTGCTACTCGCCAGCCCCTGGGGGCGGGGGCTGCACTCCTCCGGTTCCTACCTTATCGGCCTGGGCCTCCAGGGACTTCAAGTTGTTGGTGACAATTTTCAGCTCTTCCTCTAGGTCCCCGCATTTACTATTCCCAGCAGGCCAGGGTGCACAGAAGAGAGAAGGGGGTGGGGGTGGGGGGAGGAGTGAAGGAAAGGAGAGAGAGAAAAAGCTCAGGAGAGAGAAACAGCAGTTCAGGTGGAGAGGAAGCAACAGCCAGCCTGGCCCATGGCCCACGACCTCAGGCAAGCCGCCATCCCCGCTGACCTACCCGGTGGCAGTCCCATGGCTCGTAGGAGAGGCCGGCTGAACGGCTGGGGTGCGAGAGGCAGGCTCAGACACCCAGACTGTGCCCAGGCAGCGAAGGGGTAAGAGTCCGGAGCAGAGATACCAGAGTGACAGGGCCACCCAGCCCAATGTGCCTCTGCCAGCTCAGCCCCACCTGGGCCCCTCGCGGGACCACGAGAGCTCCTCCTGCAAGCAGCACAGTGGAGAATCACTGGGACAGAGACTCTTGCGGTGCTGAGAGACAGACGTAGGCAGGGAGTGGGAGAGGTCTCACTCCCCACCAGGGCCTGCCTCCCGCCTGCAGGGCCTGCCCTGGGGCCTCGGGCCGTGGCCAACACTCAGCTCGCCCTGTGGCACAAGGAGCGGCCCTGCCACGCAGGCAGCCAGGGAGAGGGGTGGGGCAAACCAGGCAGCAGCCAGCACCAAGGGCCGCCCAGCTCGCCTCCAACCCCAGCCCCTCAGTGCATCGCGCCCCACCTGTCTCAGCCCCAGGACCAGGACCAGAGCCAAAGCCGCGCAGGATGGCGAGGGAAGAAGGAGAAGGCTCAGAGTCGTCTCAGAGGAATGATGAAAAGGAGACAGCACGTCCAGAGGGTCGGAGAGGCAAAGAGGGACAGAGAGGAAGCTGCGAGTCTCCCCAGTCCCCTGCCCCAGTACCTCTTCCTCTGAGGCCATCAGGGATTTGAGGGTCTGGTCCATGGTGCGCAGCTCCTCTTCCAGCTGTCTCACTCGGCTGGGGGGAGTGAGAGGGGGCATCCCAGGGGGCGCATTCAGCCACGGGAAACCGAGCAGAGAACAAAATCAGCCATCCCCACTCCTTGCACCCCGACCCACCTGGCCGGGCCCGGTGGGGACAGCGACGGGGCAGGAGCTGGCAGCCTGATCAGAGACAGAGCCAGGGGCCCCCTAGGATCGGACTACCTGCTCCGTCGGCCCCATAGGAACC
Organism: Macrochelys suwanniensis; assembly: GCA_033296515.1. NCBI lineage: Eukaryota > Metazoa > Chordata > Testudines > Chelydridae > Macrochelys > Macrochelys suwanniensis. Next base: position 130,201,739 of record CM065780.1, on the reverse strand, counting down.
TCACCGCGCTGCGCCTGGATTCTGTGCCTCTAACGGGGTCAGTGTCGCCCCTGATGGAGAACCATGGAAGGGACTCACCCCAGCCATGGCCTCTGGCTGCCCGCTGAGTGCCCTACGTGGCTTAGCGCCCCGAGAGCTGGATCCCAGGTCAGCCTCATCGGGGGGCCGGAGAAGCAGGACGTACGGACCCGAGAAACCCCGTCCCCTCCCCCAGCTGCTGGGGGATAGAGACAGTACTCACCTTTCTGCAACCTCCGCCCTTTCCTCCGAGCGCTCCAGCTCCCCCTCAATGATCACCAGCTTACGGGCAACCTGGCAGGCCCGGCAGAGGAGACAGTCAGCCCGGCGCCAGCCCCACCGCAGATAGAGCCCTTGGGGGAGGGGGGGGGAGGCAGAGGGACTAGCAGGAAGGTGGATGGTGGCCCCCGTGTGTAGTGGTGCTGGGAGGCGGAGGACATGGCACAGGGGGTGCTGCCCAATGTGGCAGCAGGCAGGGGGTGGGGTACCCCCCAGAGCCAAGTGGCAGCAGGCGGAGAGCCTGCTGGGGGGCACCCCCCAGGGTGGCAGCAGGCAGAGAGCAGAGGGCGGGGGGAGGGCAGGGGCCTCAGCGGCAGGACCCACTAGCTCATGCTCCATTCTCCCGGGACCTCTCCTACGAAGGGGGGTGTTGCCAGGAGCTGCCAGCCCCCCAAGGGATGCACCCCCCCACCCTATGACAGCGCTGCAGTGAACCAGGCCGTCCTTGCTATGAGCCGGCCGGAGCCGTGGGTGCTCCTGGCGGTGTCAGCGGGAGCCCCGGGGACGATGATCATTGGGAAGGGCTGGTTCTCACCTCCTCGTATTTGCGGTCAGCCTCCTCAGCTATGTGCTTGGCCTCTTTCAGCTGCATCTCCTGGAGCTCCATTTTCTCCTCATCCTTCATGGCCCGGTTCTCGATGACTTTCATGCCTCTGAAGAAAATCCAAACCACAGTGTTACAGCCGCGATCTAGACTGCCCCGAAATGCAGCCATGAGCTAGAGCACCCAACTTGCCTCGCAGCAAGCTAGAGCGCCCCGGCTCTGCCCCACACCGGAGTGCCCTGGTTCTGCCCCACGCCGGAGCGCCCCGGCTCTGCCCCACGCCGGAGCGCCCCCACCTGCTTCAAGCTGGCACATGCTCCCTCTCCTTTTGCAGCCCTGGGCACTCCTCCCCTCCCAGGGAATTAAACCATTCCCATGTTCCAGATCATCTTCAGGTCTGGGGAATTAACCTCACACTGTTATCCCATCCTGCCACATCCCTCACTCTCGCTCAGATCACTGCCACATGGAGTCAGGTGCTCCTAGCACTGAGTTAGCAGCCCCCTTTAGCCCCTTCCTAGCTCACACTCAGCGCTAGGTCTGCACCCTCTGTGTTAGGGATCCGTCCTGCCGCCCATCACCACAGCATCTGAGCGTCTCCTGCAGAGTCAGTAGCAAGAGCGAAGTCGCTAGTGGTCATGGGCCCCTCTGGGACAATGCAGATGACGAAGCCCAGCCCAAAGCCTGGGAGAGCTGGGGACAGAGCATTCTCCATCAAGGGGAGCCAGCTACGGAAAAACCTCCCAGTGGAGATCAGGCAAATTCAGTCTGACCATCTTCAGGACACCCTTACGCCCTCCTCTCCCACACCGCCCCAGTGACACTCACAGCCCTGATACCCTGTCTGCCCAAACAGCCCCCACCTAGTACACAAAAGCCTACAACAAAGGATCAAATCACCCAAAGGGGCTGGGAGCCCGTGGAGGGACAGGAACAGGGGTCCTCTGTGCACATGGCCAGCAGTAGCCCTCAGCTGTGAGCCTGAGCCGGGTCGACACGCTCGGGCTCATGGGGCCCCTGCTGCACGTCGAAGCTGCAGCTTGGGCTGTAGCATGGGCTGGAAGCCCAGCCCCACCCTAGGCTTCAGTGCCCGAGCTCCAGCCCGAGCCACGTTGACCAGCTGGTGTTAGCAGGCAGCGCGGGCCCCGCCAGCCCAGGTCTGTCGACCCGGTTCAGCAGCTCGCTGCTGTGGGCAATGCAGACAGTTGTCTGGACCATGGAGAAGGCAGGCAGCCAAGGGAACTACAGTGACCCAGCCTTGGGTGACGAACACAAGGGTCGTCAGGCCCAGGCCCTCGGCCAGGAGGAAAAGACAGAGATTCCTAGTGAGCTGGAAGTGAAATAAGGCATTTTTAGACAGATACTCGCTGATCCCCCAACCTTAACGAGGAGTCAAACAGGACCCCAAGGCTTTGCATTACTCTGGCGAATGGAAGATGGGGACAAAGTCTTTCCAACAGCATCACTTTGGTCTTGTCTGGGGTCTCCAGCTGCAAGCCAACTGCCCTTCAGCCAAGAGCCGATCTCTGGGACGTACTGTGAGTCACATCTTAGTCGTGGTGGTGGCTGCATTGGTGGTGAACTAGATACATAGTTGAGTGTTGTTGGCAACTGAGCCCTGGTTTCTCCCTCTGTCTCCCAGTGGAATCACGTAGACATTGAGGAGAAGCGGGTGTCGCATGGATCCCTGTGGGACCCTGCAGATGAGAGCCTTTGGAGCTACCCAGCACCACTCCCCAAGTTCTGCTGGAGAGGAATGATCGCCCACTGGAGCGCTGGGCCATCGGCTGCTCTGTCACGTAGGTGAGTTAGCACCTGTGGTCCACTGCGGTGCGTCAGCATGTGCATGGTGACTTTACCTGCGTCCACGGCCCCAGGCCGTCTCTCAGTGCTACTAGAGCGGTCTCTGTGTTGTGCACTAGTGTGAACCCGGAATCCCATGCATCCACGATCACGGCGCATGTTGGAGCTTTGATTATTTTACCGTGGAACGGGAGGCTGGAGAGGTCTTCAGGGTTGAGTGGTGGCTTCTGGAGGACAGGGCAGACTGCTGGGCTTTCTGGGAGACTGCCCTGTGCTACACCAGTGCTGCATTCGCACATCTGACCAGTTCCCTGCTCTCCACGCTGGTTTCCCGTAGAGCAGTGAGTCACAGCTTTGGTCCTTATTTCCAAGATGCTCAATGGCCTTGGCCCAGCACATCTCAAAGGGCCGAAAGCTCCAGGATGAAGCCCTGGTCACCAATTCTGCTCCTCGGCACAACAGGACTCTCCCCCTGGAGGTTACAGCGCATCTGGGCATGAGACAGAGCTTTCTGGGGCCAGCTGAGACTGTGGAACGAACTCCCTCAGGGGCCTAGGACCATCCCAAACTCCCCACCTTCCAGTCCCAGGGCCAGCAAGCATCTCCAGCTCTCCTTTGCTGACAGACTGGCAGCGTGGACATGTTCAAAAAACCTAATAGCCCCACCAAAATCAATCACTCCACTGCACAGCTGTGCCCTCACCTGGGGAGAGGGCAGGCGCGTGTGACAGATGTTAGCCACAGGGCTTAACGCACAGCTGGAAGGTGCCCAGAGACCTCAGCGATCAGTGTGGGGAAAGAAAGAGAGTGTCAGGGCTGATGAGCTCTGCCTGAGAGGATGAGTATCACCTACAGCAGGACTGTCACTGACCCCACGGGGAAGATTCATAGATTCTAGGGATGGAAGGGACCTCGAGAGGTCATCGAGTCCAGCCCCCTGCCCTCATGGCAGGACCAATTACTGTCTAGACCATCCCTGATGGCCTAAGTCCCCTTTTAATTATGGCCCACAGGCTGGGTATATATTCTGAACTCTAGACACTCCGCCTCGAACGGCGGAGCCCACTCAGGGGTCACTGAGAATTCGCATAGAGAGGGGGAAACTCTATTTGTTATCTGCTCAGCGCCTTACAGCCACAACCAGCATCACCCAGCGGGAACGCGCTCCCCTTCATTTCTGGGAGCTATTTCAGTCCTCTGCGTCTCCCTTCCCCAGTCACGTTTGCCATCCGCTCCCTTTCACGACCTTTGTGTGGTGTCTCCGCATTACCTCCCTTCTGCCCCCTCCTCAAGGCCAAACGATTAGCAACTGACTAGTTAATTAGGACATTGCAAAAGTGCTATCATTCGGCTTTAGAGTCAAAGCCTTGGCAAGGTCCCCAGGGTGCGGGGCAGTTCACACCCCCCAGAGCTCCTGTCTCAGTCGCTGTCTCTGTTCACTTGAAGTCTGGAGAGCTAGACACTAGCTTTTGAAAAGTTCCCTGAAATCTTAGTGCTGGCACAAGCTGAACCTGCTCCAGGGGCCACGTGACACCGCTGAGCAAGAGAGAAGAGGCCGGAGGTGCCCGTGTTTGACAGCAGTAACTGCACCTTCAACTGTCCAACAAACCGCTCATGGCAACCTAGCGCACAGCTGGCCTCGGGCAGGCTGCTGTGGTGCTGCAATCTTATCTGCAGCCTGATCTCCTGCCCCAAACTGCCCCCATCCAGGGGTGCCAAAATGGGCGGCTAGGGGGCCATGGCCCCTCCACTTTTAAAAGTGGGAGAGCAATGCACCTCCACTCAGGGTACCCCCCAAATCGGCGGGTAGCGATCAATCTTTTGGGGATCAATTTTTCGTGTCAATCGATCCCCGATCGCTCTGCCGTTGACTCCGGCAATCCACCCCGGCGAGACGCGAAGCGGAGTCGACGGGGCAGCGGCGGCAGTCAACCCTGCGGCGTCCTCACAGCGCAGTAAGTCGATCGAGGTACGTCGAAGTTGCGTACCTTACATCGACACCCCCCCCCCCACAGTGTAGACCAAGGCTAAGTGTGAGAGATGGGGGAGGGGGCCGAAAGGAGTGGAGAGGAGCGAGCAGGGTTTTGGGGTGGGGAGAAGGCAGCATGGGAGCGGGGCCTTGTGGGAAAGGGCGGTGCGAAGGCGGGGCCTCAGGGGAAGGGGCAGCACAGAGGCGGGGCCTCAGGGGGAAGAGCGCCTGTGGGCCCTCCACCTTTAGGGCGTTTCCACCACTCCTGCCCCCATCTCTCCCTGACATGGGGCTTAGCATGGGGCCCAGCTGCCCGTTGCTGCCTGTGACACCAGCGGGACCCCAGTTCCATGGAACGGGGGCTTGGAGCAATCCCACAGGGCCCTGGAAGAGAAGCCCAGGAGCCCCATGGAGGCAAGAGGCCACAGCCAGGCCAACCCGCCCTCCCCACAGCTGCCAAGCCACATCCCCCTCCACACTCCTCCCTTCCCACCAACCACACACCTCTCGCTCTCATCAGCCGCTTTCTCAGCCTCCTCCAGCTTCTGCAGCGCAGTGGCCAGGCGCTCCTGGGCTCGGTCCAACTCCTCTTCCACCAGCTGGATGCGGCGGTTCAGGGAGGCCACATCAGACTCAGCCTGAGGGAGAAGCAGCACCCGAGTCAGTCCCACCCCAGAGCTGGAAAAGGGCCGAGAGCCACTGAAAGTGCAAGAGCCCCTCAGCACGGGGACCCTGCGCAGAGGCCATAGGAATCGCAGCCTGGATCAGCCAGGGCTCCGTCCTGCACAGCAGCCGGCCTCTGACAGTGGCCAGCATCAGATGCGTCAAAGGTTCACGCAAGATGCCCACAGTAGGGAGAGGTGGAATAATCTGCCCCCACACCAAGTCTCGTCCTGGTCTTGTATACTTCGAGATTGGCTCAAGCCCCTAAAGCATGAGGTTGAAAATATTGCCAGAATTTATGCTAGCAGTAACTAGGATAGCCCTGAATGAATATTCTTATCTATAGAAGGATCCAATCCTCCTTTGAATTGGGCTACATTTTGGCCTGAATGTCTTGTGGCAGTGAGTTCCACAGGATAATTATGAATTGTGTGACAAAGCGTTTCCTTCTGTTACTTTTTAATTTGCCACCTTTACATTTCTTTCACTGTCACTGGTTCTAGAACAGCAGAAGTTCCCAATCTACATCCTCTGGACCAGTGGTTCTCAAACTTTTGCACTGGTGACTCCTTTCACACAGCAAGCCTCTGAGTCCGACCCCCCTTATAAATTAAAACCACTTTTTTAATATTTAACACTGTTATAAATGCTGGAGGCGAAGCGGGGTTTGGGGGTGGATGCGGACAGCTCATGACCCTCCCATAATAACCCCACGAGCCCCTGAGGGATTACGCCGCCCAGTTTGAGAACCCCTGCTCTAGACCATTGATTGTTTTAGATGCTTTTGTCATGTCCCCCTCTTATTTGTCTCTCTAAGGTAACAATCTTGATCGGTTCACTCCCTCCTCACAGGAGCTTTTCCAGGCCCCTGATCATTCTCATCGCCCTTCTCTGAACCCCTCTAATTCTGCAATATCCTTTCTGAGACAGGGGAGGCCGGACCATTGATTTATATAAAGCCATTCAAAATTCTCCATCTTACTCTCCATCCTATTCTGTATTCCTGACATCTCATCTGGGTTCTGGACCACACAATCTAGCCAGCGCCTGAGTCCAGTGAATCCTGCACCTCTCCCCAGAGTCCAGCTCAGCCCCAAGGAACCACCCCCAGTAGACCCTGCACCCTCCTCCCCGACATAGGCCGGGGTGGGGGTGGGGGTGGGGGAGGGGGAGGGAAGGCTCTCCATCCACGTTCCACCCCAAGGCCCTGCCCCCATTCTGTCCCTTCCCCCAAGGCCCTGCCCTCGCTCCGCCTCTTCCTGCCCATCTCCACCCCCCTCTCCCAAGGCTCAGCCCTCGCTCCACCTCTTCCTGCCCTGCTCCGCCCCCTCCCCTGAGGTCCCACCCTCGCTCCACCTCTTCCTGCCCCGCTCCGCCCCCTCCCCTGAGGTCCCGCCCTCGCTCCGCCTCTTCCTGTCCCGCTCCGCCCCCTCCCCTGAGGTCCCGCCCTCGCTCCGCCTCTTCCTGCCCCGCTCCGCCCCCCTCCCCTGAGGTCCCACCCTTGCTCCACCTCTTCCTGCCCTGCTCCGCCCCCTCCCCTGAGGTCCCGCCTTCGCTCCGCCTCTTCCTGCCCCTTCTCCACCCCGAGGCCCCCACCCACCGGCTGCTCACTGCCCTCCCCCAAGCCTCTCCCCCAGCCATCAAACAGCTGTTTGGCGGCACTCCTGATTAGCTCATCGGGGGCGCTGCCAAACCGCTGACTGGCGCTGGCGGCACTGAACAGCCATGGCTGGCGGGTGCTGAGCACCCCCTATTTTTTTCCTGTGGGTGCTCCAGCCCCAGAGCACCCATGGAGTCGGCTCCTAGAGTCCAGCCCAGTCCTAAGAATGGACAGACGGACGGATGGACGGACAGACAGACGGACAGATGGACAGACAGACGGACGGATGGACAGACACATGCCCCCACCCCAAGCCAAAGCCCAGTCACTTTGGGGAGCGAGCATGCTGGCGCTGAGCTCAGGGGGCTAGCCAGAGCTGCTGCCTGGCCCGCAGTCTCCCCACGGCTGGTTTTAGTGCACTACCTCGGGCCCCACCAGCACGCCTGTCCCGGGCTCGGAGGCTGGCTCCCTGACGCAGTGCAGACCCAGCCCAGGAGCCCCGCACACGCCCCTCCGAGCCAGAGCCCAGCCCGGGCAGTCCTGGCTGGCCCCCTCACCAGCCCGCTGAGCCCAGCGAGGGAGGTGGCACTCTGCCCCAGCAGGCTGGTGCGGGGCAGCGTTTGGGTTTGCAGAGCGGTGAGTAAAGGAGCAGGAATGCCCGGCACAGATTCGCTCCCAAAAAGGAGATTGGAACAACTTGTGGATTTCCTGTTTACTGAAGCCAGGGAGGCTGTCCATGCAGGGTCCCCTCCCCCACCCCGGCTCCCTACGCCAGCCAGGCAGGGCGGAGGCAGCACTGGCCAGGCTGGGAGGGGACCTCGAGGCTGGGGGGCCTGTGGATACCCTCTCGGCCCCGGTCACTCTCTGCCACCCCTGGCCGGTAACGGAGCGCAGCCCCGGCACTATGCACGCTCTGGCTGGCACCTTCTCCCGGCCCCTGCTCAGCCCAGGGGCAGAGCTGGGCCAGGCCTGAGCCCTCCCTGATTTACAGTCCCTAGGGGAGGAATCCAGCAAAGCGCCTCCATGGGGCTGGCCCACAGCCAAGGCCAGGCTGCAAGGAGCCCCAAGGGCCAGAAACCAGCGTGTTCCCAGGCTCCAAGCACCACCCCTTCCCCACAGGGCTGGGTTCCCTGGGGCGAAGGGAAGGGGGGTAGGTGAGCCAGGGCAGAGGAGACGGGGGGGGGGGGGATGAGGGGGGGGGGGGAGGCCAGAGAGATCTTGGAAGGGGGTGTGGGGAGTGCAGACGCACTCATGCTGTGGGAGCCGGAGCCTGGGAGACAGACCCCCGCCGGCCCCATGTCAGTTCCCCAAGCCCTGCACCAGCCTCCCAATGCCATATGCTAGCTCCCCCAGCTCCATACCACTCTCCCCTCCCCCCAGCAAATGACCAGCTTTTCTTTCCATTTGGTAATTCTTGCCTTGCTCCTACTCTCGGCCTGAGCTCAGCCCCGGAAATGCCTCCAGCGGGTGCAGCAGCCCCCCAGGGCTGAACTCTCGGTGGGGGGGGGGAGCGTGGCTCAGTGCTGAGGCCTGACTGAGAGCAGGGCCCAGAGCCCTGCCCCAGCCTACTCAGCACCCCGCAGGGCACAGGGCACTAGGCACCATCACCCCAGCCCTGTCTGGCTACTGAGTGCCCTGCCCAGGAGGCTGGGATCTGTGCACCAGGCCCCAGAGAGCAGAGCACACAGAACAGGGGTGAGCCTGCAGAGTTAGGGACACCCCCTCATGCCAGCATGACCCTGCCCTACGTCCCCTTCCCTGGCCTCCCATGTCCGCAGGAACATCCCCCGCCCCCAGGCAGGGGTGCTGGAACTAGGGGTGCTGGGGGGGGCCCACACCGCCGGCTTGAAGTGGTTTCCATCCATACAGGATTACAGTTTGGTCCAATGGCTCTCAGCACCTGCACTATGCAAAGTGTTCCAGCGCCCTGACCTCAGGGACAGACAAACCCTTCAGGGACCTTGCCCCCTCCCCAGTTACAGCCAGACCTGCCCTTCGCTGGCTGTAATTCCACAATGCCAGACACCAAGGCAGCAGGGAACGGGGCTGGGCTTGGCTTTAGAAGGGATTTGAGCGAATGCCCCAGGAAGCAGTAGTGTAGCCAAGGGGGGAGCAGCCGCTCCCCCTGTGAGCAGAAGCGGCACCTTAAAAAGGAAGCGGCACCTTGTTTAGCTGCTAAAAAAAGGTGCCGCTTCTTTTTAAGCACCGTTTCTTGCGCTCACCCGGCGGCGCTCCGGGTCTTCGGCAGCATTTTGGCGGCGGGTACCACCGAAGACCCGGAGTGAGTGAGGACCCGGCGCCGAAGTGCCGCCGAAGACCCGGAGCGCCGCTGGAGGCACCACCAGGTGAGTACAGGGGGAGGCGCCTTTTTATAGCGCCGCTCCCCCTGTGCTCCGGACCTGCCTACGCTACTGCCAGGAAGCACACATTGGGCTGCTCTCTCCCCTGGAGCACTGTGCTGCCATGCCGGGGTCTGGGCTGCGTTCGCTGGCTCCACATCATGCCACAAGGGCTGGGAAGGCTCCCAAGGAACAGTCCCTGCCTGGCACAAGGCACAGCAGTGATGGACTCCAGCGGGACCCCCCCAGCACCAGCAGAAGGCGTTAGCCAGGCCACAGAAAGCTACCTGACCCCACAGGGCCTGCAATAATGTCCTTGGCCTATGCTGGTTACAGGGACTCGGGGGGGGTGGGGGGAGGGTGAGCAGAGCCCCCTTCTCCCAGCTGGGGCTCCTTTCCCCTCCAGCCATGCTCACTCCCTGGCAGGCCACGGCTTCCCTGCAGCATGGTCACTAGAGCAGAGGAAGCTGGGAAACAGGCATGGCTTAGCAAGCACTAGGAGGGAGGTTAGAGGAGACAACCCCCGCCACCCCACACCTGGCCAGGTTCAGCCCTTGGGACACGCAAGCCAGGACCTGGCCCTTCTACACCGAGGTCCCAGGTCCCTTCCCTCCTGGAGTCAGGGCAGGAAGCCAGCAGCACAACTGCTCTATGGAGAGTTTCCGCTGGTTCCTGGACCTCAGCCAGGCCCAGGGCTGGAGTGACCTGCCAGGCTCTCTCATGGAGATCAGGTTACTGGGCAGGGTAGCCCGGCTTCCCCTGCAGCCAATGAGCACCAAGGAGTGAGCTGGACTGGGGCTGCGGGAACAATAGGAAAGATCCCTGCAGGGCGGGGGTGGGCACCCCCACCCCTCCCTGCCCAGGAAGCTCCTGGCAGAGTCTGCTCCACCCAGCCTCAGGTACACGCTCCAACTACCACAGCCAGGAACAGGAGCACTTGGGCCTGCTAGTGCCGCCCCAGGCAAACAGCCTCTAGCCCGCCGCACCCAGCCAGGGAATGCCCTCCCCTGCCCACGCCGAACTCCTCCCAGAGTCAGATCGGATCAGCAAGGCCCAGTCCTGCATGTGAAGTTCCCTGCTGGGACCCCCTCCCAGGGGGGCTCTGCCCGAGATACCCGTAACCGTAACCCACCTATAGGGCTCTCTGCTCGAGATACCTGCCGATAGGGCTTTCTCCTCTCCTCCTCATGCTACTTATGGCAGGAGCAGCTTTCCTGAAGAAGGCCTCTGCCGTATCCTGATTAGCCAGACTTCCTCTGGGAACACGAGCTCCCCATGTGATGCCGTGGCGAAAAAGGCTACGGCAACCCCTGGATGCATAAGCAAGGGCTAGCGAAGGGAGTAGGGAGGTGGCATTAGCAAAACCATTCCTGTATCCCGTGGCCACACTTTCCTGACACACTGGAAGGGTTCAGAACTAAGCTACAAGGATGATGCGAGGTCAGGAAAGCTAGCCCGACAGCAAGACTGAAGAAGCTCAATCTAAAAGAGAAAGCCAAGAGATGACTTGATCATGGTCTACAGGGGAAGGGCTGTCTGGTAGCACAGAGCTCTTTCACCTAGCAGACAAAGGCAGAGGGAGAGCCAGCGGCTGGAAGCTGAAACGAGACACATTCAGACTAGAACTAAGCCGCAGTTTTTAACAGTAAGGGCTGGGTAGGTTCTCTCTCCCAGACCCTCCCCACTGGAGGTGGCAATCACTGGCCTGTGCTATGAAGGGGGTGAAACTGGATGCTGTTTCTGTGGGTCCCCACATCTCTGACAGTCTGAGTCTAACCCCTCTCCTGGCAGGAGCCCTCCGCTCCCCAGCAGTGGGTCCACCATGGGAAGTATTTGAGGTACCTGTCGCTCTGGCATCCAGGTGGACATTACAAATGGAGCACCTTTCCCCCCCCTGCAGCACTCAGCTACTACCTTACAGGGCAGGGCTACGGAGAGTGCTCCCGGGGCCTGCAGCCAGCAGAGAGGCCTGGACACCTGCGTCTCACAGCCTGCTCTGGAAGTGGCCAGGTTTGGCCATGCACATATTTCCAGTGGCGAGAATCCCAGAGGCATTGGGATGGCTGACACCCCTCCCTGAGAATGGCCAACACCCCTCCTGCAAGTCCCACCCTGGGGACAGGCAGCCTGAGTTTTCCTGCTGAACACAGGTGGCCCATGGCGGGGAGGGGGCCTCTGAGATCACTGGGGCCTAGGCCAGCTAGTGCTTTTGGATCCTTGGGGGTCTTGCTGAGCAGAACCAGTCCCAAGCTACCCCTTCCCCCATGGCTCGTCCCTACAGCTGAGTCTGCAACACCGAGGGGGTGGTGGAGAACCAGCAGGGGCGGCTGATCTGTCCATTGCTGTGAAGGGACAGAGCTGGCCGCCATTCCCAGGGACGAGGCCTAGCTGATCTGAGTCGAGCCCAGAGCCCTGGATGGGATCATGTGCTGCTGGAGCTGCTGGACTCAGGGCCGGGTCAGGCAGTTACACCAGTGTCCTGGGACGGCTTCCCAGGCCAGATCCAGCCAGATCCAGGCTTTCAGAGCTGCCTGCCCCTTGCCCCCCTTAGGCGGCCCAGCACTGCCCACTGCCTGTCCCCAGCCCCACAGGGTGATGAGCCAGCTCCCAGGGCCTCTCGAATCCCTGCTCGAATGACTGGCTGTGACTCCGCTAGGGAGCACAGTGGGACTGTCCCTTGGGCTGTCCTGGACCCTGGGAGCCCTTCTCGGGGGAGGCAGTCGACGCTGAGACCCGGTCGGGTCAGCGTGGGTTAATCAGTGGTGCACAGTGCTACGCTGAGTGGGAGAAGGCAGCTCCTGCACCCTCCCCATGCCATTGCCAATCCTCCATCCCCCACTCCCGCCAGCACGGCCTCTGGCTCTTCCCCTCACCCCCTCTGCCCCAGGGCAAGGGGAAGCCACAGTGAACCCAGAGGGGTAGATGGGGGGACAGCTCTGCAGCTGCGCATCCTGTGTACCGTCCCTGCGGGGCCAGGACAGCAGAGGCTCCAGCCTCAGCCTGGCACAGGAGACGTTCCCTCCCCGCAGAGACCCACTGCACCTCCAGCCAGACCCAGAGCACGGCCAATTCTGGGCTTGGGGCGAGCATGTGGCTGCAAGGCCCAGGCAGTGAGTCAAAGCTGCCAGAATGGGCACCCAGTCCGCCAAGATGGCCAGTCGGGGCAGCCAGCAGTAGGCCTGAAACTGACGCCACGGTGATGGCGACCCCAGAAGCACCCAGGGTGCAAGAAGGGCTTCATCCCTGCCGGGGGGCCGTTCCCAGCTGGGTCTGGCCACTGTCCTTCCGAGATGCAGGCGCAGCCTGTAACTGGACAAAGAAACGGAGCCACAAGGGCCTGCTGAACCCACAGCCAGGTCAGGGGCTGGGCTTTCCTGGCAGCCAACTGCATCCAGAGTGCCATGAGTCTGGCGCGTGGGTCATTTTCGGCTGTCGCCCTGCCCTGGCATCAGCATAGGTACAGGCACCGGATACCCACCTACTAGACCACACACCTGGGACCAGCCTGCTCCAGCCTGTTACCATGGGGAAAATCCCCCTACCCCACCTCTGTGTAACCCCCAGGCCCCATCTCCCAGCTACTTCCCCGCAATCCCAACCTTTCCCTGGCTGCATCCCTGACCCAGTCTGCTCCCCGCCTTCCCCAGCTACACCCCAGCAGCCTACACCCTGGCCCCTCACTGGGTGCGTCCCAGACGCCCAGCTCTCCCTGCTGCAGTCCAAGCCCTACAGCCAGCTGCCCAAGGGCTGGTTCCTTCTGCCTGGAGCAGGTGAGGCGAGCCCTGGCTGAAGAAGTTGGGAGGAAATGGATCTGAGCGCCTGGCCGCCCTTTTCTTTTCCTCTTGCTCTGCCCCCCGCCCCCTCCTGTGAGGGATGAACGGAGAAACCTCCAGCGCTGCCTCAGACTCTGGCTGGCTCTGAAACCCTTCGGCACCCACCCCGGAGCCCTGAGCCCAGCTGCGATCCCTGCTGGGGGGCCGTGTTTGCATCGGTACCCAGAGAACCGAATCCACACATGCTGGGGGCTCCTGGGCTGAGGGTAACCCTAGGCAGCCTGGGTCCGATCACCACAGACGCTGCAGTGCCCAGGGCTGGGGTCACCTCACAGAGCCAGCGGGGAGGGGTGGGGGTATTCCTTGGGGGAGGCGAGGGGGACAGGCAGGTGGTGGGATGCTGGGACAGGGCGAGATGGGTGAAAGGAGAAGCTCCCTGGATGGGGAGTCCAGCATCAGGCAAGGAGGGGGCCAGGTGAGCCCAGCCGGGCTTGGGGTGGGGCTGACTGGGCCTGCCAGGCCCTGCCAGCCCCAGGGAGTGGAGGGGACGTCAAACCCAGGCAGGCACCCAGGCCCCTGGGGGAGCGGAGCAGGAAGGGCAATGGGAGGAGCTGGCTGGGACCTTCAAGCCCTGGACCGCCTTACCCGCTCCCTGGCCTGTCTCTCAGCATCCACCTCCCTCTGCAGATGCTCGGCGCGCTCCTCGGCCTCATCCGCCACCTGCTGCAGGCTCTGGATCTTCTTCTTCACCGCATCAATGGAGGTGCTGCCAGCCATCTTCCGCCCCGGGGCCACGCCCAAGGAATGAGGCCTGAGGGTGCTGCTTGGGGACCTCCCCGCCTTGCCTGGGGCAGGGGCTGTGGCCTGGGGCGCGGTCTGAGCTCCAAGGCAGCCTGGCTCGAACCCACTGGGTCCTGCTGGCTGTCCCTAGCCAGCTCTGTGCTGCAGCCTGAGCTCGCTGGGTCACTGACTGCCGGTGACAGCCCCACTGCAGCCTCCCCAGCGCCCTGTGCTGCAGCCCTTTGTGGGATTCCCACTCCCGCTCCAGCAGGAAGAGCTCAGGATGCGAACTCTCCCCTCCCCGCCTTCATCCCCTTTCCTGCTCCTCCTCCCCCTCTCCTGCATCTCCTCCTCAGGAAACAGTGTCGGGCCTTGCACACTTCCCTCCTCTTAAAGAGGCAGCACCAGGCATCCAAGCTGCTTTTCCCACTGCAGCTACGGGGCTCCCCTCCCTCCCCCAGGGAACCAGCCCAGGGAGCATTGCAGCGGGGTGGGCCCACAAGCGCCTGCTTTGGGTGCCTGTGTGTCCCGGGGAGCAGCCTGGCCTGCACAGCCCAGAGAGGAGTGCCCGAGCAGGGGATCTCCTGTAGGGGTTCGCTCGGTCTCTTTCAGGGGGGGCTGAGCAGAGAGGCCCCTTTTTGCATTTGCCACGGCTGTAGCCACAGGCCTGGCTTCTGGACCCTACTTCTGCCCTTCATGGAGCCAGGGGGCTGGGGAATTGGGAGGGCTTCTTCCTGCCCCCTGGTGGGTCCTGCACACAGCACTGAGTCCCTGGGGGGTGCAGGAAGGGGGAGCCGGGAAGTGGCGAGAACAAAGTTTCCCATAAATGTATGTTCATGAGTCAGGCTTTGTGACGTGTAAGAGAGGCGCGAAGCCCGGGCAGGGGGGGCTGGAATGAAGGCCTAGGCGCAGAACAAGGGAGACACGTCAAGGGAGCTCCTGGCAGAAGCAGCACCTCCTTCCCCTCATCCAGGCTGCTATCCCTAGTATCTTTCTGAAAGGTCGCTAGCTCGCCCACAAGTGAGCGGCTGAACGCAGGAGTCACCAGGTCAGATCTCTGGCCTGGAGGGTCCTCATGAGCCCTATGAAATCATTGCAGGGCCTCCCCATCCGACCAGGGGCTCTAACCTTAGCCATTAGAGGGGCTGCTGACACTGCAGCCCCCTGGGGGTTCTCACAGACATCTCGGATGCACCCTTGGATGGAGCTGGCAGGCTGCAGTGTGTCAAGTCCAAGAGCCAGAGCCAAGATGCGTGGCTGCTCCCAACGCCAATGGAAGGGAAGGGGGTCTGGGAGTTTTACGCCCCATTTTCCCCAGGTTGCAACACTATTTCAGCATCTCTGCACTGTGGAACAACTGGTAGAGCCAGCGACAGGCAGGCACCACAGGGCATGCAGGTGTGAACCATGCTACAGCCTGCTGCATGCAATGAATCTGAGAGCACAGCTGGGCCTTTAGGGTCAGCAGCCAGATATGAATGACTTGAGCTTCTGCCCGTGCTCGGACCACATCTCCATGGGAAAGGGTCTCCCAGCCCCAGGGTCCTGACACCATCCATCCCATTGCCTGGGATCTACCAGCCCCTTGGACAGACATGGTGATTTCATATCTGCAGCCTCGGTCTCTGCTGTGCACAGGATATAGGAAATCGCACACACAACTCCCCGGCGCTCAGACACACTTGCTATCTGCATCCCTGCTTGTCTTGGAGTGCAACACTGATGCTATCTGGTGTCCGGGGATATGCCCTGGTGTCCCATGCTCTGGGACATGGTCTGATCCGTTACAAGGGGAGCCCTCCCGGAATTACACTCAATCCCTCCTTAATGAGCAGTGACAGACAGCTCCGGCTGCTTCACACCTGCATTCAAAGCACACAGCCAGCACAGGGATTCCTGGGCTCCATATGCACCAGCTGAGCCCAGCCGCTGACCCAAGGCAGCGCTTGAGGGACCCCAGCAGGGCCTATGTCGTCACTGCTGAGAAGACGTCTGTTTTCCTTGCAGGGTAACTAACACAGGTGAGCTGTCCCGGCTGCCCTGTACCCCTGCCTGGGGCTGAGCTCGGCTCATTTACCTCAGGGTCCAGCTACAGAGCCTGGGTTCCACTCTGGTTTGACAGCAGGCTAGCTCACGCATTAGTCACCCCGGCCTCAGCAGTGAAGGCAAGGCCTGTGCAGAGCCCGGCTGCAGGGACAGCCCGTTCACACCAGCCACAGGACAGGGAGTCAGGGCCTGGCTGTCAGGAGCAGGGCAGGTTCAGGGGCCAGAGACAGTTCTTTG
Source organism: Macrochelys suwanniensis (assembly GCA_033296515.1). Taxonomy (NCBI): domain Eukaryota; kingdom Metazoa; phylum Chordata; order Testudines; family Chelydridae; genus Macrochelys; species Macrochelys suwanniensis. Next base: position 130,185,688 of record CM065780.1, on the reverse strand, counting down.
AGCAGCTGCTCTGCTAAGCGGCCTCTGCTCTAGCCACACCCTGGGACGCCAGCCAGCTCCCTCCCACTGGCTCAGGGAATCACCAAATAAGAGCAAAGTCTGGGCTAGGAGGTGGGCTGGGGCGGATCCTGTCACAGCCTCCCAGGGAGCTTTCAGGCTCACAGTCCTGGAATCCACAGCTTCTTTCTCGGCACTCTCCCTGCATGCCCCAGAGACACACACCAGCCCTGCTCTGCAGCTCCCGGCACAGCCCACTTATGGGCACCCAGACCAGCTCCTGCCCCAGGGACTGGAGCAGCCGCTGGGTGCCTCCCACACAGCCAGTTCCACTGCAGGTTACTGGGCTCGCAGTGTTAATGACAGAGCAGTCAGGAATAATTCCCTCTACTGCCAGAGTCACTGGGTGAGGTTCCCTGGCCCATGCTATGCAGGAGGTCAGCCTACAAAATCTATGAATTAGTGCTTCCTCCCTGCACCCACAGCGCCTCCTGCTGGGAGAGGCTGGCACTGGAGAAGCCAGGCACCACCCCACCCCACCCCACCCCACCCCACCCCACCGCCAGAACCCCTACACCGAGCTCTGCCATATCCCGCTGTTGGGATTGCGAGGACCTGTGAATCCCTGAGCCTGCCACACTTGGCTTTATGCTGGAAGCTGACACCCCTTGGCGGGGTGTGCGGGACGGGGCTCACATTAACACCCATTAGCACAGACCCATGTTACATTAGCATGTCGCAGCCCCATCTGCAAGCAAGCCGCACTCCCGTCTCCAGACAGGCTTGTCAGCTCAGGCTGTGGGCCAGGGGCACGTTCCTGTGGTCTCCAGACGAGCACTAGAGAGGGTTAGTTATTTTAATGTATTTGTCGATATTTCTACAGAGAGCAGCTGCCTCTCTGGCTATCGGGGCTCAGGGAGCAGCCCTGCATGGGTCAGGCGCTCCTGTCTTGCCTCACTAGACTCACAGGAACGGAGCATCTCCCCATCTCCGGAGGCGCTGGCTCCGCAGGCTCCAAGGGAGGCGCTGTTCTAGATTCTCAGCCTGGCGGTTTATTCTCCTCCTTTCCCAGGTGCCCTCCAGCTTCTGCTGCATCTGCCCCACCAGCTCCTAGCACTGTCTCGCCCGGGGATTCACTCGCTGGCGATTAGGCAATGAGAGATCCTGGAAACAAGCTCCAGCAGCCACGGAACAGGGTGCTCCCCTGGAATGGGGCTCCCCCAGAACAGGGGCTCACAGAGAGAGATCCTGTTCAGGCAGGTTTGGTCCCTGCACTTCATTGTCCAGGGTTCTGGCCAGTCCTGAGCAGTGGGGCCCCCAACCCCTCACTGGGAGACAGGTCCCCAGCTGGGTTGGTCCATCTCTGGTACCCATCACCGCAGGGCCTCTCCTCTTCAGCTCACTCCCAGCAAGTGTTTTCCAACATTTCTTTCGGTTTTTCCTTTTCTGAATGGGACCCCATTCCTCCTGGTCTCTCCCCCGGGTTCCCGAGCAATCCCCCTCCCTCCTGGGGGGTCACATCTCTCAGATATGTGGAGAGAGGTCGCAGGACTCCCCCCTCGCCCCTGTTGTCAAACTAGGTAGGTTTGTCCAGCCCCCCTCGAGCCTTCCTGTTACTCTTCTCTGAGCTCCCTCCAGTTTGCCAGCACTGAGCACAATATTCCAGGAGTTGTCACAAATCAGAGCCACATAACGAGGGACTCCCCCCCCCACCCGCTCTCCCCCCCTTCCCCCCCCCCCCCCGAGCGTGCACTGCACATCACACTGCAAACTACACTCTGAACACCGCATCTGCCCAGGCCTCTGACACCCCCCAGGGCCATCCCCTTCCCACCGCCACCCATCTGCAGCTCAGTTGGACCCCCACCCCCAGCCATTTGCACTTCCCGCTAGTCCACATCACGGAGTAATCTACATGCAAATTTGCACCACGTCAGTTAAAACAGTGCTAACCCTCTGTGGACACTTAGGCTGCATCTACATGGAAAAAACCCCAAAACCCTGCAGTGGGAAATCTCAGAGCCCTGGGCCACAGCCTGTGTCTCATGGGGCTCATGCTACAGCACTAAATATGGCAGCATAGACATTCCCGCTCCCCGAAGTTCGGGCTCTGAAACCCGGCGAGGGGGGTGGTGCTCAGAGCCCAGGCTCCAGCCTCAGGGGGAACGGCTACACTGCTATTTTTAGTGCCATGAGCCCCGGGAGTCTGTAGATCTGGGTTTGAGACGTGCTGTCATAGGGCTTTATGTAGTGGAGACTTACTTTAAAAACTGCTTTTAATCTACACCAGCCGAACTGAAACAAGCCTGTTTGGAACCAGAGTGTCTGTGCACAAGTTTCTTCACTGGCTTAACTAAATCAGCATGCAGACAAGCACCAGGCCCCAGGCAGACCCATGTCCCGGAGGCCCTTTCCCCCTTCTCCGCCAGAAGAACAACTGATTAATAGATTTCTAGTTTCAGGCCAGAAGGGTCCCCTGTGATCACCTAGTCTGCCCCCCCTGTGGAACCCAGGCCGGAGAACTGCCCTACATTAATTCTCATTTGAACTACAGCAGATCGACATCCTGTCTTGATTTAAAAACTGCCAGGAATGGAGAAGTCGCCCCAACCCTAGGTCACTTGTTCCAATGGTTAGCGACCATCCCTGTGAGCAATCTGCGCCTTAGTTCTAGTCTGAACCTGTCTAGTTTCAGCTTCCAGCCTTTGGGTCGGGTTAGACCTTTGTCTGCTAGAGACGGACCAGCCCATTATCAAATATTCGTTACACGCTGGGATCAGGTTGCCCCATAACTTTCCCTTGAAGCTAAGCAGATCGAGCGCCTGGAGTCTCTCATGGTCAGGCAGGTTTTCCAGTCCTTTAATGCTGCACAGCCTGGCTCTAGCTGCCCAAAGCCCAGGGGAGCCTCTGCCAAGAGCCACCAGGGTGAACTCCTGGCTCTGTGGAAATCAATGGCAAAGCTCCCATGGACTTCACTGGGCCCAGGATCTCACTCCAGGGCAGCTGCCTCAGGGTAAAGGGAGGCAGAGGCCAAGAGGAGCTTCTCCTCCTCTGAAGTGCCTGGTTGCAGATTCCCCCCAGTTACGCTGGGCTCTGATGCAGGGTTTGGCTCACACTCCAAATGGCGCAGCCACCAGGCCTGGAGACCAGAGCGTCCCAGAGCCAGAGCAGCCAGAGAACAGGGAGGAGGAAGCAGACTCGCTCCATGCCGCCTTTACACCGGGAGCGCTCACTGGGAATGGGGCCACAAGGCCAGCACCCTGCAGCCCTCCCGGAGAACTAGCACCAGCGCCTGGCCTGTACGGACTCCGCCAGCTGGTGCTGGTTCGAGAGACAGGAGTGGGTGCAGGTGTAAGCTCCCTGAGGCAAGGTCCATCTCCCTGTATGTTTACGCAGAGCCCCAAACAGTGGGGCCCTGATCCTGGCTAGGGGCTCTCCTGGACTATCAATACGTTTGCGGGATGGGAGGGTCCTTCGGCCTGAACTCAACTGGGGCTTTTTGCTGCCCCTGGGAGTGGGGGAGGGGACGTAGCGCACTCCCACAGCCTTGTCCTTGTCCGGACTCCCCTGTCCTTGGTGGCTGCCTCGGAGATTGGACACATCTCCCCCATTTAGCTCCACAGACCAGCTGGGATTGAATTTTTGCTCTTGATCCTAAAAAGCTTGGCCCTCCCCCCGCTGGCTGTGCTCCAGATGGCTCCCTTCAGCTTCTCCTCCACTTGTCGGGGGTGGTTTTCATCAAAGAAGGGCTGGCTATGAAAAGGAGGATTTATTTATAGGGTGTCAAATACCCTGGGTGGCACAGCGGGTCACTACACCCCATTCCACTCCCTGGAGCAGCCGGGGGCTGCACACAGCTGTTCCTCACTGTGCCCTGCCCCGATACAACGTCTTCCCCAAGGCAGGAGCTGCTGTCTCAGGAGAGAGAGAAAACCGCTCCAGGCCTGTCCTTCCGAGAGGCCTGGGATGGAGCCCTCAGCCCCTGGTGCTCATGGAGGAAAAGGATTTCCCCAAGCACAGCTGCAACCTCCTTCCTTCCAGCCAGCCACCCTCCCGCCTCCCTGGCCCTGGGTTTCTTTCAGACGCACAGACACGCTGTGCCTGCTCCCTCCCCTTGGCTCCCTGCTCTCCTCGGCTTTCCCAGAACAGGCTAACAAGCGCCCTGGAATTTCTCTTGATGTCTGAACTTTATGGGAGGCCGATGAGCTGGTCTGTGCCCAGCAGATACCAAGGGCCCATTTGAAGATACTCAATGTTGGCTGGTGCCGTGACAGTTCAGGTCCTGGCAGGGCCGTATCACTACTAGAGAGGTGGGCCCAGGCCACTGAAACAGCAGAGCTGCTCTGGGGCCTGCCGAGCTCCCCGTCTATCCAGTGTTGTCAGCAATGCACCCCATCCAAGAGCAAACTCCAAACAGCTTCTCACCTCTCGCAAGCCAGAGCTCACTGCCCCCCATCAAACTGCACCCCCTCTGCCCCTTCCCCCTCCTGACTGTGCCCTTACCTTCCCGTCACCCGCAAGACTGCACCCCAAACCGTCTCCCCGGTCCTCCGTCGCCCGCCAGACTGCACCCCAAACCGTCTCCCAGGTTCTCAATTACCCGTCAGACTGTACCCCAAACTGTCTCCCCCGTCCTCCCATCACCCACCAGACTGCACCCCAAACCGTCTCCCCGGTTCTCAATCACCCATCAGACTGCACCCCAAACCATCTCCCCGGTCCTCCGTCGCCCGCCAGACTGCACCCCAAACCTTCTCCCAGGTTCTCAATCGCCCGTCAGACTGTACCCCAAACTGTCTCCCAGATTCTCAATCACCCGTCAGACTGCACCCAAACTGTCTCCCCGGTTCTCAATCACCCGTCAGACTGTACCCCAAACTGTCTCCCAGGTTCTCAATCACCCGTCAGACTGCACCCAAACTGTCTCCCCGGTTCTCAATCACCCGTCAGACTGCACCCCAAACCGTCTCCCAGGTTCTCAATCACCCGTCAGACTGCACCCAAACTGTCTCCCAGGTTCTCAATCACCCGTCAGACTGCACCCAAACTGTCTCCCCGGTTCTCAATCACCCGTCAGACTGCACCCCAAACCGTCTCCCAGGTTCTCAATCACCCGTCAGACTGTACCCCAAACTGTCTCCCCCGTCCTCCATCACCCATCAGACTGCACCCAAACCGTCTCCCCCATCCTCCGTCGCCCACCAGACTGCACCCCAAACCATCTCCCCGGTTCTCAATCGCCTGCCAGACTGCACCCCAAACCATCTCCCCGGTTCTCAATCGCCTGCCAGACTGCACCCCAAACCGTCTCCCCCGTCCTCCATCGCCCGCCAGACTGCACCCCAAACCATCTCCCCCATCCTCCGTTGCCCGCCAGACTGCACCCACCCTCGTCTCCTCCCTCATCAGACTGCACCCCCTTGTCCCATCCCTCCCATCGGGCTGCACCTCCCCACTCCAAGGGTCAGGCCCCAATTGTCCATTTTCTAGTGTTTGGTCCAGCTTAGTGTAAGTGTCCCAAGTGATGGGATTTCGGCTGCTTCCACCAGGAGAGGTTTCCCAATGTGGCTCCCACCCCTTAATCCCCCAGTGACAGGGCCCCCACCCCTCCCACATGAGATGCTTCCCCCGTCTCCTGGGGATAGGTGCTGGCAGTGGGTACGTACATCTGCTGCCTTCTTCTCCGCCTGCTCCAGCTTCTCCTGGGCCTCTTTGACGGACTCGGAGTACTTATCCACCTCATCCTCAGTCCCCTTCAGCTTCTTCTGCAGGGCCTGCTGCTCCTCCTCCAGCTGGGAAGGGAGATCAGAGCAGCGGGGTTAGGGGCCCGGACAGAGGTTCAGCAGGAGCAAGGCAGCATGCTAGATAACAGGAAAGGGGCAAGGCGGGCTCGGGGGGCATCCCAGAGCGGCTGGCCCAGACACAGAGCTCGGTTCTTGGAACCCGAGGCCAGTGGGACAGCGCTGGGCAGAGTCTCCAGAGACAATGGCTCCCAGGAATGGCTCCTTGGGCTTCCAAGGACCAGGGGAGCCCAGAGCAGCCTCTCCCCAGCCCTGGGCACCGACGTGGGGGAGTGACGTTCTCGCCCCACATTTCTGGGGAACCCGCTGTGTGGAGGGGAGACCCCCAGACTCAGCCCAAGATTCAGGCTTCATCCCAAGGGCCTGAGCTGCTGAGGCAGGCAGTGTCCGAAAGGTGTGGGGCAGAGACGGTCCCTACCCCAATGCCTGGATGTGCAGGGGGGCAGGATGCCTGTTTGCAATGGGCCCCCTTCAAGTCTAGCTCCAGGAGCGGCCAGCGTGGTACCTGGTCAGGGGATGGAACTGGGGGTCCCTGGAATGGTCCCCAACAGTGTGCAGTGACCCCCCCACTTGGTCCTCGCCCTATCAATGGGGGCCTAAGGGGGAGGTGCCCTGAGGGATGGGGGTATCGGTCCTCACCCTGCTTAATCAGTCACTGGATGGGGATACTGGGGAGGCTTAATCCCAGCTGGGGGGCTGGGCAGGGGGCTGCCTGGAAACTAGAGGGGCGCTGCTCAGGGGCAGGGCACAGGAAGGGGCTGCCCAGGTGTGTGTGGGGGGGCTTCCCAGGGACTCGGGCAGGGGAGGAGCTGGGGGGTGGGTGCCTAGGAACTCAGAGGGGCTGCTGCCAAGGTGTAGGGTGGGCTGGGGAGACTGGGGACTCGGGGGGGGGGGTACTGCCAGGGTGCTGGGAGGGGCCCCGCTGGGGGTTGCTGCCTAGGGACTTGGGAGGTATGGGGGGTCCCGGGTCTGCCTGGGAACTTGGGGGGCAGCTTCCTGGGGACTAGGTGGGCACAAGGGGGCTGCCTGGGGACTCGGGGCGGGGGGGGGCCGCTGGGCGGGGGGGTCTGCCTGGGAACTGGGAGGGAGCTTTCTGGGGACTCGCGGGGGGGGGGCGCTGGCAGGGGGCTCCCGGACACCCCACCCCACCTGCTTGCAGCGATCCTCCGCCTGCTTCTTGTCCGCCTCCGCCTGCTCGGCGCGGTCGATCGCGTTCTCCTTGTCCAGCTTCAGCATCTGCATCTTCTTCTTGATGGCGTCCATGGCTGCGGCGCGGGGCGGAGACCGGGCTGGGAGCGGGGCTGGAGCGGGGCCGAGCGGGGCTGGAGCGGGCCGGGCGGAGCGGGCTCTGGGGCTCCGGCGCCGCCGCCGCGCCTAAAAGCCAGGGAGGGGACGGGAGGAGCCGCGGGACCCGGACCCTCCCCCGCCGGCCGCCGAGCACCTTTTAGGGACAGGCTCGCGAGCCGAGCCGCGGGGAGGGGCGGGATCGGCGAGCAGCGGCAGCAGCACCCCGGGAGGGACCGGCCGGGCTGCGCCCCCGGGACCCGGAACCGGAGACACCCCCCTGCGCCCCCACCTCCACTGCACCCCCAGAGAGACCCCACGTCCACTGTGCTCCCCAGAGAGACCCCAAACTCCACAGAGATCCCCCAACCCCGCTGAATCTCACTGCACTCCCCAGAGACACCCCCCATTGCACCCCCAGAGAGATCCCAAACAGCCGAGAGATCCCCAGCCCCACTGAATCTCACTGCACTCCCCAGAGACACCCCCCATTGCACCCCCAGAGAGATCCCAAACAGCCGAGAGATCCCCAGCCCCACTGAATCTCACTGCACTCCCCAGAGACACCCCCCATTGCACCCCCAGAGAGATCCCAAACAACCGAGAGATCCCCAGCCCCACTGAATCTCACTGCACTCCCCAGAGACACCCCCCATTGCACCCCCAGGGAGATCCCAAACAGCAGAGAGATCCCCAACCCCACTGAATCATATTGATCTCCCCAGAGACCCCCAATCCCACTGAAATGCTCTGCACTCTCCAGAGGGACCCCCAAACACCAGAGACCCCCATCCGCAGAGACTCTCGCTGCTACCCCCAGAGATTTCCATTTCCCAAATACACAGGAAACAAGTTAATCACAAATCCAAAGGAAAAGTCATAAGAGTGAAATGCCTGGAAGCTGCATGGAAACTTTTAAAAAACACCATACTAGAGGCTCAAATTAAATGTATATCCCGAATAAAAAAAATGCCACCATGGCTAAACAACAGAGTAAAAGAGGCAGTTAAAGGCAAAAGGGCATCTTTTAAAAATTGGAAGCCAAATCCTACTGAGGAAAATAGAAAGGAGCATAAACTCTGGCAAGTGAAGTGTAAAAGTGTAATTAGGCAGGCAATAAAGAATTTGAAGATCAACTAGCATAAGACACAAAAACTAACAGCAATTTTTTTTAATTACATCAGAAGCAGGAAGCCTGCCAAACAATCAGTGGGGCCAGTGAACAATGGAGATGCTAAAGGAGTACTTACGGAAGACAAGGCTGTTGTGGAGAAGCTAAATCAATTCTTTGCATCAGTCTTCATTACAAAGGATTGTGAGCCATATTTTTAGGTGATCAATCTGTGGAACTATCCCAGATTGAGATGTCAGTAAAGGTGGTTTTGGAACAAATTTATAAACAGTAATAAATCACCAGGACCAAATGGGATTCACTGAAGAGTTCTGAAGGAACTAAAATATGAAAGTGCAGAACTAAGAACTGTGGTATGTAACCTTATCATTTAAATCAGCCTCGGTACAAGATGATTGGAGAATAGCTAATGTGATGCCAATTTTTAAAAAAGGTTCCAGTGAGGATCCTGGCAATTACAGGCCAATAACCCTAATCTCAGTACCGGGCAAACTGGTTGAAACTATAGTAAAGAACAGAATTGTCAGACACAGAGATTAACATGATTTGTTTGGGAAGCGTCAACACAGCTTTTGAAAAGGGAAATCATGCTTCACCAAGCTACTAGAATTCTTTGAGGGGGTCAACAAACATGGGACAAGGGGGATCCAGTGCATATAGTGCTTAGATTTTCAGAAAGCCTTTGACGAGGTCCCTCATCAAAGACTCTTAAGCAAAGTACGCTGTCATGGGATGATTCTATGATTTTATGATAAGAGGGAAGGTCCTCTCATGGATCAGTAACTGGTTAAAAGACAGGAAACAAAGGGTAAATTATCAGTTTTCAGAATGGAAAGAGGAAATAGTGGTATCCCCCAGTCCTATTCAACACATTCATAAATAGTCTGGAAAACAAAAACTACTCAATATAGTTAAGGTCAAGGCTGAATCAGAATCATAGAATATCAGGGTTGGAAGGGACCTCAGGAGGTCATCTAGTCCAACCCCCTGCTCAAAGCAGGACCCATCCCCAACTAAATCATCCCAGCCAGGGCTTTGTCAAGCCTGACCTTAAAAACCTCTAAGGATGGAGATTCCACCACCTCCTTAGGTAACCCATTCCAGTGCTTTACCACCCTCCTAGTGAAATAGTGTTTCCTAATATCCAACCTAGACCTCCCCCAGTGCAACTTGAGACCATTGCTCCTTGTTCTGTCATCTGCCACCACTGAGAACAGTCTAGATCCATCCTCTTTGGAACCCCCCTTTAGGTAGTTGAAGGCTGCTATCAAATCCCCCCTCATTCTTCTCTTCTGCAGACTAAATAACCCCAGTTCCCTCAGCCTCTCCTCGTAAATTATGTGCTCCAGCCCCCTACTCATTTTCTTTGCCCTCCACTGGACTCTCTCCAATTTGTCCACATCCCTTCTGTAGCGGGGGGACCAAAACTGGACACAATACTCCAGATGTGGCCTAACCAGTGCCGAATAGAGGGGAATAATCACTTCCCTCGATCTGCTGGCAATGCTCCTACTAATACAGCCCAAGATGCCGTTGGCCTTCTTGGCAACAAGGGTACACTGCTGACTCATATCCAGCTTCTCGTCCACTGTAATCCCCAGGTGCTTTTCTGCAGAACTGCTGCTTAGCCAGTCAGTCCCCAGCCTGTAGCGGTGCATGGGATTCTTCCATCCTAAGTGCAGGACTCTGCACTTGTTCTTGTTGAACCTCATCAGCTTTCTTTTGGCCCAATCCTCCAATTTGTCTAAATCACTGTGGACCCTATCCCTACCCTCCAGTGTATCTACCTCTTCCCACATCTTAGTGTTGTGACGAACTAGGACTGTTGTTAAGGTTTTCCTGAGTACTGTGTGGGTGCCTTGGTTTCCCCTATGCAGTGCTTGAGTATTTAGGTGGTGGGACAAGTGTGCATGAGTGTTACAGAGGGGCCTGGACACAGAGAAGGACCGACACTCGGTCTCCTAGCAACTGATGGCCCCGGCCCCTTCCCTGCAAAGGTGAGAGCTAAAGGTGTTGAAACAAAGGGATCAGGTGACCTCCTGGCCCAGAAAGCAGACAAAGGGGGAGGAGGGGCTGGACAGTTTCAGTTTGGAGCTGGCCGGAGAAGAGGGGAGAGAGGCAGACAGGGTCTGGCCTCCCTGCCCCCGTTTGAAGCTGTGGGGTGAAATGCAGGGAGCCCCCGGGCTGGGGTCTAAGCTCCCTGCCCCCCGGAAGGACCCGACTGAGGGGTCCTGAATGTACTGACAAGCTCTGGTTGGACTGTGTTCCTGGCATCTCCAATAAACCTTCTGTTCTACTGGCTGGCTGAGACTCCCAGTAAATCCGGGGAAAAGGGGTGCAGGGCCGAACTCCCCCACACTCCGTGACAAGTGTCATTTGCGAAGTTGCTGAGGGTGCAATTAATCCCATCATCCAGATCATTAATAAAGATGTTGAAGAAAACTGGCCCCAAGACTGACCCCTGGGGCACTCCGCTTGATACCTGCTGCCAACTAGACATTGAGCCGTTGATCACTACCCATTGAGCCCGACAATCTAGCCAGCTTTCTATTCATCTTATAGTCCATTCATCCAATCCATACTTTTTTAATTTGCTGGCAAGAATACGGTGGGAGACCATATCAAAAGCTTTGCTAAAGTCAAGATATATCACATCCACCACTTTCCCCATATCCACAGAGCCAGTTATCTCATCACAGAAGGCAATCAGATTAGTCAGGCATGACTTGCTCTTGGTGAATCCATGCTGACGGTTCCTCTCCTCCAAGTGCTTCAAAATGGTTTCCTTGAGGACCTGCTCCATGATTTTGCCAGGGACTGAAGTGAGGCTGACCGTCTGTAGTGCCCCAGGTTCTCTTTCTTCCCTTTTTTAAAGATGGGCACTATATTTGCCTTTTCCCAATCGTCCAGGACCTCCCCCGATCACCACGAATTTTCAAAGATAATGGCCAATGGCTCTGCAATCACATCAGCCAACTCCCTCAGCACCCTCGGATGCATTAGATCTGGACACATGGACTTGTGCATGTCCAGCTTTTCTAAATAGTCCTTAACCTGTTCTTTCACCACTGAGGGCTGCTCACCGCCTCCCCATGCTGTGCTGCCCAGTGCAGGCGTCTGGGAGCTGACCTTGTCTGTGAAGACAGAGGCAAAAAAAGCATTGAGTACTTCAGCTTTTTCCACATCATCTGTCACTAGGTTGCCTCCCGCATTCAGTAAGGGTCCCACACTTTCCCTGACCTTCTTATTGCTAACATATCTGTAGAAACCCTTCTTGTTACACTTCATATCCCTTGCTAGCTGCAACTCCAATTGTGCTTTGGCCTTCCTGATTACACCCCTGCATGCTCGAGCAATATTTTTATACTCCTCCCTAGTCATCTGTCCAGATTTCCACTTCTTGTAAGCTTCTTTTTGAGTTTAAGATCACAGAAGATTTCACTGTTAAGCAAAGCTGGTCGCCTGCCATATTTGCTATTCTTTCTGCACATCGAGATGGTTTGTTCCTGCGCCCTCAGTAAGGCTTCTTTAAAATACAGCCAGCTCTCCTGGACTCCTTGCCCCTCATATTAGCCTCCCAGGGGATCCTGCCCATCAGTTTAAAATTAAAATTTTAATTTTAATTTAAAATTTAATTTAAAATTTAATTTTAATTTTAAAAAAAGTTCCCTAAGGGAGTCTAAGTCTGCTTTTCTGAAGTCCAGGGTCTGTATTTTGCTACTCTCCTTTCTTCCTTTTGTGAGGATCCTGAACGTACCCATCTCATGGTCACTGCTGCCTAGGTTGCCACCCACTTCTACTTCCCCTACCAATTCTTCCCTGTTTGTAAGCAACAGGTCAAGAAGAGCACGGCCCCTAGTCAGTTCCTTCAGCACTTGTACCAGGAAGTTGTCCCCAACACTCTCCAAAAACTTCCTGGATTGTCTGTGCATTCATAGAATCATAGAATATCAGGGTTGGAAGGGACCTTAGGAGGTCATCTAGTCCAACCCCCTGCTCAAAGCAGAACCAACCCCAACTAAATCATCCCAGCCAGGGCTTTGTCAAGCCTGACCTTAAAAACCTCTAAGGATGGAGATTCCACCATCTCCCTAGGTAACCCGTTCCAGTGCTTCACCACCCTCCTAGTGAAAAAGGTTTTCCTAATATCCAACCTAAACCTCCTCCACTGCAACTTGAGACCATTGCTCCTTGTTCTGTCATGTTCTACCACTGAGAACAGTCTAGATCCATCCTCTTTGGAACCCCCTTTCAGGTAGTTGAAGGCTGCTATCAAATCCCCGCTCATTCTTCTCTTCTGCAGACTAAATAATCCCAGTTCCCTCAGCTTCTCCTCGTAAGTCATGTGCTCCAGCCCTCTAATCATTTTCGTTGTCCTCTGCTAGACTCTTTCCAATTTTTCCACATCCTTCTTATAGTGTGGGGCCCAAAACTAGACACAGTACTCCAGATGAGGCCTCACCAATGCCGAATAGAGGGGAATGATCACATTCCTCGATCTGCTGGCAATGCTCCTACTTATACTGCTCAAAACGCAATTAGCCTTCTTGGCAACAAGGGCACACTGTTGCTCATATCCAGTTTCTCGTCCACTCCTCCCAGTTTAGTGTAATCTACAAACTTGCTGAGAATGCAATCCACGCTATCCTCTAGATCATTAATAAAGATATTGAACAAAACCAGCCCCAGCACCGACCCTTGGGGCACTCCGCTTGATACCGGCTGCCAACTAGACATGGAGCCATTGATCACTACCCGTTGAGCCCGACGATCTAGCCAGCTTTCTATCCACCTTATAGTTCATTCATCCAGACCTTACTTCTTTAACTTGCTGGCAAGAATAGTGTGGGAGATCATATCAAAAGCTTTGCTAAAGTCAAGGAATAACACGGCCACTGCTTTCCCCTCATCCACAGAGCCAGTTATCTCGTCATAGAAGGCAATTAGGTTGGTCAGGCATCACTTGCCCTTGGTGAATCCATGCTGACTGTTCCTGATCACTCTCCTCACCTCTTCTGTTCATTCCCTCTGGGGCACCTGGCACTGGCCACTGTCGGCAGACAGGATACTGGGCTAGATGGACCTTTGGTCTGACCCAGTCTGGCCGTTCTTATGTTCTTATTTTATTTTAATTTGTATGAGGCCTGTTGCCATAGTGATGTTCTTCTCTAATCCACTAGCAGAACCTGACCATGCCTCTTGGACATCCCCCCTCCTGCTCTTCAGCCTGGCTACCCACTTCTTATATCCTTCACTAGCTCCCTCCTGAATCCCAGCCTCTGAACCTCAGAGCCCAGCTTCTCATTCTCTCCTTCACACCCCTTGCCTCCCTCCAGCCCAGGTCACTAGCCTGAGGTCCCTGCACAGCTCCTTCCACAGCACACACGGCCCTACATGCCAGGAACCCCTCAGCCCTCTCCCAGGAGAAACAACACCAGGGCTCGTGTCCTGGGCAGGGAGGGGGGCCCAGCAGGGGTCATTGTTGCTGTGTTTCCATGAGGGGCCGGGCGCCTTTTAGACCCGGTAGAGTCTATGCTGATGGTGTCACAAAGGGCAGAAGCTGCAGGGATTGGGGGAGTGTCAGGCAGTGCAGAGGTCGCTGTCTGGGGGGTGGGTCTGTTTTCACCAATTAACTGCAATGGCTGGGACCAAGGGCACCTCAGCTCCCAGCAAGGTGAGAGCACCCCATGAACACCCCAATATGCTTGCTCCCCCGCCTCACCCAGCAGAGCCTGGGGTGGGCCCAGCACTGCTCTGGAGTGACCTAAGGGGGAAAAGCAGCACAAAACGCCTTTAAAAACAAGCCAAGCAACCAACCCTCCCTGTGCAGCATGAAGCAGCCGGAAGGCAGCCAGGCTTTGCCTTCAGATCACTGCTTCAGGGAGGGCTGCAAACCCTGAACTCAGCAACAGAGCACACATTCCAATCCTCACCACCCTCCCCACTCCCTCACCCTGCAAGGGCCAAGGCACCCTGAATGCATTCTGCTCAAAATCAACAATATGCAACAGGCTACACATGTAAAACCCTCAGATACAAGAGCCTCTAACAATCACACACACTGAAGAGTTCATAAATGCATCCAGTGTGAGCCAGGACAAGCAAGCGCTTGGGCTGGTGGGAGCTCAAGGAGGGGCTGGGGCAACAGCAAGAGTGGAGGAGCTGGGCGGGGGGCTGGAGGGGCGGGACATGGTTGGGCTGAAGGGTGATGGCCGTGCTGGAGCTGTTGCTGGTAGAGCGGGCTGAGTGGGGGTTACCCGGCGTGAATGGGTTACTGGAGGGCTGGAGAGGACAGCCAGGATGCAGCCATTGGGGATGGGAGTGGGGTGGTGATGCAGCAAGCGCAGCCAGAGTGGGTGGGGAGAGGAGCTGTGACGGGCTTAGGTCTATAACTGGTGTTTGTGATCACAACGCGGGAATAGCCCTGCCAGGTTCCCTCCAGCCCATCTCCAGGCCCAGGGCAGGAGTCTTCCCTACAATCCATTTTCCAGGGCTCTGGCCAGTCCTATGCTGTGGGGTGCCCCACCTGGATCCATCCCCCACCCCACAGGGAGCAAGGGGCTCCTGACCCCTTCCCAGAAGATGATTCCTTAGCCTGATACATGTCGCTGCTGGGGAATGTGCCCTAAGATACTGCCTACATGTCCACTATTCACTTTTAATTTCAATTACATTTCATTACGACCCCTTGTACCAACCATGCCTCACCCTTCCCAAGGTCCCTGCTCCTCTGCTACAGAGTAACCCCATCCCTTCAGTTAGCTCAGCTACTGGTATTTACCTGCCCACGGCCTGCGCAAGGAGCGCCCTCCCAAACCAGTGAGCCAGGCTCCACCCCTAACCGCCTTCCAATGCCTCCTAAAAAGTCACGTCTGCCACGAGGGCCGCAGGGGAAGGAATTAGAATTCCATTATCCACTGAGCAGCACATAAAACACTCCAGTCACTGCACTGTCTGATGTGCAGCCCAGCCCCGCCCCAAACCCACCTGGGGTGTGCTCTCCCTCGCTTGGGCTATGTCTAAAGGCCAGTTCCTATGTGCTGTGGGGCAGGGCCCCTCCTGCTCAGTGCGTTGGGAGGACCTGGCACACCTTTGGGTGCAGCACAGAGACGGAAATCCAGGATTGGGTCCAGCCCCAGCATCATGTTAGTTGCTGGTCCCTGAATTCCTCGCCAGGTGTTAGCACGCCTCTGGTACGCAGGAGCCTGGAACTGAACGCTGTAGCCAGGGCAATCATCACAAAACTGCCTGGCCGGGGGCTACTCTCTGCAGCTGCAGCTCCAAAGCAATAGCACGCTGCAGAATTCTGGCTCATTTGCTGTCCCCTCTGCTCAGGCACACAGAGAGGGGTGGGCAAGAGAGACGTTGCTTTCCTGACTGATTTACTGGCATGCAGTCACCCAGCGATCTGCCCCCATTTCTCACCTCACAGTTCAGACTCAGGGCTGACGGGTTACTGTGCTCAGAGCAAGCAGGCAGGAGGAGGGGGGCGTAAATGGGGAGCTTCAAGCCACATCACACATTTATGGTCAGACGGTGAGGGAAATGATCAAGGATATTGCTGTGCGAAAGGAGGAAGCTGTCTCCTCCAGAGCTCTGCAAGGGGCGGGCAGGCGAGCAGAGGAGCCGGTTTTAAGACGGGGATGGAGAGTGCTGGAGGAACTGGGGCAGACAGTGCGAGTAGTGCAAGGAGTAATGGGGATGGACAGACGCATTATCCTGTCGCAGCTCTGCCGGGTCCCTGCATTGCAGCCAGGCCTGGCAGCTCCCTTGTGATCCCCAGTGAGTGACAAAGACCAGGGGCTCAGGCTGGAACGTGTCACGCAGCAGGAGCCCTGGGGATCACACTGAAATAATGCAATCTCTCTCTCATTAACACCCACGCCACCGGAGTGCCCAGAGCCGTACCATAGGGATATTGTCACCACTGGCGTCTCGCTATGCAGCAGCCTGCCCGGAGCAGAGCCCCCACGACTCCGGCTGCTGCAGGGATGGAACTGCAGGGCTATTCTCAGCGCGGGAGCCCCAGAAACCGAGCTTTCAACGGCACCACATGTGTCTGGAAGCTCCAGCTGGCTGTGGCGATCATGGGATTGCAAGGGCAGCTGGGATTTCTGATCCTGATACATTCCTGCTCTTGCTGTAGCAGCCACTCACAGGCTGGAGTCAAAGCTGCTCTGAAGGCCAGTCAAAGGGGATAATTGAGAATGACCTGGGGAGTCTTTCCCCCCACAGACAGAGCCTGCTACCCCAGCCCCTGCCAGCCCAGGGAGAAGTCAGAAGCTGGGCTGGGATCCTTCCCCTTCCGCCACAGGGCCACCAGAGACAGGGGCTTGCAAACTACTGGTCTTCAAAATAATCAGTACACGGAGGTTGAACGGGACCGATGGGGGCTCCGTGCATTCACCCCCACTGTGCAAACACGTACATGCACAGCCTCCCTCCCCACACGTACTCCGAACAGTGCCGCACAATTCAAAGCTTCACTCTTCAGAGAGAAACGGGACCAAGGTTCCCAGAAGTGAGGCTGTATGGCCCATATTTAGGTGCCTGACAGCTAGTGATCAATAGGGACTTAGGAGCCTAACCTGAGGCACCTGGATTGGAACACCTTAGCCACTGCAGCTATTCAAACCCACCTACAATTCACATTCGCTCGAGTGCGGGAGCTTCATGGGGAGTCAGCTCTAGCCAGAATGCAGCATTTGCAGCGGATGGAAGGGCAGCTTGTAGCAAAGTCTTGTCTTGTTTCCTGGCGGCAGTGTTCTTGTAGCCATGTTGGTCCCAGGATACTAGAGACATCAGAGAGACAAGGTGAGTGAGGTCGTATCTTTTACTGGACCAACTGGCCTCACATCCTCCTTGTCTTCTTTACTGTAATGTATTTATTCCTGTTTCCTTATGGTGCCCAGCCCCATAATCTCTGGGTTCACTGGACAGAGCCAAGCATCTGAGCGACCTAGATCCAGTGCCTGTGGGTCGAGAGCTAATCCCCAGGTGGCTGTAAAGGACAGACCCAGGGTTCGCGGAGAGCGGCAGGGGGAACTGGAGGCAGCCTGTGGAAAACATGGGTAGAGCAGCCACTTTTACAGCACGTGGCCAAATTGGGGTGCAGGTGGATTTCTTGGGTGCTGAGCTCCAAAAGGGACAGTGCCCTGGCCCTGCTTCCCTTGAATGTCTCAGCTGCTCATTCTGCCAGACCTGTTCTGTGCTGCCCGTTCGCCTGGGTCACCAGTTCTGGCTCGTTCCATTTGGCCCTTGGTGCCGTGGGACGGCACAAAGATCGCGAGGCCAGCGACAGCCCAGCTCACGTCTGAGGCATGTGTCTATTACCTGGATGACACCCTGACGCAGTGTCAGGGCCGAGCAGATTGCTGGGGACAGCTGGGGAGCGCTTGGCATTCCTGACCAAGAGGAAAAAAATCCCTCCTGCAGCCAGGCCCCTGGAGAGCGTCCCTCAGCTCTGACAGGCAGGAGCCCACGTCAGCCCTGCTGTGCCTCTCTGGGACCAAACTGGTCAGGGTGTGGAGCAGGGATTTCCCTACACCTCACCCTAGAGAGGGTGTACACCCCTGCAAAATTTCCCCAACACCCACACCAGTTTTGTGAACTCGTTACATGCAGTGTTGCCAACTGAGTGATTGTTTGGAAATTTGAATGGAAATTGAAACATTAATACACACTTTAAAAGAACATAAAGTGTATGATAAAATACATGTATCTGAAAAAGTATAATAGATTTGAAAAGTATAAACATAAATTAGCTTCCTTATACAGCTGTTGTTTTTTATGACAATGTCAGTGCATTCATTTCGGTGATGTTGGACAACCTAATAATTTCAAATGATAATTTGTAAGCAAAGTCAAAATGAGCTGGGGGGAAAGTGATGGGCTGGGGGGAAAGGCTTCAGGACCAGATTATATTTACATTCACAACTAATCTACCTAGGTATCCAGCAAACAGATATGTGTTGCCCAAGTGATAGATTTTGGCTGGGGTTAGGTTACAAATCACTTGAATGCGGGGGGCGGAGGGGTAATGAAATGTTGTTATTCTTATTGCATGAGTAAAGGGCAGTAGAACTGTCCTTAGCCTGTGCTGATTGAGGGCATCGAGAGAGGGTGGGGACAGATGTTTTGCTTGATGGTCTGCCTGAGTCACAAGTACTATTTGACCTGCCCCTCTCCACTGTGTAAAGACAGAGCTGATTAGGGTCCATAGAAAGTCTTTTGTTTTGTTAAGTGACCACCACAGCTGAAATCACTGATAATCAGGTCTAAGAGCTTAGACCTACTGTGGGACAGTGTTTCTGTGGAAGAGACGGCCCAGTCTCCACTAACAGCGAGGTTCCCCCACTGAGAGCTCAGCTGAAATCACTGAGAGCTGGGTGGAACCTCAAGAGACCAACTTGCAGAGGTCACAGTGGCAGGGGGCAGCAGAAGGTGACGGTGCAGGCCCATTGGCAACAGAGCAATGGCGTGAACGGTGGCACAACGAACAACAGTGGCCAGAGAGAACAGTGAGCAGCTGGAGGAACGAGCAAGGTGCCTTCTTGCCCCCCACCTGGGAGGTGAACTCATGTGAAAGCACCTCTGAACTCTGAGTCTCCACTGACCAAGGACAACACCAGTGAGTGCTAAAGAGGCTGTTAAGAATGCTGGAGACACAACACAGTTCATGCGAACAAACACGGCTGTGGCATCATACTTTCTATTTAAGCAAGAGATACCACACACTACAAACTGGAGGCCAATGTTAAGTGCATTGTCACTTGTTCATCATTAAGCTGAACACCGGTTCCAAACAAGACCAGCAAATGCTCATTATCTTTCTGCAAGAAACTCAACTGGCTAGAAGCATGTGGTGCAACAGTGAAAGACTCAATAGTTGAAAAAGGGAAGAACTCTGTCACCACATTCAAAAAATTTGCATGCATGGCTGATGAATGCACCGATGCAAATGGGCATCAAGTATTAAGTCATTGTGTACGTTATCTTGATGTCAGTGGTAGGCCAGTAGATGCATTTCTAGATGTTCAAGTTATAGAAGACACATTGGCTGCATCTGTCACAACCCACATCTTAGAAGAGTTAAATGCTTGTCAACTGGACCCCAAACAGATGGCTGCTTGTGCATTTGATGGAGCTGCAAACTTCTCTGGGAGACATGGTGGAGTACAAGCTTTGCTCAAAGAAAAGTGTAACCTTAATCTCTCCTATACACACTGCAGAGGCCATCTACTCCAACTAGTGCTAGTATGAGCTGCAGACTCTTCAAAAGACATTAAAAAAAGCTAGAAATTTAATGTCTTCATTATATTCTTTTTACAGCAGGAGTCCAAAAAGACTGAATATCTCGGAAAATATAGAAGATACACTGGGACTGAAGTTCAAATTAGTCCTACCTGGGAAAACCCTCTGGCTTTCTCATGAGCGATCCTTGGCTGTTGTCGTAAAATTACTCCAGCCGTTATTACTGGCTTTGGAAAGTATCTACTAAGATGGGATGGATCTAAGTAGTGAGGCTGGTGGATTACTTTTGCTACTACGTTCAGAGAAGACTATTGCCATTCTCTCTCTTGTAAGTCTACTGTTGAAACCACTTGGGTCATTAAACAATGCCATCCAGGCATCTGCTACAACAGTAGTAGATCTTTGTCCAGCAATAGAAGCTACATTTGGATCAATCAAAGAGCTATCCGTTGAAAAAGTACTGGAAGAAGCAAAGCTTTCAGTCTAGAAGTTGACTAATGAAGGCATTTATATTGAATCCTTAAGTGAAGAGAATAACAAGTGTTTGTTAAGACAACTGAAAAAGTACAGACTTGATTCTTAAAAATCTACAGCAGTGACTTCTAGATTCTACTCAGCCTCTACGTAGTTTTACAGATGCCTGTCCTATAAAACACCGACAGTTGAGTGGAGTGAGGCATTACCAGCAATGGGGCTGCCATGTGATCAGGACAGAATAGAGAATTTGAACACAGAGTGGAATATCTTTCGACAAATGAATGAAGATTTGACTTCAACTTCTTTTTTATCATCACTAGTGGCTCGACCCGATCTTTATGCTATGTTTCCTGGGATGAAAGAAGTAGGAATTCATCTCTTGCTACTCCCAATCACAACAGCTACAGTTGAGTGTTCTTTTTCATCATTGAATAGAATTTTGTGTTCTGAAAGAAGTCGCCTTCTGCCTGATCATGTGAAAGAACTAATGAGCATATAAGTTGAAGGAATGGAAGTACCGGACACACGAGAAGCCACCAAAGATGAACGTATTGCATTCAAGAAGTTCATTAACAGAGTTGTGCAAAATTATAACAAGAAACCAAGAAGGATGTAGACATAGTGCTTACTAGAAGGCTTGAGTAGCCAAGTTTAATTTGTGTGATGATTTTAAAACATGAGTTAAATCTAATAAAATGGTCACGAAACATTTTTCAGTTTTTACTATGGTGCCATACAGCCCACCTTCACCCTCACGGTCTCAGCCCTCATTGGCCCTGACCCCGCCCCCCCCCGGTAAATTTGAACATCCCCCCCTAATTTCAAAACCTGAGGAAAACACTGGTGTGGAGAGGAGCCTTAGCTCCCCGCCTGCGCCCCACCCTGCCTGTGGTTACCGTCCCCTGCCTGGGACCGTTACGCTGCCATGGCTGCAATGCTCAGAGCAGAGGCACATGGTGGCAGCCTGTCAGAGGCTCCCTCTCCCGCTTGCCCGGGTTAGATGAGAACAGTCGCCATCCCCCTGGTATGCAGACCATTGATTATGTGACTACTATGCCGGCTCCGGGCAGCTTCAGCTTCTGCTGCCTGTGCAACGGCTGCATGGCAGAGTTACCGTCTGCTCGTTTAAAGTCACCCGACAAGGTCTGGGAGGCCAGAACCCCCTGGAGGGTGTTAGACGGACTCCTCAGTGCTCGGCCCTCACAGCAAGCCATTGCTGGGCCCCATTCCCTGGCTCCCTGTGCTTGGGGTGCAGCGTGTCTCCTTGCTACGGCACCTAGCCCTGGTGCTGAGGTGCAGGTGGGTGGGAGCTCCTCGGGAAGGACCAGCCAAGCCCTCCAGCTGGCCTGCTCTGCTCTTCTGCCCACAGATCTCTGGCCCCGGTCAGGCTTTGTTGACTGAGTTGTTTCTCCAGGCCCAGATTTAGCGGTCTTGGCTCCCCAGACCCCCATCCCTGGCTGCATGTCAGCTGAGTGCCGAGGACTGAAAGACGGATCTTTCACTGCCAGGTTAACTGAACACCCAAGGGGGCTGTTTCAACCCTCGGTTATGTCTAAATGAGAGTTCTGGCCTCTGGACAAGTCTGGGAGCCATCTGCAGCAGCAGCTCCCATTCAGCTGGGCATTTCATGGGCAAGTTCTCACACCTTGCCTTCCCTTCACCCGCTGCTTCCACTCGGTCCTCCTTCTGCACCACCCTGTACACCTGGGACACCAGCCTCCACCCTCATCTCCTCCCACCCACCAGCCACTTGTTTCTGCAGTATCATGGTCCATGTGGACCAACCAGGTGGGACTCAAGGACCTGGACTGATGGGCGGCGGTGGTGGTGGTGGTGAGATACTAAAACCCATCACTAGTCAGCCCTGCCCTAGATCATACACTCTGTAGGGCAGAGACCTGGCTCCTTCGGGGCTAGGAAGGTGCCTAGCATGGCCTTGGTTGCACTGCAAATGATAATTAATTAATGCAGCTTGCTCCGGGGCAGTGCCCCACCCCAGCTTTCTGGCTGGACACAGCCCCGCTCCTGTCTGGGAAAGGGCCCAGAGCAGGGCGAACACTAACACTGCACCTCTGCACCCAGGAGTTCACACCTGCCAGGGCAAACGGGAGACAGATCTGCTGCCTGCAAGCTGCCCACTTGACACCCTGGACTATGCGGGGGCTGGGGTCGCGGCATGTGGCCCATTACGGGCAGGTGGATTGGAGCTAATCTGTGCCTGATGGGCACAGCGAGGGGGCATTGAGGGGAGGCCCCAGGGTCAGAGCTGAGGGGAGTTGGCAGATAGGGAGTCGGGGGGACGGGGGGCAGAGTCAGAGCAGAGGGGGGATGGCAGGGGGAGAAGGGGGGCTGTTGGGGGGGTCCAGAGTCAGAGCAAAAGGGGGCTGCAGAGGGGAGCTGGGGGGGTCGATGGGGGGCCCTATGGTCTGAGCGGAAAGGGGCTGCAGGGGGGAGATGGGGGTCGGTGTGAAGGACACGGGGAGGGTGCAGAGGGCGGGCAGCAGACCGACAATGTGGAGGGAGTCCAGAGACGAGTGGCAGAAATATTCTGGGGGCCAGGACTTGCGTTCCGAGCTAAATCTGTCCAGCTTGACTAAGCCGTGGCTAAGGGGGGTGAGACCAGTCTGCAAACGTGGGAAAGGTGTGAGCCCTGAGGGGGGCAGGGCAGATGGGGGCGATACTTGGGCCTGACCTGCGCTGGGGTCAGCAGGAGATACCTGGGCAGCTGGCACAAAGAGCTCCCCAGCTTTGCCGTGTACGAGACTGGGGAGCAGCCTCCTGGTGGAAGCGGGGGGCAGCTCGGGGCAGTGTGTCTCCTGGGGGCAAGGGGACAGCACTAGGGAATCCTCTTCCCCTCTGGGGTGTGGGGGAATCATCGCCGGGGGGTGGCCCCATCGCTGGGGGATCATCGCCCAGACTGAAGGGGGAAGGGTTGCTGGCAGGAGTCCCGCTGCTGGGCCCTAGAATGCCACACTGGACCGGACCGTGGCAGGGGTGCTGAGGGAGTGCTCCCACCCAGCACTAGCCATGCTGGGCTCTCGGCCGCCTGCGGGACGAGCGGGAGCCTCTCCCGGACCCGTCTGCCTCAGCGCCCTGATCCCGCACCAATCAGCTGCCATCCCTTCCCCCGGGGAGCTACCACAGCCAGGCCCCCGAGCGCTCTGGGCAGCCTGGCAGGCCAGGACCCCAGCAGTGCCCATGGGGCCCTGTCTCACCCCGGTGAGTGGCTGGAAGCAGAGTGGGTTCGGCTCTGCAAAGGCCAGGTTGGGTGGGCAGAACAGTCCTGCCGGCCTTAACACCATGAATCTAGGCCATAGCATGGCTGAGCGTGGCCTGTTGGCTGGTCTGTGACCAGTGGGGGCGTCAATGGGAGGGGTGTGCCAGTGACCAGCGGGGGGTGCCAATGGGAGGGGGGGAACGGTGACCAGCAAGGGGTGTGTGTGTGTAAATGGGAGGGGGAGGTGACTGGGAGGGGGCAGTGATCAGCAGGGGGGTTGTTAATGGGAGGGGTGGGCCGGTGATGGGGGGGGGTAATCAAGGGAGGGGGGCAGTGACCAGTGGGGGGCTGTCAATAGGAGGGGTGGGCTGGTGACCAGGGGGGTATCAATGGGAGGGGGGTGCAGTGACCAGCTGGGGGTGTTAATGGGAGGGGGCAGTGACCGGGGGGGGGGGTATCAATGGGAGGGGGGTGCAGTGATCAGCAGGGGGGGGTGTTAATGGGAGGGGGGCAGTGACCAGTGCGGGGCTGTCAATAGGAGGGATGGGCTGGGGGCCAGGGGGTATCAATGGGAGGGGGCACAGTGACCAGCTGGGGGTGTTAATGGGAGGGGGCAGTGACCGGGGGGGGTATCAATGGGAGGGGGGTGCAGTGATCAGCGGGGGGGGGTGTTAATGGGAGGGGGGCAGTGACCAGTGGGGGGCTGTCAATAGGAGGGGGGGAACGGTGACCAGCAAGGGGTGTGTGTGTAAATGGGAGGAGGAGGTGACTGGGAGGGGGACAGTGATCAGCAGGGGGGTTGTTAATGGGAGGGGGCAGTGACCAGTGGGGGGCTGTCAATGGGAGGGGTGGGCCGGTGACCGGGGGGGTATCAATGGGAGGGGGGCAGTGATCAGTGGGGGGCTGTCAATAGGAGGGGTGGGCTGGTGACCAGGGGGGTATCAATGGGAGGGGGGGGCGCAGTGACCAGCTGGGGGTGTTAATGGGAGGGGGGCAGTGACCAGTGGGGGGCTGTCAATGGGGGGGGGCAGTGACCAGCAAGGGGGGGTGTAAATGGGAGGGGCGATGACTAGTGTGGGGAGCTGGGCCAGTGACCAGCGGGGGGTGTTAATGGGAGGGGGCAGTGACCGGGGGGGGGATCAATGGGAGCGGAGCGCAGTGATCAGTAGGGGGGGTGTTAATGGAAGGGGGGCAGTGACCAGTGGGGGGCTGTGAATGGGGGGGGCAGTGACCAGCAAGGGGGGGTGTTAATGGGAGGGGGGCAGTGACCAGTGGGGGGCTGTCAATGGGGGGGCAGTGACCAGCAAGGGGGGGTATCAATGGGAGGGGGGGCAGTGATCAGTGGGGGGCTGTCAATAGGAGGGGTGGGCTGGTGACTAGGGGGGTATCAATGGGAGGGGGGCGCAGTGACCAGCGGGGGGTGTTAATGGGAGGGGGGCAGTGACCAGTGGGGGGCTGTCAATGGGGGGGGCAGTGACCAGCAAAGGGGGGTGTCAATGGGAGGGGGGCAGTGATCAGTGGGGGGCTGTCAATAGGAGGGGTGGGCTGGTGACCAGGGGGGTATCAATGGGAGGGGGGCGCAGTGACCAGCTGGGGGTGTTAATGGGAGGGGGGCAGTGACCAGTGGGGGGCTGTCAAAGGGGGGGCAGTGACCAGCAAGGGGGGGTGTAAATAGGAGGGGGCGATGACTAGTGTGGGGAGCTGGGCCAGTGACCAGCGGGGGGTGTTAATGGGAGGGGGCAGTGACCGGGGGAGTATCAATGGGAGCGGGGCGCAGTGACCAGCTGGGGGGGATGGGCACGGTCCAGAGGGGCCATTCCCCAGCCCTGGGCTCTGGTCAGGGTGATACTGCTGCCAGCCTCCTCTGTATTTGCAGCTGCCCTGGGGTGGGGGCTTGGCTGAGCGGGACCCTGCCCTGAGGGCAAACTCCCAGCTGCTCCCCATGGCCTCCCCTGGCGGAGTGAGCTGCCAGCCTGCCCTCGCTCTGTCCCCTGGCAGGGGGGGGTCTCCTGCCCTCAGGCTTGGGGGTGGCTGGTCCCTGTGCCGCGCAGGGGGCACATCAGCAGCCAGCTCCCCTACAGCCTCCCCAGGGCGCAGGGTCCAGCCCCTTCTCTCACTCCCTAGGACGGCGTTGACTCCATCCCGGTTCCCCACCATCCTCACCCCCAGCTCGGCTCGGCTCAGCAGGTACGGCCCAGCTGCCCTGGGTGCTCAATGCCAGCTGCCCCCTTCGCAGGCCCTGCCGCCTGTCACCCTCCCTGTACCCCTGTACCCCCGGGGGGGAGTGTCTCCCGCTCCACAGCTCCCCCCTCCCCAGGGCCAGAGACGCTCCCTATCTCCTCACATTTCCCATCCAGCGACTACCTGCGCGGCCCCCCTCCCACGCCGCACCCCACACCCGCCCTCCAGCAGCAGCAGGGGAGGGACAGGCCAGAGCCATTTGGGGAACTCGCGGGGCCGGGCGCTTCCTGCCTCCTGTTCCCTCTCGTTCCCCAGTGACAGGGTGGGAACAGGTGCTGGGCAGCGCTGCCCTTTCTCCGCAGCTGCCGGCCGGCCGGCCCTCAGGTTGGCCCCTGGGCTCTATTTCTAGGCGTGAGATCAGTGCCGGCCGCCAGCGCAGCTCGGCCCCCACATTCCGGGCCCCTCGCAGGCCACGTGGGTCCCCTTCGCGCAGCACTGGGGCCCTGCACTTTATTTAGACGCTTCGTCCTGAGCTTCACAACAGGCCAGAGTCGGGGGTGGGGGGGAGTGGGCCGTGGGCCTGCCTGCTCCCCTTCCCCCCTCTGAGAGAGAGGGGCCCGAGCGGGGCCCGCCTGCTCCCCTCCCCCCCAGAGAGAGAGGGGCCCGAACGGGGCCCGCCTGCTCCCTTCCCCCCACACAGAGAGGGGCCGGAGTGGGGTCCGCCTGCTTCCCTCCTCCCCGCAGAGAGGGGCCCGAGCGGGGCCTGCCTGCTCCCCTCCCCACCACAGAGAGAGAGGGGCAGGAGTGGGGTCCGCCTGCTCTCCTCCCCCCCACAGAGAGGGGCCCGCCTGCTCCTCCCCCACACACACAGAGAGAGGGGTCCGCCCGGGGCCTGCCTGCTCCCCTCCCCCACACAGAGAGGGGCCCGAGCGGGGCCTGCCTGCTCCACTCCCCCCCACAGAGAGAGAGGGGCTGGAGTGGGGCCCACCTGCTCCCCTCCTAGGGTGACCAGATGTCCCGATTGTATAGGGACAGTCCCAATTTTTGGGTCTTTTTCTTATATAGTCTCCTATTCCCCCCCCCCCCCCCCCCCCCCGTCCCGATTTTTCACATTTGCTGTATGGTCACCCTATCCCCTCCCCCCCTCAGAGAAGGGCCTGAGTGGGGCCCGCCTGCTCCCCTCCCCACCACAGAGAGGGGCCCGAGCGGGGCCTGCCTGCTCCCTTCCCCCCCACACGGGGAGGAGCTGGAAAACAAGGGCCCAGAGCCTTTGAAATTAAACACATGGGGGAGATTGATGAGCCTGGGCTGTGCCGAGTCCAAAGATGGTGCTGCTGCACGGGGCGGGGCTGGGGCCGCAGGAATGCAGAGCCAGAGTCCAGCTGGGGATCCTGGCAGCCGGCTCCCGCAGGGCTGGAGACTGGGGTGATGGGCACACAGGGAAGGCAGAGACAAGGGAGACTGGCCGCAGCACCGCAGGCAGCTGGGGGATGAAGCTGGGGAGAGGGGTCCCGAGGGAGACTCTAGCTCCTGTAGCCCCCCATTCCCGTTGGGGAGGGGGCAGGGTGGGGACGGTTCGGGGGTGGGAGGCTGCCGGGCAGGGAGCGGTTACTCCCTCCTCGCACTTTTATCCGCGGCCTTACCGCCGGCACAGGCGCCTGCTCATGCGCCTTCCCGGCTCTGCCTACACCTGGCAAGCCTGGCACTGAGCTGGGGGCCCAGCCCCTCGCCCTCGGTGCGCACCCCTGGGTCCCTGTGATCTCGGCAAGGCAGCCAGCTGCCAGCCAGCGAGCTCCAGGGCCTTGCACCCAGGCCTGGCTGGGAGGCCGGGCAAAGCGGGGGGCACTGGACATGGGCTGCTGTGCACAGCCTCAGCTCGGGCTGTCCAGACCCGCCCCCCCCGCCCCCCCAGTAGAGCTGCAGCCAGCACTGGCAGGGGCACGGGGGGGGGGGGGGGCGGGGGGGAAGCGGGTACCAGGCAGGCCCCTGTCAGGCCCTTCTCTCTGAGGGGGGGAGGGGAGCAGGCAAGCCCCCCTCAGGCCTCTACCTCTGTGGGGGGAGGGGAGCAGGCAGGCCCCGCTCGGGCCCCTCTGTGTGTATGTGTGTGTTTGTGTGTGGGGAGCAGGCAGGACCTGCTCGGGCCCCTCTCTCTGTGGGGGGGATGGGGAGCAGGCGGACCCCGCTCGGGCCCCTCTCTCTGTGGGGGGAGGGGAGCAGGCAGGCCCCGCTCAGGCCCCTCTCTCTCTGCGGGGGGGCAATAGGGAGCAGGCGGGCCCCGCTCGGGCCTCTCTCTCTCTCTCTCTCTCTCTCTCTGTGGGGGGAGGGGGGCAGGCAGGCCCTGCTCGGGCCCCTCTCTCTGTGTGGGGGGGAGGGCGGCAGGCAGGCCCTGCTCGGGCCCCTCTCTCTGTGGGGGAGCAGATGGTCACAGTCACCTGGGGAGAGGGAGGTGGAAGGTGAGTGGGTGTCCAGCGGGGATATATCTAGAGTGCCAGCATCAGGGTGCGTATCTACACCCCCAGCACGGTCAGTTGGAATTGCAGTGAGCGGGCCATGGCAAAGACTGCCCTGGTCTGCCTCTGTCCCCAGCTGCTGGGCTCAGTTCACCTGCCCCTTGGTCTAGGAAAACAGGGTTGTACGGAACAGCCAGCCTGGCTTAGTCAAGAACAAATCATGCCAAACCAACCTTGTGTCCTTCTTGGACAGGGGTACAGGCCTGTGGCTAGGGGTGTGTGCTGGGCTATGCACCCCAGCCCAGGCCTGGGAGGGTTAATGACAGCCTGCGACACCAATTAGGTGACCAGGCATCACCTGGGTGCAGGGTTAACTGACAATGAAGCACTAAAAGCAGGAAGCTGAGGGCTACAGGCACTTGCTGGAAGGAGGCTTGCTGGCTGGCTGTCAGGGGTGAGCCCAGGGGAAGAGCCCAGGGGAAGAAGCTTTGGGTGCCTGCCCTGGAGTAGGGCATCTGAGCAGAGGGTAGGAGGGGTGCAGTAGCTACGGGGGTGGAGTAAACTCCAGGGGTAAACCCAGAAGCAGGAACAAGCATATAGGGAGGCTTGGTAAGAAGGAGCCAAGGGAAACAGGGACAGAGGAACTGGACTGTTGGTGACAGGGTCCCTGGGCTGGAACCTGGTGTCATGGGTGGGTCTGGGTTCCCCTAGAAGCCACTGATATAACAGCACAGAACCCAAGCTGGGGCCAAACACTATTGCAGAGCGAGCAAGGAAGAGCAAGGGGGCACCGACGCAGAGAGAGCTCCATTCCCTGGCCTGGCTGCAAGGAGGCGCGGTAGTGGTGAGTGGCAGTGCTGTTACCGGGGAAGCTGGAGATGGGAGGTATCTTGATTGTAATAAGGCTTTTGATGCAGTCCTGTGTGTCGTTCTCATAAGTAAAGTAGGGAAATGTGGTCTAGAGGAAATTACTATAAGGTGGGTTCGCAACTGAAGCAGTTATCAATGGTGTGTTGTCAAACTGGTGGGGTCCCACGGGGTCAGTACTAGTCAGTATTTTCATGAATGACTTGGATAATGGCATGAAGAGTCTGCTTGGAAAAGGTGCAGCTGAC
This sequence comes from Macrochelys suwanniensis, assembly GCA_033296515.1. NCBI lineage: Eukaryota > Metazoa > Chordata > Testudines > Chelydridae > Macrochelys > Macrochelys suwanniensis. The sequence goes on along the minus strand of CM065780.1, from coordinate 130,156,781 downwards.
ACCAGGCTGGGAGGGGTTGCAAGCACTTTGGAGGACAGAATTAGAATTCAAAATAACCTTGACAAATTAGAGAATTGGTCTAAAATCAGTTGGTTTGGCAAAATTTGCAGATGATACAAAAATTACTCAGGATAGTTAAGTCAAAAGTAGACTGCGAAGAGCTACAAAAGGATCTCTAAAAACTAGGTGATTGGGTAACAAAATGGCAGATGAAATTTGTTGTTGATAAATGCAAAGTAATGCACATGGGAAAACATAATCCCAACTATACATATAAAATGATGGAGTCTAAATTAGCTGTTACCACTCAAGAAAGAGATCTTGGAGTCATTGTGGATAGTTCTCTGAAAACACCCACTCAATGTGCAGCGGCAGTCAAAAAAGCTAACAAAGTCATTAGGAAAGGAATGGGTAATAAGACAGAAAATATTATAATGCCACTAGATAAATCCATGATAAGCCCATATCTTGAATAGTGCGTGCAGTTCTAGTCATCCCATCACAGAAAAGATGTATTGGAATTGGAAAAGATACAGAAAAGGGCAACAAAAATAATTGGGGTATGGAACAGCTTCCATATGAGGAGAGAGAAAAAAGATTGGGACTGTTCAGCTTGGAAAATAAATGACTAAGGGGGGATATGATAGAGGTCTGTAAAACCATAACTGGTGTGGAGAAAGTGAACAGGGAAGTGTTATTTACCCCTTCTCCTAACAAGAACTATGGGTCACCCTATGAAATTAATAGGCAGCAGGCTTAAAACAAACATAAGGAAGTATTTCTTCACACAACACACAGTCAACCTGTGGAACTCACTGCCATGGGATGTTGTGAAGGCCAAAAGTATAACTGGGTTCAAAAAAGAATTCGAGAAGTTCCTGGAGGATAGGTCCATCAATGGCTATCAGTCAATATGGTCAGTGGCTCAACTTCATTCTCCGCGTGTCCCTGAGTCTCTGTTTGCCAGATGCTAGGACTGGACGACAGTGGGTGGATCACCTGATGATTGCCTGTTCTGTTCATTCCCTCTGAAGCACCTGGCAGTGGCACTGTCGGAAGACGGGATACTGGGCTAGGTAGACCTTTGGTTTGACCCAATATGGCCGATCTTATGTTCTTATAAAGAGGACGGTGATCAGTTGTTCTCCATGTTCATTGAAGGTAGGACAAGAAGCAATGGGCTTAATCTGTAGCCAGGGAGATGTAGGTTAGATATTGGGAAAAGCGTTCTAACTCAGGGTAGTTAAGCTCTGGAACAGGCTTCCGCTGGAGAATGTGGAATTCCCTGTCATTGGGGTTTTAGAGAACCTGTCAGGGGTGGCCTAGGTTTACTCAAAGCAGGGGAATGAACCGGATGACTTCGCAGGGTCCCTTGCAGGCTTACGTTTCTGTGATTCTATCCCGTCATGCCCATGCACAGAGAACACCTAATCTCACTCTGGGAGGGGCAGCAGCGCCCAGGGTGTTAGCTGAGTGGGCACTGGGCAGGAATGGCCCGATGGAGCCAGGGCTCAGCCTCCTCCCTAGGACAGGCCTGATGCTGGCCCAGATGCACAGGGAGGGAGCTGGCAGAGGCCGCGAGTGCTGCTGGCCTGTTGCTTGTCAAGCTGCCATGTTCGGCGTGTTGGCATTTCCAGGCTGCCAGCCCCAGAGGCAGAGTCCCAAAGCTCTAGCCAGGGCTGCAGGGACACAAACGGCCAGGCCACTCTCTGGGGGGAGGGGGTCCGGGCCTGCAAAGAGGCGTCTGGCACCGTTGTTGTTATCCGGGCATCTGGGATCAGAACTTCGGGCTGATTTGGTGAGTGGGGGGCAGGTGCATTGGCTGGAGTCTCACCTATTCCCTCCCCACCAGCCTCAGTCCTGCCTAGCTGCAGTTTGCAGGGGGTGCAAGATGCCCTTGCCCGCTGGCCAGCCTCTTCCTCCCCTAGAGCAGGGATATTTTGGGACCCCTGGCAGGGCTCAGGCTCTAGTCCAGGCAGCAAGTGCAAAGGCCCCAGAGTTTGGAGAACCCGGGATGGTTGCAGCAGCCCTGTCAGGCCTCCCCCAATGCACTGTGCTGGGGAGATCCATAACAACAGAAATCCTCCCTGCCATGCCCACGCTGGCCCTGGGGCTGCTGCCCCCGTCATCCACATCAGCATGAGGGTCCGGCTACATGGCTGGCAGGACAGGGTGCAGGGCATGCTTGGAATACTTTCTGTGCTGTCCAAGCACTGGTGGATCATTCATGCCCCTTGACCCACGCTGCATAAGGACAGTCTCCTATAAACCCACCCCTGGTGCTGTGGGGGAGAAGAGAGCCCGGGGGGGGGGGAGTGGGAATGTGATGGGGGAGCAGGGATCGGGTGCATTTCCTCCATGCACACCAGAGAGAGGATTTCAGTGGGGGACCCCCATTCTCAGCTGTAAGATTCAGAGAGCCCTGGTGGCTCCCATATGCCGTGCGAACAAGCCAGACCCCCGAGGCTGCATGAGACAAGCACAGCATTCCAGCCAGGCCTGGACAGAGTCCTGGACGCACCGGGCAGGGGACTGCAGGGGCCAGCATCTGTCACCATGTGTCCCGTGCAGGAAGGGGAGGTCTAGGCTGGGCAGCCCTGGCCAAACCCCTAGCTCCTGCTGCTATAAAGGCAACAGCTCTGGCCGGGGCAGGGCAGGACCAGCTAGAAAACTGGCAGTAAAGGCAGTACTGCCAGCCCCAAATGTGCACAGATCAGGAGATGGGCTTTAAAATCATGAGCTTCTATAAAGTACTAGATGGGGGGCTCTATTGCCGTCTGCTTTTTGAGCCTTCGCAGTGCCCTGGGGTCCCATTTGGAAGCTTTCTTCGTGGCCATGGGGCTAGAAACTTACTTGTTCTTTAAGAACAAAGGCTGAAATCATCACAGACACACAGACTCCAGGAGCTGGGGCTTTATAGAAACCAAGAATTAGGAGAACTGGCAACACTGCAGAAGTGCAAGGCCAGGGGGAGAGCCTCCTTCGTGGCTCTGGGGTGGGAGCGCTGGAGGGCAGAGCGCATAGCACCACTGGCATCTGTAGTGCAGTGAGGAGCCCTCAGGTGCTGCTTAGGGGGATGTAGAGGAGCTGTGTCTAGGATACGCACAGAGGGGGCGGATGGCCAGGGCACTAGCCTAGGCCTTGGGAGACGTCGGTTCCAGTCCCCACACTGCCAGAATCCCTGTGTGACATGGGGCAAGGCCCTTAGTCTCTGACCCAGGTTCCATCTGTACAGTGGGGTAGCAGCCCTGCTGGCTGGGGGAGGACAGGTAAACACAGGGAGGTGTGCGGACACCATGGTGCTGGGGCACGATGAGCAGCAGAGCAGGTGTGAGCCCCGGGGGGCTGGTTAGGAGACGCACCCGTGGAACGAGTTACAGCGAGCACCAGGGCACTGCAGGGAGCAGCTGGGGTGTGCTCTAGGATATGCTCTAGCAGGGATCTCTCTAGCCCTGGGAGAGGAACCAGGGAGATCCCTGGGGGAGCACATCTAGGGAGATGCATGTACTTACTGGGAAGAACTCCTTCACGATGTTCCTGTTAACTGCCTGCCTTCATGTGCACATATGAAATTCCACCCTAGCAATGCAGGGTGTGTGTGTGTGTGTGCGCGTGCGTGCGTCCGTCCGTCCCACGGTTAAGGGGATCCCAAATCCTAAGTGAACCCTGATTGCCTCCCACTGGCCCAAATCCCCTTGTTACCTTCCACAACCCTTAGGAAAACAGCAACTAATCCCAGGCACAAACGCTGCCCTCACCTGTAACCCAACACGGCTAACTGGGGTAGCTTAGCAAGAAGTGATCACAACTTGGTCACATTTGTTATGTGCAAACAGAATAAAGTCCAAACCATTATTTATTTATCCACTCCCTCACACACCCACATCATACTTTTAAAGGGTCAGTGTCACAAAGCTGAAGACAATTATGAGCCAAATCAGTTGAGAGAGACTTTAGACAGAAAAATGCAAATGATACTTGGGAATTTTTAAAGAACATTTTACTATATGCCCTGAAAGCCACAATCAGGAAAGAAGTCTGCATTGGTTTCAAACAAACAAACTCAGCATGGCTTAGAGGGGAAGTGAAGGCTGCTATAAAAAAACATATATAAAGGGAAAATTGACAGTCATGGACATAAAGCAGAAGTTAGTAATTGTAAAAACTTGATAAGGGAGCAAAAGACACAAGGTGAAATCTGTGTCCATGAGCATTAAGGACAATAAGGAGTTTAAGTGTATTCGAGACAAAAAGAATGCTGACAATAGTAGTGGTTCATTATTAGATGGAAATGGTAGAATTGTCACTGATACAGAAATTGCAGAATCATTCAATAAAAATGGATGATGTGGCTGTATCACATGATGGTTATGAAACACTTTCTATGCCAACAGTAATTCAGGAGGCTGTTAAACAAGAGCTACTAAAATCAGACATTTTAAAATCAGCAGGTCTGGATAACTTGCCTCCAAGAGTTTTAAAAGAGCTGGCCAAGAAGCTCACTGGACTGTTAATGTTGATTTTCAATAGCTCTTAGAACACTGAGAAAGTTCCAAAAGATTGGCACAAAGCTAATATTGTGCCAATATTTCAAAAGGGTAAATGGGATGACCCAGGTAATTACAGGCCTGGCAACCTGATATTGATCTTGGGCAAAATTATAGAATGACTGATACAGGATTTGATTAATGAAGATTTAAAGGAAGGTAATATAGTTGGTGCCAATCAACAGGGGATTATGGAAAATAGCTCCTGTCAAACTAACATGAGATTTTTTTGATGCGAGACCTGCAGAGGTAGGTCTCAAACTGTAACCAGGGAATCAGAGTGTTGCTAGTGGGGTCCCACAGGGATTGGTTCTTGGCCTTACACTATTTAATATTTGTACCTGGTACAAAACATAGCATCATCACTGATAAAGTTTGCAGATGGCCCAAAACTTGGGGGCCGGTAAATAGTGAAGACAGGTCACTGACACAAAGCGACTGGGATCGCTCGGTAAGCTGGGAACAAGCAAAGTGTGTTTTGCTGCCGCTAGTTGCACAGATCTGGGATCAAAGAATGCAGGCCACACTCACAGGCTGCAGGACTCTGTCCTGGGAAGCGGTGACTCGGAAAAGAATTTGGGGGTGGCTAATAGCTGGACGTGAGCTCCCTGTGTGACACCATGGCCAAAAGGCTGGTGCGGTCCTTGGCGGTTGTTCTTCTGGGGTTGAACCCAGACCAGTGGGAGGTTGTGTCACCACCGGCCTTGCACCTCTGGGTGCCTTCAATACTGTGCTGCCACGGCTTACAGCTTGGACACCAGCAGCCAGCCGATGTCCATGCACGGTCACACCCTGGCTCCCATTGCCCAATTACCGTTTGCAGAGTGACACAGACTCTCCCAGTCCCAGGAGTCCCCTAAACCAGGGGGTGGGCAAACCTTTCGGCGTGAAGGCCACATCTGGGTATGGAAACTGCATGGTGGGCCATGAATGCTCACAAAATTGGGGTTGGGGTGCAGAAGGGGGTGCGGGCTCTGGGGTGGGGCCAGAAATGAGGAGTTCAGGGTGCGGGAGGGGGCTCTGGGCTGGGACAGAGGGTTGGGGTGCAGGAGAGGGATCAGGGCTGGGGCAGGGGCACAGGAGGGGGGCAGGGTGCAGGGTCCGGGCGGCCCTTACCTCAAGCAGCTCCTGGAAGCAGTGGCATGTCCCGCCTCTGGCTCCTACGCAGAGGTGCGGCCAGGCGGCTCTGCGTGCTGCCCCGTCCGCAGGCGCAGCCCCTGCAGCTCTCATTCGCCGCAGTTCCTGGTCAATTGGAGCTGTGGGGGTGGTGCTTGGGGTGGGGGCAGTGCACAGAGCCCCCTAGCTGCCCCTAAATGTAGGAGCCGGATGGGGACATGGTGCTGCTTCCAGGAGTCTCGGCACGCGCACATGGAGTGGCCTCTGACCCCGCTCCCTGGCTGGAGCGCGGGAGCAGGGCAAGCCCCAGACCCCACTCCCCAGCAGGAGCTTGAGGGCAGATTAAACGGGCTGGAGGGCCGGAGGTGACCCGTAGTTTGCCCACCCCTGTCTTAAACTGTCTCCCAGCCTCCTCCAGGAACACACAGAAGTTAGTAAGTTTGCTGCTGCTTCGAAGAGGCAGAAACAGCAGGTTGTTCTCTTGACTGGAGTTATCCAATCCCGTCAAAGCTGCAGTGTGGGTGAGATAAAGTCAAACAGGTTCATTCAATTAAGAAGCCAGATGTTATGTGAGTTGAGGTATACAGGCTAAAGGTAGAAAGGGTTACTAAGGCAAGCTAGTGTCTGGGGAGGAAACTACCTTGAGCAATTTTCCGTTGCCAGCAATGGCTGACTAGCTTTTAGGCGAGGTCCTCTCAGAGTCCAAGGAGCTGGTTTTCCTCATCGCCTTGGGTGAAAGATCACTTAGGGGTTCGCTCCAGTGAACCTTTGCAATGTATCCTTCGAAACGTATCCCCAACATGTTCCTTTTCCCTGCCGGCTGTCTTCTCCCCACGTGTGGGTCTTACAACGGGCATGAGCTGTTCCTACGATAGCCCATGGAATTTGGTCACCCCTGTGCGTTGTCTGGAGAAAACCTATTTATGGACTCCCCGACATGCCTGATTTAAACACCGTTTAGTCACATAATTTCAGCCCAGCTGCATACTGCTCTGTATGCACATCCAGCAAGAATGTTAATGAGCAGTGAGTAATGAGTTTTCCAATGACATGACACTTTTTAGATCCAGAGTATAACAGGGAGTCGGGTACACAGAGCTGGTTCAGCCAGCTGGAACTCACTGCTACATACCAGGGAGCCCCTAGCCTTTGGCATAGGCCTGCTCTTAGGGCCACAGGTAGAGAGAGAGAGAGAGAGAGAGGTGTGTGTGTGCGCGCGCCACCGCAGTGGTTGGCACTGGTGAGACCAATAATGGGATACTGTGTCCAGCACAGGTGCCCACGCTTCAAGATGGATGTTGATCAGTTGGAGAGATTCAGCAACGAGCCACGCGAATGATTAAAGGATGAGTAAACCTGCCTTGTAGTGAGAGGCACCAGGAGCTCCATCCATTTACCTTAACAGAGAGACGGTTAAGGGGTGACTTCATCACAGTCTAAGTACTAGATGGGGAACAACTATTTGCTAAGCGGGCTCGTCAGTCCAGCACATATCAATATAACAAGATCCAGTGGCTGGAAAAAAACTGTTACGAACCCTTCTGTCACTGTAGTTCTAGGAGATGTGCTGCTCGTGTCCATTCCGATGTTAGCGCGTGTCGCATGCACCGTCGCTGGAACGTTTTTCCCTCAATGGTGTCTGTCGGGTCGGCTCTGCTGCCCCCTGGAGTGGCGTCCTTGTGATGCGGTATATAGGTACCGCCCCGCTACCCTCTCAGTTCCTTCTTGCTGGCTATTCCGAGAGGGGCAGGAGGGCAGGTTCTGGAATGGACATGAGCAACACATCTCGAAGAACAACAGTTACGGAAAGGTTAGTAACCGTCTTCTTCTTCGAGTGCTTGCTCATGTCCATTCCAATGTAGGTGATTCCCAAGCAAGTGGTCAGGAGGTAGGATCGGCGTTTCGCTGAGAAGCAGACTGTAGCAACACTTGGCCGAAGCCTGCATCAGCTCTAGCCTGCTGGGTGATGGCATAGTGTGCAGTGAACATGTGGATTGATGACCAGGTTGCTGCTCTGCAGATGTCCTGGATTGGGACCTGCACCACGAACGCCGCCGTCAATGCTTGCAACGTCGTAGAGTGAGCAGCCACGCAAGGAGGTGGGGCCTTTGCCCGGTCATAAGTGTGGATGCAGGATGTAATCCAAGAATAAATTCTCTGGGCAGAGACTGAACTGCCTCCCATCCTGTCCGTGATGGCTACAAACAGTTGGGTGGCCTGTCTAAAGGGCTGGGCTCTCTCTGTACAGAAAGCCAGCGCATGTCTTACGTCCAGCACGTGGAGCCTCTGTTCCTCCCTGCTGGCGTGTGGTTTAGGATGGAACGCTGGGAAAAAGATGTCCTGGCTACTATGAAATTGTGAGACAACCTTCGGAAGGAAAGAAGGGTGTGGTCGGAGCCACATCTTGTCCTTGAAGAAGACCATATATTGTGGCTCAGAGGTGAGGGCCTGGATCTCTGAAACCCTTTTGGCTGAGGTGATGGTCACAAGAAAAACTACCTTCCAGGACAGGGAGAGCAAGGAGCATGTTGTCAATGCCTCAAATGGAGGTCCGGTCAGCCTGGTCAATACCAAATTCAGGTCCCAAGGGGGCAGAGGCTGGCATACCTGTGAGTACAGACGTTCCAAACCCTTCAAAAAACGGCCGCAGACTGGGTTTGAAAATACTGACCGGCCGTGCACCTCAGGGTGAAATGCAGAGATCACAGCTAAATGAACCCGTATGGATGAAACCATCAGTCCTTCCTGCTTTAAGTAAAGCAAGTAGTCCAAAATAAAGGCCGTGAGGACTCTGTAGGCAAAACACCTTTCTGCGTCAACCAGATTGAGAACCTCTTCCATGTAGCCAGATAGGCGGTTCTAGTTGATGGCTTTCTGCTGCCCAAGAGCATCTTCCAAATTGGAGCTGGACAAGACTGTTCTGCCTGGTTCAGTCATGGAGCTTCCATGCCGTCAGGTGGAGAGACTTGAGGTTCGGGTAGAGCAGGCGGCCATGGTCCTGAGAGATCAAGTCTGGGAACCTCGGTAGGCTGAGCAGTGTGTCCACCAAGAGTTCCAGCAGGGTTGTGAACCAATGCTGGCACAGCCAGACCAGAGCTATGAGGATTAATCGCGTTTTGTCCCTTCTGACCCTGAGCAGAACCTTGTGTATAAGAGAAGTGGGAGGGAACGCGTAAAAGAGCCTCCCCTTCCAGGGAAGGAGAAAGACGTCTGTGGGTGAGCCCAGACTGTGCCCCAGGAAGGAGCAGAACTGAGAACACTTCCTGTTGTGCCTCATCGTGAACAGGTTCACCTGGGGAAACCCCCACTTTTGGAAAACAGTGTTCAAGACGTCTGGATCACTCATGATGGTTGACAAAGCATCTGCTGAGGTGTCTGCCAGCTTGTTCTGCAACCCGGTAGATAGTTGGCCTCCAGGTGAATGGAGTGCGCTATGCAGAAGCCCCATAGGCTCCATGCTTCCTGACAAAGGGGGGAGGAGCGGGCTGTCCCTTGCTTGTTCATGGAGAACGTTGCTGTTGAGTTGTCCGTGAGGATCGATATGCAGTTGCCCTCTAAGTGGGGTCGGAACGGGGGCTGAACAAACTGCCCTTAGCTCTCTCACATTGATATGTAAGATCAGCTCCTCTGGTGCCCAAAGGCCCCGAGTGCTGAGGGACCCCAAGTGAGCTCCCCAGCCCATCTCTGAAGTATCCGTGACCAGGGACATTGAAGGGGTGGGCCTCAAAAAGGGGATGCCGGCACATACCATCTTCTGGTTCAGCCACCACCAAAGGGCCGAAATTACCAATGGCAGAAGTGTGATCACCTTGTCCAGAGGATGTCAGTCCAGTATGTACACCGACACGAACCATAATTGGAGTGGTGTCAGCCAGAGTCATGCATGTTGCACCACTTAAGTACAAGACACAATGTGCCCCAGAAGCTTCAAGCATTTTCCTGCTATGGTCATGGGGGAATCTCTCAGACTGTTTATGACTCTGAATCAGCTTTCCAGGAGGAAGGCTCTGGCCTGGTTCGAGTTGAGAACTGCCCCTATGAACTTTTGCGTATTTATCAACAGCCCCAGGTTCCGAAAGGCTGATGGGATCAGTTCTACGTGCACCTCCGCCTGATCCCTGGATCGACCTTTGATCAGCCAGTTGCCCAGGAAGGGGCAAAAGCTTTCTGGAGAGGGTGCACATATACACACACCAGCGTGGAATGGACATGAGCAAGCCCTCAAAGAAGAACTGAAGCTACTCACAAAATTCAGGCCAGGCACTGGTCCTAGTTCTCTGGGAGGGCTGCAGGGTGCTGGCCTTGTGACCTTGTTCCCAGCAAGCGCTCCAGGTGTAAAGGCGGTGTGGAGGAGGCTGTTACCTCCTCCCACTGCTCTGGCTCTGGGACGCTCTGCTCTCCAGGCCTACCGTCTGCTCCATTTGGAGCGTGAGCCAAACCCTGCATCAGAGCCCAGCGTAACCGGGGGCAAAATCTGCAACCAGGCACGAGATTAGAAGCAGCTCCTCTTGGCCTCTGTCTCCCTTTACCTGGAGTGAGATCCTGGGCCCAGTGAAGTCCATGGGAGCTTTGCCATTGATTTCCAGAGAGCCAGGAGTTCACCCTGGTGGCTCTTGGCAGAGGCTCCCCTGGGCTTTGGGCAGCTAGAGCCAGGCTGTGCAGCATTAAAGGACTGGAAAACCTGCCTGACCATGAGAGACTCCAGGCGCTCGATCTGCTTAGCTTCAAGGGAAAGTTATGGGGCGACCTGATCCCAGCGTGTAACGAATATTTGATAATGGGCTCGTCCGTCTCTAGCAGACAAAGGTCTAACCCGACCCAAAGGCTGGAAGCTGAAACTAGACAGGTTCAGACTAGAACTAAGGTGCAGATTGCGCACAGGGATGGTCGCTAACCATTGGAACAACTGACTGTATCTGCTCTAGTTCAAACACATTAATTCAGGGCAGTCGCACAGCCTGTGTTTGTCCAGGGGCGAGACCAGATGATCAGGGATCCATTCTGGACTTGACGCTAGGAACCTGGGTAGCGACAAACAAGGGTCCAGTGAGGCTATGACCCTTGGCAGCCCGTGCGTGAGCCTCCAGCCCGGGCAGACAGACTAGCCAGGCTCAAGCCAGCACGCACACATAGCCGCGTGGCCGTGGCAGCTCCAGTGAAGGCTCAGGCTAGCCACTAATGACCACGTGCTAGTGCAAGCTGGTCACGCCCCCCCCCCCCCCAACCCAGCATAGCGAGTCCCCACTGTCTAGCTATGCAGCGGGATGCTCTTGTCCTAGGCACTGGGCACACGGTCAGCTCAGAGGGTGACTCCCCAGCTCAGCGGCACCACCTGGTGGCCAGCCCTGGGGTCGCCAGGCTGGGCAGGATGCCCTGGGGTCGCTGGGCTGGGCAGGATGCCCATTCAGGATCTAGGCCCCTCACTGGGGGGGTCAGGCTGCACTTGGGCCTGCGCCCTCCAGCAGCAAGTCCCGCCCTGCTCCTGCCCAGCGTGAGGGGGCTGGGGGGCAGGAGTGCAAACCCCCAGTAGGTGCGTGCACAGAGCAGCTCTTCGGGGGGCAGCCGGGGCTCAGGGTCAGCTCGGCAGATGGAACGGGGCCACCTGAGCGCATGGGAGAGGCGCTGCATCGGGGGTGGGTGCTACAGCGAAGTGTGAGCACCTGAGGGCATCGGGTTGTCCCCTGGGGAGACTCAGGTACAGGGAGCAGCCCCTAGGGGAGACACTAGTCCAGGGTATCTAGGGGAATGGCTGTGGGGTTTGGGGTCTGGCGAGTAACCAGCTGAGGGGACAGGTGCTGGAGGGGAGGGGGCAGGGTCCAGGTGAGCACAGGGGCAGTTTAGGGCCGGGATTCAGGGAGCTGTCTGTGAGACGTGGTGGGGGGATTGGGGGTGATGTTGGAGAAGGACCCACATCGTCAAATGTGACTCGGGTCAGGCCCTGCCTCGGACCAAGGACTGGGTCCCTGCCCAGAGCAGGCTGTAGAGGTGGGACTGCCCCCCCCCCCCCCATGTGGGGAAGGGCGGGAGGCAGGGATGTGGGAGCCGTGTACAGCCTGTTCCGGTGCTATTGCTTTGAGTGGGGTGGGCTGCTGCATGCGAGCGGAGGGGGAAGAGGGAGGTTTTGGTGGCGGCCCTGCCCTGGGAGCTGGGCACTTTGGCCTCACCCCTCACAGTCTGAAGGGAGATGGGGAAGGCCCCAGTTGGTGCAGCACCGAGGGTCTGGTGCTGAGAGCAGCGTCTGCTGCTCCTTCCCCTGCTTCCTTGGCTGAGAGCAGCAGGGATTTCAGAGGCAGCCTGGGCCCAGCTGCCTGATGGAGTGAAATTCAGTCCCCATTCTGCTAAAACCAAACAGCTGCTGCTTGTTCTGGCAGGAGGAAGACCCGGCTGCCTGTGTGAGGTCACCCTAGTCCTGGGCATTTCAGGAAGGTTTATAATGGGGCAGGTTGAGCACCGACAGGTGTGAAAACTCTGCCACCTCCATGCTTTGGTTCTAAAAGGAGTGGGGAAGGAGGGGCCCCCACAGAGAGGAGTGTCCAAGAGAGGCCCCTGGGGTCTCACACACAGGGAGGGAGCAGCCGCCCCCAGCAGAGAGGAGTGTCTGGAAGAGGCCCCTGGGGTCTCTCCCAGCAGCCTGGGCAGAGCCGACTCAGCAGAGTTGTGGCCACTGATGCAGACCAAAGAAGCAGGAAAGCTGGTTTTATTGATGAAGAATCTCTTTCAAGGAGCTGTCCCGTTCCCCACCCCGGGAGTGGCAGGGCAGCCGCTTTCCCTTCATGTTTAACAGTGGAAGCTCAGTATCAAAATAAGAGAGGTGAGAGAAGCCTCAGTGAGTGCAGGGGCGGGGGGAGGGGGGTGTTCAGGGTCCCAGAGCGGATGAGGGGGTGCAGGATGCAGGGCTCCGGGGCCCAGGGCAGGAGATGCTGGGGTGCGGGGTGGAGGGTTAGGGGGTGGGGGAGCAGGCGAGTAAATGAGCTTTGAGACCTGCAGACTCAATACTTCAGAAATTCAACACTACAAAAATACTGGAGACCTCGGACGCAGGCACTTGGGAACGAGGAGCAGCAAGGGGCGCTGGCTGGGGGCTGCTCCAGGGGCAGGCAGGTCCCTGCAAGTAGGAGGCACAGTGGGGCAGGGGGCGCAAACCTAGAGATTAACCCCTTGCACCCTGGAGACAGGGAAGCGCAGCCAGCAATAAGGCATCAGAGGTGAGGGGTGGGTTGGGGCAAGAGTCACTAGGGAAGCAGTTTCTGTCCCCACATTGCACGACTGGCCCCAGGGCGGAGCCGGGTGAGAACCGTCTCCAAGCCCGACACCCAGAGATGCGGAACCCAGAAAGGCACAAAGGAAAACACCTGAAAGGTAAGTGTGGGGGGAGGGGCGTGGGGGGGCAAAGGGGGGTGTGGAGCTGGGGGGAAGGGGCAGCCCCAGCCCCGCAGGGCTCGAGGCAGCTGCATAGGTGAGCCCCAGCTCAGGCCTGCAGAGCTCCAGCCTCCTCGTGCCCCACGGTGCGCCAGGCGCGTGGGCCGTGCCCCAAGCAGAGTTCAGAAGCGGGTGCCCGTGGCGCTCTGGCTGGCGGTGAAGCGGAGCGTTGCTGGTGCAGCACCCCTGGGGGCAGCGGTGGGCAGTGTCAGATGAGTCGCCAGCTGGGCAGCAGGCGAGTCGGTGATCCAGGCAGGCCCTTGCTCAGGGCAGGCCTGTGTTAAATAGGAGGCGGCGGCAGCAGTCTCTGCGGTGAGTGGGGTGGGCAGTCTCAGCTCATGGCCACGCTCCCTCAGTTCTGCCCCTCGTCCCGCAGCTCTGAGGGCAGGAACTTGTACTGCTGCTGCCGGATCATGGCCAGCTTCTTCCGGGCCTCCTCCAGCTCCCGCTCCTTCCGCAGCATCTCCTCCTGCGCCGCAATGATCTGCCAGGGAGAGACTCCGGTGAGAGCCCCGCCCCTGGGTCCTGGGGCCCTGCGAGCACCGGCTGGGGCCCGCCCCGCCCCTGGGTCCTGGGGCCCTGCGAGCAGCGGCCGGGGCCCAGCCCGCCCCGCCCCTGGGTCCTGGGGCCCTGCGAGCAGCGGCCGGGGCCCGCCCTGCCCCTGGGTCCTGGGGCCCTGCGAGCAGCGGCCGGGGCCCGCCCTGCCCCTGGGTCCTGGGGCCCTGCGAGCAGCGGCCGGGGCCCGCCCTGCCCATGGGTCCTGGGGCCCTGCGAGCACTGGCCGGGGCCCGCCCTGCCCATGGGTCCTGCGAGCACCGGCCGGGGCCCGCCCTGCCCATGGGTCCTGGGGCCCAGCGAGCATCGGCTGGGGCTCCCCGTCCCCCTGGTTACGGACAGCTGGCGTTGGCCACGCCAGAGAGGTGAACGTTGGCTCGCAGCGAACCAACTCCTGCCGAGGGCAGCGGGCTGGACTCTTATTTCCTCATCCTGACCCTAGTGTCAGATCCAGGGCTACGCAGTATTCCCAGGTTTACACTGAACCTGACTGCCCCACCCGTCCCCCATGGCCGGCGTCCCCCACGGGAACAAACATACAGGATGCCCGGGATATGGAGTGTAAGAGCTGAAAAGTGGGACTCTCCCCACGGGCCCCACAGAGCCGCCTCCAGGCCGGGGAGCTGGAGTCTCGCCCAGGGGCCCCACGGAGCTGGCCCTTGTTATGTAACTACCAGGAATATCCAGCTCCAACAGTTACTGCTGACATTCTGGCAGGGATATTAAACCGCATGCTCAGCGCTGGAGCCAAACTCTAACCGCCAGAGCCCAGGAGGAGGCCTGATGTGGGGCAGATTATCCTACTGCCGGCTTCTTGCACCCGCCTCTGAGGTGTTTGGTGCTCCTGCTCCAGGCACGACAGGGGCCCGGGCCTCACTCTGTCTGGCAATTCCTGTCCTGACATCCAGTGACGTCTCGACCCCAGCCTCATTCTCAGCCGCGCCCCCCCCCCCCCGCCCGGAGGCGCCGGCAGCATCTTGCCGCAGCAGAGAACTTTCCAAGGGGAAGGCAGAGGTTTGGGCAGCTCTTGGCCCTGAGACTGCGAGGGAAGTATATTCTCTGGCTGTATCCCCTAAATAAGCAGCAGTGACACAGTTAAGGGATAAGGTAGAGGAGTTGTTAGGTTTCAGAGGCAACACGCCCTAGAACGAAGGGGCATTTCCCCACCTCAGGGCTGCTGTTTCAAGCTGCCTGCAGACTCCAGGCATGACCCCCGCTCCTCACCTGCGCGATCCCCCCGACCATTTTCTCCTTCACCACCACCGTCTCGTTCTCCTGGTCCTGGAAGGCGGCTGCTTTCTGGGCTGCCTTCACCAGATGGTCCGACGCCCTCTTCACGGCGTTGCCAGCGGCCTGGGCAGAAAGGGAAGTGGCACAGACTCAGCAAGGGGCACGGTTCTGTGACCGGCGAGTGGGCAGCCACCGCCCAAGATGGGAAGAGCAGGGCTTGCTGAGCTCCTGGGGGGAAGGTTGGGGTAGGCTGGCAAGGGGAGGGGCCAAGGGCTGGGGGGGGGGGGGGGGGGCACGGTGCAGGCTCCAGGCATCAATGAGGGGCAATAGGACGCGTGCTGGTGGCTGGGAGGACGGGGGCAGCGGGTGGGATGTAGTGACGCAGGGAGCTGGGGACTCCCTGCAAGTGCGGGGTCAGGGCACAAGGCGGGGGCCTGGGCGCAGGGGGCTGCAGCCGTGAAGGTGGCTCTGCTCTCGTGCCCCCAAGCTGTGGGTCGGGCAGGCGCTGGGAGCTGCCGGGGACTCCTGTACATGGCCAGCGGCGCAGAGGTGGCGGAAATGCTGCTCATGGCCATTTCAGGGCCCAAGTCAGGCAGAGCCGGGCCCCCAGTGGGGGCAGGGCAGGACTCTGTACCACGGGAGGGGACAGGGCTGCCAAGAAGGCCTCTGAGCCGGACGACAGGCACCCCGTGCCCCAGAGCCAGGGCCTCGCGCCCCCCCCCCCTTAACTCCTCGAGTGCCAGAGCCAGGAGCTGCCTGTGAGCATGCCCCCCGTTTGCCTCGCCAGGGCCAGGGGGTCTCACTCGCCCACCCCAGTAAACCCCTCGCGTGCCAGAGCCTGTCTCCTCCCCCTCACAGCCAACCTTTTGAGTGCCACAGCCTGAGGGTTTGCACCCCACGCCCCGCGTCCTATGCTTGCTGGAGCAGAGTGCCCCCAATTCACCCAGTCGTCATTAACCCGTAGGGTCCTAGACAGCGTGGGGTAAAGCAGGCGCCACCCCAGCACTGGTAACCCTGGAGTCCGTGCCGTGGAGCAGGTGATCCGGCGCAGCCCAGTGCAGCTGGGAAGGGAACTGTTCTCAGTCGCTGGCAGCAGCCTTGGGCTCGGTGCCCTGGGGGTGTTAATTCCCCCAGGATGAATCATGCCTTATTAATACCCGGGCAGGCCGGGATATGAGCGGCAGGGCTGATATTTCACACCACACTCCTGGGGGGAGGCACACAGACCCTGACAGGGTGGGGAGCTCCACTCACCCCACGTGCTGCGGTGGGAAGGGCCCTGCCAGCACCAGGACGCCGGCCCTGCTTGGGATGCCCCATCCTGTGCTGCGCATGCGCCCCAGCACCGGAGAGCGCCCCCTGCTGTCCCCAGGGGAACCAGCCTCCCCCCGGGGGCCTTCCGGGGCAGTGGGCTCAGAGACTCACCTGCAGCCGCCTCATGGCCTCAGAGTCCTGGTCAGCCTTCACCTTACAGGCCACCAGGAGCTGCGCTGTGGAGGCGGCCACCTGCTTGGCGGAGGAGATGAGTTTCTCCTCGCTGGCGTGGCCCTGCACCGCCGCGTTCGCAGCCTCACACAGGTTGTTGGTGGCAGCAGCCACCATGCGGGCCTGGCAGGGAGAAAGCGATGGGTGAGTGGGGAGGGGCCTGGAAGGGCGAGGTCCTGGGGGAAAGCAAGGAAGGGGCGGGGCATGTGGAAGGGTGAGGTCCTGTGGGGGGGGGGGGGAGGGGGGAAGGGAACGGGGCGCATGGGGGGGCGAGGTCCTGCGGGGGTGGGGATGGGGCATGTCGGGGGGAGGTGAGGCCGTAGGGTGGGGGCAGGTAGGGGGGCACATGGGGGGGTCCTGAGGGGGGAGGGGACGGGGCGTGTGGAAGGGCGAGGTTCTGTGGGGGGTGGGGAGCGTGGAGGGCAGGGCATGTGGAGGGGGCCCAGGAGGGAAGGCAATGCCCAGGGTGGGGGGCAGATGGGAGGGAGGGAGAGGAGTGACCTCTGTGCCCCGCTGCAGCTGGTGGGAGGAAGGAAGGGGAGCGAGGGGCAGGATCTCACGGGAAGAGGCTCCCCACAGAGAGGGGGACGGCCCCCCAGTCCCAAGGAGGGAGGACATCAAGCGGGGAGGAACCTTCCCCCCACCCTGGGGCAGGGCCTGGGGACAGTGACCCCAATACTCACGGCTGAAATGAGCCCCTGGGACCACTGGCCGTCGTCCACTGCATTGGCGGGGATGGCACCCACCTGTGAGAGCGAGGACAGGGTGAGTGAGCCCTGCTGTGCCCGGACCCCTGCCCGTCATGGTAATGGCGTGGGGCCCAGGGAGTGGTGCAGGGAGCATGCAGCCCTTCTCTGTTCCTGGCCCCAGGACCCCATGGGCACAGGCAGCCCTGGGCCTTGTCCTGCTCTCCAGAGCATCCAGCATCTAGGGAGGGGTACCTCTGCGGCAGGGCACTCCAGGGCTGCCTGCCCCATCCCACCGAAGGCACTGGGCCTGGACAGCAACTCAGCGCCAGATGCTCCAAGGCCAGATGGGACCATTGTGAGCATCTTGTCTGATCTGGATACCACAGGACTAGTCTGACCCCCTGCATAGCACAGGCCCCTTACAGGGCTTCCTTGGATTAATTCCTGCTTCAAGGCCAAGGCCAGGGCTTGAACGAGAGCAGATTCTTTAGAAAAACACCCAACCTGGATTTCAAAAGTTTCCAGGGTTAGAGAATCCACCACAGCCTAGGGCAAGTTGTTCCAGTGGTAACTACCCATACCGGCACCTTATTGCTGGCTTCACTAAATCTTTTGTCTGTAGACTGAAGAGCCCTCTGCGATACCCTGGCACTCCCTTATTCACGGGCCACTGAACGATCGAGATGCTAAAGGAGCACTCAAGTACAACAAGGCCATTGTGGAGAAACTAAATGAATTCTTTGCATCTGTCTTCATGGCTGAGGATGTGAGGGACATTAACAAACCTGAGCCATTCTTTTTAGGTGAGAAATCTGAGGAACCGTCCCAGATTGAGGTGTCAGAGGAGATTTTGGAACAAATTGATAAACTAAACAGTAATAAGTAGGGCTGTCGATTAATCACAGTTAACTCACGTGATTAACTCAAAAAAATTAACTGTGATTAAAAAATTTAATCTTGATTAATTGTACTTTTAATCGCATGGTTAAACAATAGAATACCAATTGCAATTTATTACATATTTTTGGCTGTTTTCTACATTTTCAAATATACTGATTTCAATTACAACACAGAATACAAAGTGTACAGTGTTCACTTTATATTATTTTTATTACAAATATTTGCACTGTAAAAATGATAAACAAGGAAATAGTATTTTTCAATTCTCCTCATACAAGTACTGTAGTGCAAACTCTATCATGAAAGTGCAACTTACAAATGTAGGGGTTTTTTTTGTTACACAACTGCACTCAAAAAACAAAACAATGTAAAACTTTAGAGCCTACAAGTCCACTCAGTCCTACTTCTTGTTCAGCCAATCGCTAAGACAAATAAATATGTTTACATTTACAGGAGATAATGCTGCCCGCTTCCTATTTACAATGTCATCTGAAAGTGAGAACAGGCATTTGCATGGCACTGTTGTAGCCGGCGTTGCAAGATATTTACGTGCCAGATGCACTAAAGATTCATATGCCTCTTCATGCTTCGGCCCTCATTCCAGAGGACATGCTTCCATGCTGATGACGCTCGTTAAAAAAATAATGCGTTAATTAAATTTGTGACTGAACTCCTTGGGGGAGAACTGTATGTCCCCTGCTCTGTTTTACCCACATTCTGACATATATTTCATGTTATAGCAATCTCGGATGATGACCCAGCACAGGTTGTTTATTTTAAGAACACTTTCACAGCAGATCTGACAAAAGAAGGTACCAATGTGAGATTTCTAAAGATAGCTACAGCACTACCCAAGGTTTAAGAATCTGAAGAGCCTTCCAAAATCTGAGAGGGACGAGGTGTGAAGCATGCTTTCAGAAGTCTTAAAGGAGCAACACTCTGATGCGAAAACTATAGAACTGAACCACCAAAAAAAGAAAATCAACCTTCTGCTGGTGGCATCTGACTCAGATAATGAAAATGAACATACATCGGTTCGCACGGCTTTGGATTGTTATCAAGCAGAACCCGTCATAGGCATAGACGCATGTCCTTTGGAAGGGTGGTTGAAACATCAAGTGACATATGAATCCTTAGCGCATCTGGGACGTGAATATCTTGTGATGCCAGTTACAACAGTGCCATGAGAATGGCTGTTCTCACTTTCAGGTGACATTGTAAACAAGAAGCGGGCAGCATTATCTCCTGCAAATGTGAACAAACTTGTTTGTCTGAGCGACCGGCTGAATGAGAAGTAGGACTGAGTGGACTTGTAGGCTCTAAAGTTTTACATTGCATTCAAAAATAAAACAGTTATTTTTTGTACATTTAATTCTACATTTGTAAGTTCAACTTTCATGATAAAGAGATTGCAGCACATTATTTGTATTATAGTATTTTTCAATTTACCTATCTTCTGTTTTTCACTGTGCAAATATTTGTAATAAAAAATAATAATATAAAGTGAGCAGTGTACACTTTGCGTTCTGTGTGGTAATTGAAATCCATATATTTGAAAATGTAGAAAACATCCAAAAATATTTAAATAAATGGTATTCTGTTATTCTCTAACAGTGCAATTAATCGTGCAATTAATTTTTTTAATTGCTTGACACCCCTAGTAATAAGTCACCAGGACCAGATGGTATTCATCCAATAGTTCTAAAAGAACTCAAATGTGAAACTGCAGAACTACTAAGTTAGTTTGTAGCCTATCATTGAAATCAGCTCCTGTACCAAATGACTGGAGGATAGCTAATGTGATGCCAATTTTTAAAAAGGGCTCCAGAGATGATCCCAGCAATTACAAGAAGGTAAGCCTGACCTCAGCACCGGGCAAACCTGTTGAAACCATAGTAAAGAAAAACATTGGCAGACACAGAGATGAACATAATTTGTTGGGGAAGAATCAACATGGTTTTTGTAAAGGGAAATCAGGCCTCACCAATCTACTAGAATTCTTTGAGGGAGTCAACAAGCATGCGGATCCAGTGGATGTAGTGTACTTAGATTTTCAGAAAGCCTTTGACAAGTCCCTCACCAAAGGCTCTTAAGCAAAGTAAGCTGCCATAGGATAAGACAGAAGGTGCTCTCATGGATTGGTAACTGGTTAAAAGATAGGAAACGAAGGGCAGGAATAAATGGTCAGTTTTCAGAATGGAGAGAGGTAAATAGTGGTGTCCCCCAGGGGTCTATACTGGGACCAGTCCTATTCAACATATTCATAAATGATCTGGAAAAAGTAGTTAACAGTGAGGTGGCAAAATCTGCAGATGATACAAAACTATTCAAGATAGTTAAGTCCCAAGTAGACTGCGAAGAGCTACAAAAGGATCTCTCAAAACTAGGTGACTGGGTAACAAACTGGCAGGTGAAATTCAATGTTGATAAATGCAAAGCAATGCACATTGGAAAACATAATCCCAACTATACATATAAAATGATGGGGTATAAATTAGCTGTTACCACTCACGAAAGAGATCTTGAAATCCTTGTGGATAGTTCTCTGGAAACATCCACTCAATGTGCAGTGACAGTCAAAAAAGCAAACAGAATGTTGGGACTCATTAAGAAAGAGATAGATAATAAGACAGAAAATATCATATTGCCTCTATATAAATCCATGGTATGCCCACTTCTTGAATAAAGCATGCAGATGTGGTCATCCCATCTCAAAAAAGATGTAGTGGAATTGGAAAAGGTTCAGAAAAGAGCAACAAAAATGATTAGGGGTATGGAACAGCTTCCATATGAGGAGAGATTAATAAGATTGGGACTTTTCAGCTTGGAAAAGACGACTAAGCGGGGATATGATTGAGGTCTATAAAATTATGACTGATGTGAAGAAAGTAAATAAGGAAGTATTATTTACTCCTCCTCATAACACAAGAACTAAGGGTCACCAAATTAAATTAATAGGCAACAGGTTTAAAACAAACAAAAGAAGTATTTCTTCACAATGCACAGTCAACCTGTGGAACTCCTTGCCAGAGGATGCTGTGAAGGCCAAGACTATAACAGGGTTAAAAAAAGAACTAGATCAGTTCATGGAGAATAGGTCGATCAATGGCTATTAGCCAGGATGGGCAGGGATGGTGTCCCTAGCCTCTGTTTGCCAGAAGCTGGGAATGGGCGAAAGGGTTGGATCACTTGGTGATTCCCTGTTCTGTTCATTCCCTCTGGGGCACCTGGCACTGGCCACTGTCGGTAGACAGGACACTGGGCTAGATGGACCTTTGGTCTTACCCAGTATGGCCATTCTTATGTTCTTATTGAGGAAATACACACACTCACAAGGATTACCCCAGGAACTGCATACAATAGAAACCTCTCAGAGACTGCACTACACAATGGGAACTGTTGAGCCAGGTCACAGCAAAAGATCTTTTCAGCAAGTTGGAAAAAGATATAAAAGGAGGGAGTGACATCATGACAGGACCTCACCACCCACAAAAGAGAACACCTGGAAACATCCAAGGAACAAAGACTGAACTGAATCATAGAATCATAGAATCTCAGGGTTGGAAGGGACCTCAGGAGGTCATCTAGTCCAACCCCCTGCTCAAAGCAGGACCGACCCCAACTAAATCATCCCAGCCAGGGCTGTGTCAAGCCTGACCTTAAAAACTGGGGGAAGTGCTGGTCCCAGGCAGGAAAGAAGGAAGCCTATCTATGTAGAAAACCTTGGTGGACTGTTTATACTATCTAACAGGGCGAGACACTGCTTAATTCAAATCCTATCTAATATATTAGGCTTAGACTGTGGTTTTGTTTTATTTCTTATGGTAATCTACTTTGATCTGTTTGATCACTTAAATGCTATCTTTCTGTAGTTAATAAATCTCTTTTATATTTTACCTAAAACACTGTGTGTTGTTTGAAGTGCAAAAGGGATAAATCTCAGCTCACGAACAAGAGCTAGTGCACATCCACTTTCCTTTGTAGAAGTGGTAGACTGGGTAATAAATTCGTACTGGTCGGGTTTTGACCAGAGCAGGACGGTACAGCTCTGGGGTCCTAGGCTGAAGAGCTGGGGGCGTATTTTGGCTGTAGCCGCTCCATTGTGGGTTCATGAGTAGCTGGCCAGAGCATTCATGAACACAGCAGGGTGGGGTCCCTGCTTGTGGATGGTGGTGAGAGTCCAAGCTTGGGGGGCGTGGCAGTCTGTCACAACGTCACAGTGCAAGAGGGAACCCAGATTGGTAAAACAGAGGTCTCAGCTGCACCCCAGTTCCAGGTGGCACCCCGGGGGGACCAGTCACACCCTCTATTATCAAATATTTGTTCTTCCTGGAGGTACTGACACACTGTGGGTAAGTCACCCCATAACTTTCTTGAGAGGCTAACCAGACTGAGCTCTTTGAACAGGTTTTCTATTCCTCTAATCATTCTCATGGCTCTTCTCTGTGTCCTCTGCAATTTATCAACATCCTCCTTGAACTGTGGGCACCAGAGCTGGGCACAGGATCAGTATTGGTCTCACCAGCGCTGTGTGCGGAGGTAAAATTCCCTCCCTGTTTGTCTACCCAAGGATTGCGCTAACCCTTCGTGTCCCAGCATCGTGCTGTGATTGTGCTTGGAGAGGATGTCTGTGCAATACCCAGAGCGGGGCTCGGAGCCTGGCCGGGCTCCTCGAGTAGCAAGTGCCACAGCTCTCATAGCCTCTCCCCCGCCCGGCAGCGTTACCTTTCCTTGAGCCACCAGCTCTCTCTGGGCCGCTGAGGCTGCCTTCACCAGGGCACTGGTTGCAGCAGCGATGGATTTCGCAGCCTCCAAGATCTGCTCCTCAAAGTTGAGACTCTCGTCCGCCTGCTGCAGATGGAAACAGAGGGTGTGAGCCCCGGTGGGAGAGGAGGGGAGCGCCGGGGACAGGTGGGAGGAGAGCTGAGCTGAGAGGTGGTAGGGGACCTGGGAGAAGGAACCTGGGAGAAGGAACAGGCAGCACTGTGACCCAGGGAGGGAGCCCCGTGGTGCCGGGCGAGGGGGCAGCAGGAGCGAGTGACACTGGAGAGCAAACCCTGGATATGGGGTGGGGCCCAGCTCTCCCCGCAGTGAAGGCCTTGGAGCCACACACGTTGATGGGGGAGCCCTTGGCTCGGTCAGGGCACAGCAGCCTCCAGGGGGCCTGGCAGGGACTGGCGAGGCCCCAGGACGGGATCCTGGTCTGCCAAGCCAGGCGCAGGTAGGGGCAGGGCAGCCGTACCTTGGGTTTGGCTCTTGGCTTCAGCTGCTCCAGTTTCTTGGCTGCAGCCTCAATGGCAGCTGCTGCTCCCAGCAGCTCATTCTCAGCAATGACCGTGGGATCCTCTGGGTCGACCCACTCGGTCCCTGTGGCGGGGTGAACCAAGACGTGGGACTGAGAAACCATTCCCGAGAACACAAACCAGACCCCACAGCACCATGGGCTGGAGACAGGACCCCAGAACCCTGGCTCCCAGCCCCCCTGCTCTAACCCACTAGATCCCACTGCCCTCCCAGAGCCGGGGATAGAATCACAGGAACATAACAATGGCCACACTGGGTCAGACCAAAGGTCCATCTAGCCCAGTGTCCTGTCTGCTGACAGTGGCCAATGCCAGGTGCCCCAGAAGGAATGAACAGAACAGGGAATCACCAAGTGATCCATCCCCTGTCGCCCATTCCCAGCTTCTGGCAAACAGAGGCTAGGGACACCATCCCTGCCCATCCTTGCTAATACCCATTGACGGACCTGTCCTCCATGAACTTACCTAGTTCTTTATTGAACCCACTTGTACTTTTGGCCTTCACAACATCCTCTGGCAGAGTTCCACAGGTTGTGTGTTGTGCGAAGAAATATTTCCTTATGTTTGTTTTAAACCTGCTGCTTATTAATTTCATTTGGTGACCCATAGTTCTTGTGTTACAAGACTTCCTTATTCACAACATTCATGATTTTAGAGAGCTCTATCATATCCCCCCCTTAGTTGTATTTTTTCCAAGCTGAACAGTCATATCGCTCTTCATATGGAAGCTGTTCCATACTCCAATTATTTTCCATTTCTAATGCATCTTTTTTTAAATGGGTTGACCAGAACTTTACACAATATTCAAGGTGTGGACTTACCATGGTTTATTATAGAGGCATTATGATATTTTCTGTCTTATTTTCGCTCCCTTTTCTAATGGGTCCGAATATTCTGTTCGCTTTTTTGACCGTCACTGAACATTGAGTGAATGTTTTCAGAGAACTATGCACAAGGACTCCAAGATCTTTCTTGAGTGGTAACAGCTAATTTAGACCCCATCACTTTCTGTGCATAGTTGGGATTATGTTTTCCAATGTGCATTACTTTACGTTTATCAACATTGAATTTAATCTGCCCTTTTGTTGCTCAGTCACCCAGTTTTGTGAGATCCCTTTGAACTCTCTGCAGTCAGCTTTAGACTTAACTACCTTGAGTAGTTTTGTATCATCTGAAAATTTTTCCACCTCATTTGTGAATATATTGAACAGCTCAGGTCCAGGTACAGATACTTGAGAGACCCCACAATTAACCTTTTGCCATTGTGAAAACTGACCATTTATTCCTACCTTTTATTTCCTGTCTTTTAACCAGTTACTGATCCATAAGAGGACCTTCCCTCTTACCCCATGACAGCTTACTTTGCTTAAGAGCTTTTGTCAAAGGCTTTCCGAAAGTCCAAGCAACACTATATTAACTGGATCATCTTTGTCCATGTCTGTTTGACCCCCTCAAAGAATTCTAATAGATTGGTGAGGCATGACTTCCCTTTTCAAAAGCCAAGTTGACTCTTCCCCAACATATTGTGTTTATCTATGTGCCTGATAATTCTCTTCTTTACTGTCGTTTCAGCCAATTTGCCTGGTACTGAAGTCAGGCTTACTGGCCTGTAATTGCCGGGATTGCCTCTGGAGCCTTTTAAAAAAATTGGCGTCACATTACCTATCTCCCACTCATCTGGTACAGACGCTGACTGAAGTGATAGGTTACATACCACAGTTGTTAGTTCTGCAATTTCATATTTGAATTCCTTCAGAATTCTTGGGAGATACCATCTGTCCTGGGGACCTTTTACTGTTTAATTTATCAATTTGTTCTAAAAACTCCTCTACTAACTGACAATCTGTATTCCCATGTTCACCCTTTTAACAAAGCTATAATGGATTTTGTACAAAGTATGCCTTGTAAGGTATCATTTGAAAACTCATAATTTACTGATCATTACTGTCCCGGTAAAATATGCACAGCAACATTGTATGTAAAGTTATAAGATTCTAGAGTTTAACATTACTGAGACATATTCCAAGTTTAGAAAAGCAGGCACAAAACAGTTCCTCAAAGACAAAAGGCAAATTGATGCTTCAGCCAGGTGTCAACAAAATCAAATGGACTATCATCTGGTTAAGTGGCCATTCTTTTGAGGAAAAAGGGTGTGAGCGAGAAATTTACATCTTGGCAAATAAATAGCTTGGCAAATAAGTTGCCATCTCCCCAGACTTTCTGTCCCCTGAACCCTAGCTGGAGATGATTCTCAAAGAGGAAAAGATATAAAAATGGGGAACAGATGCGCCAAATCATCTCTCCTGATACCTTTATTCATGGTATCAACAACACTTGAAGGACAAAGGAAGCACCATTGGACTGGAGGAGGGATCCTGACACTAAGATTGTTGAAACGTGGTGAGAAAGAGTTTTTGCTTTGAATTCCCGTAGCTTGTTAAGTTAGGTGTTAATTGCATTTACCTTTTATTTCTTTGTAACCAATCCTGACTTTTATGCCTCATCCCTTGTAATCACTAAAAATCTATCTTTCTGTAGTTAATAAACTCGTTGTATTGTTTTATCTAAACTAGCGTGTTTGGACTGAAGTGTTTGGGAAACACCATTTGTGATAACAGGATTTGTGCACATCATTTTCTAATCATGAAATGACAGATTTTCTATGAGCTTGTGTTGTCCAGAAGCAGAGAGCTGGGCAGTACAAGCCGCACATTTCTGGGGGAAAGTCTGGGACTGGGAGTTTGCTAGTGTTGCCCTGCAGAGTAATTCATGGGTGGCTGGCAATAGCACTCACACAGTAGAGCTGGGAGTGGTTTACGTGCTGGAGGCTGTGTATGAACAGACCAGCAGTGGTTGCTCTCACAGCGAAGCAGTGTAAAAGGCACCCAGGCTGGAGAATTGAGGGGACACACCTGTTCAACAGTCCAGATTGTACCCTGGGGAATGTCATCTGACTCCTCATTCTGGGACAGTTCCTCAAATCTGTCACCTAAAGACTGGCTCAGGTGTGGGAATCTCCCTCCCATCCTCTGCAGCGAAGACCAATACAGAGAATTCACTCAGCTTTTCCGCAATGGCCTTGACTTCTGAGTGCTCCTTTAGCACCTCGCTCGTCCAGTGGCCCCGCTGATGGTTTGGCAGCTTCCTGCTTCCCATGTGTTGAAATTTTTTTTTTTGCTGCTAGTCTTTGTGCTCTTAGCTAGTTCTTCTTCAAACTCTTTCTTGGCCTGCCCTGTTGTACTTCTACACCTGACCTGCCCGAGTGATGCTCTTGCCTATTGTCCTCGCTAGGATTGGGCTCTCGGTTTTTAAAGGGCATCTTTTTGCCTCTAATCGCCTTTTTTACTCTGTCGTTTAGCCATGGTGGCCTTTTTCTGGTCCTCTTATTGACGCCCAGCTCCCTCCCAAGCACTGGGTCATAGTCTCAACTGAGATCTTAGCCACTGAGATGGAGCCAGTGACCAAAGAATGACCACAGCTCTGGAGCTGGACTTTACCTTTCATGGCTTCTGCAGCCTGGATGAGCTCGGTGACGGAGCCAGCCACCCGCTTGGAATATCCAGTCAGCTGCTGCTTCAGCTCGTGACTTGGCTTCTGCAGGATCTGGGGAGGGAGAGGACTGTGAGCAGAGGAAGGCTGTGTCCCCAGAGAGACAGCCCCCCAGGGGACATGGCTGTCAATATCTGGGGTTACTCCATCCAGGACCTTTCACAAACCTAGGGTTGTGTCAGCCCCCAGCCTCTCTACCTGCTGAAACTATCCCCTTGTTCCCCAGAATACCACCATTTGGAACAGGAACCGGCAGCCCAGGGGCCCATTTATCCCTGTCTCTGGTCCAGCTACCACAAGAACCTCTCAGTGGCCATGGAATGACAAGTCTGTACGGGAGTTTCCCCTCCTCCTGGCAGGTGGGGCTGGCTTGTGCACTGAGGTATCATGTCCATTGTTTTAACCCTTCCTGCAGTGAATTTAGTTGGTATCATTCTCCACAGAAATGACTGATCATTTCCTGAACGCTGCTGAGCTGGTGGTTTCCGTAACATCTTGTGGCGGGGAGTTCTGCAGGTTAAGGTGATGCCCCCTTCCTCCATGGTGGAATTATCCAATCCAGAATCCCCTCCTCCGGAGTAATTTGACTTCCCCTGCCCTGGGTTCCTGTAGCTGAGACCCTGTTCCCTCCTTGACCACCCCAGGTCTGTCTGCATGCCAGGGAAGGCTGCTTGTCCCACACCTAGAGGCGCTGAAGTCTGGCCAGGCAGGTGCCGAGCCTCCACGAGTGCAAAGGGCACATTGCAGGAGATGCTAGGATCCCACACTGCAGCCAGGGCCCATCTCTTCACATGCCCAGTCTGGCTCTGCAGCGGGGCCAAACCGTGGGCACACGCTGCCCTGCGAAGGGCTGGGCGCTGGCCGGGCACATGCCCGTGGTTAATGCCCATGGCCACGTGGGGCTCAGCAAGTGCTGTCACCGAGGGTGGGGTCACTGAGGGGCGAGGTCCTGGAGAATGGGGCTCAGAGAACACGGCAGTGACCCCCAAACCACCCAGGGGGCACACAGACAGTACACCCCTCTCCCGGGTCACTGGAACATGTGTGCACACGTACACACATGCACACAGAGCATGTCCCTGCCCCCGGGTGACCCAGCACACGCGTGCACACTCAGCACCCTCCCAGACCCACGTCACCCGGAACACGTGCACACTCAGCACCCTCCCAGACCCACGTCACCCGGAACATGTGCACACACGTGCACACTCAGCACCCTCCCAGACCCACGTCACCCGGAACATGTACACACGCGTGCACACTCAGCACCCTCCCAGACCCACGCCACCTGGAACATGTGCACACGCGTGCGCACACAGCACCCTCCCAGACCCACGTCACCCAGAACATGTGCACACGCGTGCACACAGCACCTTCCCAGACCCACGCCACCCGGAACATGTGCACACGCGTCACACTCAGCACCTTCCCAGACCCACGCCACCCGGAACATGTGCACACGCGTGCACACTCAGCACCCTCCCAGACCCACGCCACCCGGAACATGTGCACACGCGTGCACACTCAGCACCCTCCCAGACCCACGTCACCTGGAACATTTGCACACGCATGCACACACAGCACACACCTAGGCCTATATCACCGGGAGCACGTGTGGACACATACATAGTGAGCACACATTGAGCACACCCCTACCCGTGTCACGCAGAATGTGTGCACAACAGTGCATGCGCACAGAGCACACTCCTGGCACGCGCTCTCACATGCACCGCTAGTCCCCATCACCTAGCGCACGTGTTGTGTCCCACACCCCGCCCCACTCCCATCCACCCCAGCTGTGTCACTCGGTGCTCACGCAGAGTGGAAACCTAGCGCCATTCGGGCACACGCCCGCACGTGGGCTGTGAGCAAGGCTCATGCTGGGGCAGACACACGGGGTCACTCCAAGCACCACTGTACTCACCGGCTGAAAGGGTGGACAGAACAGAATACAGAAAAGAAGAGAGTAAAGCAGTGAACAGCCTGCAGGGGCAGTGCCAGTCAAAGGCCCCTGGGGGCTCTGAACATGCATGTGGAGAGAGGGCCTCATCCCGTGGGGAGAAGGGAGCCTGAGGGGCAGGGGTCTGCCTGGGAAGGGTTGGGACTGCCAAGGGAGGAAGTTGTGTGTGCAGCGGAAGGAAGTAAGGGAGAGTTCTGTGTCATGGGTGAGCCATTCGGACCATCTAGTCTGACTTTCTGCACCGTGAGCGCCAGAGGGGAACCCCACCCCCCAGGGATTCCTGCATCAAGCCTTCATTAGACTGAAGAACCCCTGGCTAGCAACAGTCTCCTCTCTGGGCAGGTAACTGTAGACAACGGTCCAGTCATCTCTCATGTAAATTAAACAGATTAGGCTTCTTCAGCCTCTCAGAGTCAGGCCAGTTTTCCAGACCTCAAATCACTCGTGTAGCTCTTCTCTGAACCCTTTCCAATTTATCAACATCCTTCTGGACACGTGGACCCCAGACTGGACACAACATACAGTACCGGTCCCGTTAATGCCATAGACAGTGGTAACACCAACTCCCCACTCCTACTCAATATTGCCCTGTGCATCCATCCAAGGATCACAGCCACTCTCTTAGCTTCAGCATCGTGCTGGAAGCTCATGTTCAGCGGGCTATCTAGCATGATCCCTAAGCCCTTTTCAGGATCCAGTCCCTCATCTCATAAATGTGACCTGCACTCTTGGTTCCTAGACTCTCATTTTAAGGTCACACAGGACCATTAGTTTAACTCATCTAACCTCCTGTATAGCACAAGCCAGGGAACCTCACCCAGTTCCCCCAGACTGAGCCCAGTAACTTGTGTTTGACTAAAGCACTTGTCAGAAAGGCACCAGTCTGGATTTGAAGCCATCAAGAGACGGGGAGTCCACCGCTTCCCTTGGGAGTTTGTTCCCAGGGCTAATGTCCCACTCTGATAAGAACGTGTGCCAGATTTCTCATTTAAATGTGTCTGTTTTAATATTTTTATGAGTCCTGTTTGCGCCCGGTGCGCTGCATTGTTACCCAGGGGGTGTAAACGGGCTGTTTGTTCTCAGGGCAGGCAAAAAGACAGATCTGGGTGTTGCCTGGCTGTTTGGGTCTTGGTCCTCACATCAATAGAGCCTCTCTCTGAAGATACAAGGGTAGATCCAATCGCTCCGACACTGACACATAGCAAGCAATGCCCCAGAGGGACAGGGACTTCCCCACCTCTCTGCAGGGAGGCGGACTGGCATTTCCCCAGCTCAGGTACAGCAGAGGTGTGAGGTGGGGGATAAGTGCTGGCTGCTGGGAAGAGTCGGGGCTCTCACCTGGAGTCTAACGAGGAGGACAACTGGAGAGAGAGAGACAGAGCTTGAACAATGGGGTTCAGTAAAGCTTGGCTGGGCTCTAACCTTCAGTTCTCTCTGCTAACTTAAGGACTTCCTATGCCGCATTGACATTGACTAATAAATCCTACCGTTCTGGCAGCGCTGTGAGAATGTCGCTGCAGATGCTGGCAAGGTGCATTCATCCCTGCAGAGTGTACAAGTCTTCACTGGGGCCTGTCTCAGTTGAACTTGCTGAATGGAACTCATGGGGTGAAGCAGGAGTGTTGCAGGCCCAGAGGTCCGGCTTAAGGAGGCGGTCAAGCCGCGTGGCTTATGCAAGAGTGAGATCCCTTGGGGGGTCTAGCACACTGAAGGGTTCCTCCAGGGACTGTTCAAAAGCTGGGGCCATAGCACCAGTCCTGTGGATCCGTGACAGGTGGTGTCAGCGGTGGGATGCTGAATGCTCCAGTAGCATTTTGCAATAAGTGACTTGCAGCAGTAAAACAAGGCTAGTTAGAGGAAGCAGCAAGAAAACGGTGTATAGCCGCCTCCCTAAGAAGGGCATTGCAAACCAGTGAGGGAGAGAGGGTTAAGCATTGGGAAGCTCAACAAGGTGCAGCGGATTGCACGGCTGGAGAAGGATCATCAGTCCAAGAAGCAGGTTCCAGACCCACGCAGGGTTCCAAGAGGCTCTGAGAGTGACAAAGGCAGCAGCAGAGTGTCCTGAAGACCCGGTTCCCCGTTCAGCAGGGGGTCTTCACAACCTGACTCCCCATCGATAGATTTGAAGCGGTGGGAGTTGGAACTGAAAGCGAAGGACCCACTTGTGGCCCAATCAGCACAGAGCTGCGGCCCATGTAACATCCTCAGGGCCTCCAATGAGTGCAACTTACCAACTGATCCCAACTGCTCTGGATAAATGACCAGTCCCCAGCATCATTTGCCAAGCCCCTATTTTGGTGCAACTCCAATTTTACCAGTACCGATTTGATATTTTTTCCAGATCACTGATACAGGCATTGAATGGCACTGAGGCAAGAACAGATTCCTGCAGGACCCACTAGAAACTTCCTCGCTGGATGACATTTCATGTTTCCTGAACTGATAGGTCAGTAGACCAGTTCTTAAAGCAATTTCAGATGGTGTAACAGGGTGCTTGGAGGGCCGGGGGGCCTAGCGGTTGGCGTGGCTGCCTTCCAGACCCTTGCTTCCCTGGCCAAGGTGTCTCAGTCCTTAAGGGACCCGGGAGCTCCCTCTCCACTGGGTCCCAGCCGAGGGCCGCGTGTGAAGCAGCCCCCGAACAGGGAGCTCCCGGCAGAGAGTCTCAGTCCATTGCCCTGGGCTACTCCCTACCGCTGTGGCCTCTCTAGTCAAACCATTTTAGAGGCTTAACTCAAGCAGCACTCCCCCATGGACCTTGGGCATCCTGCCATGGCCTCAGGTTCCTCCAGGCAGAGGGCTGTAAGTTTGCCAGGGCCGAACCCCAAAACACTCTATTGTCCAATCACCCCGTTTACTCAGATGCTGGGTGCTCAGTACGTTAACCTACAGTCACCTTTAGCATCCAAACTTGTGACCTCAAAAAACACATTTGTCTGACCAGACCTATCTGCCATTAAACCATGTTGATTGGTGTTAATCATGCTATGGTCCTTCAGTTCTTTACTGACTGTAACCTTTATCAGCCTTCTCAAGATTTTGCCCAGGATCAGTGTCAGCCTGTGGTTACCTGGGTCATCCAATTTACTCTTTTTAAATCTTAGCACAACACTGGCTGTTTTCCAGTCCTTTGGCGCTTCCGAGATTTGATAAACAACATTAATGGTTCAGAAAACTCCTCAGCCAATTCTTGAATACTCGTGGGTACAAGTTATCTGTCCCCGATGATATAGAAATGCTGTTAACATCCTCTCTAACTACTGATGGAACAGAAGCTATTTCATTGTCACTCTCATATACGAATATAACATCCCACTTCTTTCCAAATACAGAACAGGAACAGCCATTGAATACTTCTGTCTTTTCTGCATCATGATAGATTGTTATGAGACAAGGATGGTAAAACTGACCTAGACCACCCTAAGCTTTTCGTGATACCGTTAGCTTCCTTTATCAATTGTCTGCCTTTCCTAAATGCTATTAAGAGCTCTCCACGGGGATGGTTCATAGAGTCACAGAGTTTAAGGGTCCATTAGATCATCTAGCCTGGCCTATTGTATATCACAGACCAGAGACTTTCACCCAGGTACCCCGCACTGAGCCCAGTGACTTGTGTTTGACTAAAGCATAGCTTGTGGAGGGTGAGGACATAGTTCTGGGTGTACGAGGGGAGAGCTCCACAGGAGGAGGAGTGGAGAGTCTGGGGGGGATGGGGAAGAAGGATCCCAGAAGAACATGCTACAGAGTGACCCCATCGTATGCTTGGGCTCCCCTGGAATGCCGCCAGGAGATGGAAGCTGGGAGGAGGTGCGGTCACTCACCACCAGCACATGCTCCAGCAGCTCCAGGTACCCGTTGGCGCACTCCTTCCCGTAGCGCAGCGCCCGCAGCCGCACGTCCGCACTCACCTCAGGGTGGTAGGCAGCTTCCTGAAAGCCAGAAAGAGTGAGCAGCGCCGAGTCCTGCTCTCCACGCCGCGCCGAGCCCTGCTCCCCACGCCACACCGGCCACACAGCCCTGCCCATCACCTAGCGCCGTGCCATGGAACCCACACTCTCTAGTGTCTGAAGGACCCACTACCCTCTAGTACCCTCCAGCAGCCTATCACCCTCCTGCCCTGCCCCCCGGTGCCGCCCTGCAGCCTATCGCCCTCCTGCCCTGCCCCCTGTGCCCCCCCTGCAGCCTATCGCCCTCCTGCCCTGCCCCCGGTGTCCCACCTGCAGCCTATCGCCCTCCTGCCCTGCCCCCCGGTGCCCCCCCCCCCCCCCCCCCGCAGCCCAGCACCCTCCTGCTCTGCCCCTGGTGTCCCCCCTGCAGCCCAGCGCCCCCCTGCCCTGCCCCCGGTGTCCCCCCTGCAGCCCAGCGCCCCATGTCCCCGCTGTACCTTGCAGGAGCGCAGCATGTCAGCGATGGCGCGGCGGCTCAGGTTGGCCGTGGCGATTACATCCTCCTGCCGACACGAGTTGCCAGCGGCCACGGCCTTGGCTGTTGCCATGGTGATGCCTTTGGTCATGCGGATAAAATCCTCTGGCGTGGAGGTCTTGGCGGGAGGCACCTGGGCGCAGAAAACCTGAGACAAGAGGCGGGGATGAGACCAGGATGGGTGGTAGCAGGAGCAGGCTGGGACGGGGGCACAGAGTTACGGCTGCGCAGGGACCACAGCGCAGTCACTGCCCGACTTCCGAGTGCATCGCCGGCAGCGCCAGCTCCACCGAGACTGACATGCGACGACGTTCTGGGCCTTGGAGGTGGGGTGAGGGGAGAAGGTGCTGCCGGTGCGCAGAGGGACCGCAAGGTCGGGGGGGGGGGGGGTAGCGGGTGCTGCCAGCGCACAGAGGGGCCGCGAGGTCGGGGGGGGAGGGTAGCGGGTGCTGCCGGCGCGCAGAGGGGCCGCGAAGTCGGGGGGGGGTAGCGGGTGCTGCCGGCGCGCAGAGGGGCCGCGAGGTCGGGGGGGTAGCGGGTGCTGTCGGTGTGCAGAGGGGTTGCGTGCCCGGGGAGGGCGGCAGGCTCTGCCGGTGTGCAGAGGGGCCGTGTGGCCGGGGGGGAAGGGGCCATTTCACTTCACCCCTGGGCTGGGTGCAGGGTGCAAAGGCAGCTGGTGAGGAAGGGGCAGCTCCTAGCAGAGGGGGGCTGGCCCGGCCCGTGCTCACCGCTAGCTCCTGGCGGATGTGCTCTATCGTGGCCTCCAGCGCACGGGTCCCCTTTGTGGCCTCGTCCTCCACGGCCTTCACCGTCTTCAGCAGGGAGGTGACGTTGGTGACCATCACCTGGCAGACAGAGAGGGAGGCTCAGTCACCCGGCCCGGGCAGCGCTGGGAGCTGACAGCCCCAAGCCCCTGTCCCCAATCCGCCTGCCACAGCCCAAGCCCCATATCCCTCTGCTCCGCCACCAGCTCCCCTCCGCCCGCCACAGCCCATATCCCTCCGCTCCGCCCCCAGCTCCCCTCTGCCCGCCACAGCCCATATCCCTCCGCTCCGTCCTCTGCCCGCCACAGCCCATATCCCTCCGCTCCGCCCCCAGCTCCCCTCTGCCCGCCACAGCCCATATCCCTCCGCTCCGCCCCCAGCTCCCCTCCACCCTCGGCCCGCCACAGCCCATATCCCTCCGCTCCGCCCCCAGCTCCCCTCCACCCTCGGCCCGCCACAGCCCATATCCCTCTGCTCCGTCCTCTGCCCGCCACAGCCCATATCCCTCCGCTCCGCCCTCAGCTCCCCTCTGCCCGCCACAGCCCATATCCCTCGGCTCCGCCCTCTGCCCGCCACAGCCCATATCCCTCCGCCCTCTGCCCGCCACAGCCCATATCCCTCCGCTCCGCCCCCAGCTCCCCTCTGCCCGCCACAGCCCATATCCCTCCGCTCCGTCCTCTGCCCGCCACAGCCCATATCCCTCCGCTCCGCCCTCAGCTCCCCTCTGCCCGCCACAGCCCATATCCCTCCGCTCCGCCCCCAGCTCCCCTCTGCCCGCCACAGCCCATATCCCTCCGCTCCGTCCTCTGCCCGCCACAGCCCATATCCCTCCGCTCCGCCCTCAGCTCCCCTCTGCCCGCCACAGCCCATATCCCTCCGCTCCGTCCTCTGCCCGCCACAGCCCATATCCCTCCGCTCCGCCCTCAGCTCCCCTCTGCCCGCCACAGCCCATATCCCTCGGCTCCGCCCTCTGCCCGCCACAGCCCATATCCCTCCGCCCTCTGCCCGCCACAGCCCATATCCCTCCGCTCCGCCCCCAGCTCCCCTCTGCCCGCCACAGCCCATATCCCTCCGCTCCGTCCTCTGCCCGCCACAGCCCATATCCCTCCGCTCCGCCCTCAGCTCCCCTCTGCCCGCCACAGCCCATATCCCTCCGCTCCGCCCCCAGCTCCCCTCTGCCCGCCACAGCCCATATCCCTCCGCTCCGTCCTCTGCCCGCCACAGCCCATATCCCTCCGCTCCGCCCTCAGCTCCCCTCTGCCCGCCACAGCCCATATCCCTCGGCTCCGCCCTCTGCCCGCCACAGCCCATATCCCTCCGTCCTCTGCCCACCACAGCCCATATCCCTCCGCTCCCAGCCCACATCCCTCCCCTCCGCCCTCTGCCCGCCACAGCCCATATCCCTCCACTCCAGCTCCCCCGTGACCCTCTCCTCCCCAGCACCCCCCCCACACACCCTGCTCCCACAGTGACCCCTTCCTCCCCAGCACCCCCACACACACCCTGCTCCCCCCAGTGACGACCTCCTCCTCCCCAGCACCCCCCCACACACCCTGCTCCCCGCAGTGACCCCCTCCTCCTCCCCAGCACCCCCACACACACCCTGCTCCCCGCAGTGACGACCTCCTCCTCCCCAGCACCCCCCCACACACCCTGCTCCCCGCAGTGACCCCCTCCTCCTCCCCAGCACCCCCCCACACACCCTGCTCCCCGCAGTGACCCCCTCCTCCTCCCCAGCACCCCCACCACACACCCTGCTCCCCGCAGTGACCCCCTCCTCCTCCCCAGCACCCCCACCACACACCCTGCTCCCCTCAGTGACCCCCTCCTCCCCAGCACCCCCACCACACACCCTGCTCCCCTCAGTGACCCCTTCCTCCCCAGCACCCCCCCACACACCCTGCCCCCCCAGTGCCCCCCTCCTCCTCCTCCCCAGCACCCCCACCACACACCCTGCCCCCCCAGTGCCCCCCTCCTCCTCCCCAGCACCCCCCCAGCGCCCCCTCCTCCTCCTTCCTCCCCAGCACCCCCCCCACACACCCTGCTCCGCCTTCCTCCCCAGCACCCCCCCACACACCCTGCTCCCCCTTCCTCCCCAGCACCCCCCCCACACACCCTGCTCCCCCTTCCTCCCCAGCACCCCCCCCACACACCCTGCTCCCCCTTCCTCCCCAGCACCCCCCCCACACACCCTGCTCCCCCTTCCTCCCCAGCACCCCCCCCACACACCCTGCTCCCCCTTCCTCCCCAGCACCCCCACCACACACCCTGCTCCCCCTTCCTCCCCAGCACCCCCACAAACACACCCTGCTCCCCCTTCCTCCCCAGCACACCCCCCCCAAACACACCCTGCTCCCCCCAGTGACCCCCTCCTCCCCAGCACCCCCCCCACAAACACACCCTGCTCCCCCCAGTGACCCCCTCCTCCCCAGCACCCCCCCCACACACCCTGCTCCCCCCAGTGACCCCCTCCTCCCCAGCACCCCCCCACACACCCTGCTCCCCCCAGTGACTCCCTCCTCCCCAGCACCCCCCTCACACACCCTGCTCCCCCCAGTGACCCCTTCCTCCCCAGCACCCCCCCACACACACACCCTGCTCCCCCCAGTGACCCCCTTCCCCAGTTAACCCCCTACCACCTGCTTTCCTTCCCCCGTGCACCCTGCTCCTTCCCTCCCGCTATGTGCCCAGCTCTGCTCTTCCCCCATCTGCCCACACACTGACCTTGGCCGAGTTCTTCAGCTGGTAAACGGAGGGGTCGTCCCCAGCTTTGCCGGCCGCTGCCTTGGTGGCACTGATCAGGTCCCCAAGCGCCTTGGCCACGTCCTTGACTGCATTGATCAGAACCACCTGGGAAGGAGCAGGGCCAGGTCAGCGGCTTGGCTGGCGCCCCACAGTGACAGACAGGAGGGTGGGCTGAGAAGGGAACGAGCTGAGTGTGCCGGGGCACCAAAGGCCAGGCCCCACCCCAGCCCAAACGCCGTGTGGTCCCAGAGCCCAGCCCCATCTGACCTGAGTCTCAGGGTCCTCGGAGCCCAGGCTGGCAGCACCCAGCTTCACCACTTCTGCGAGGCGGGTGATGGTGGCCACGGAAGACTGGGCAGCCTGGGCCAGCTTCTCCTGGCTGGCAGTGGCGTTCTGCACCAACACCTTGGTGTCCTCCACCAGCGCCTTGGCTGTCTTCAGGATGCCCTCCCTGTGGGAGACCCTGTGGTCAGAGAGCAACGGCCCGCACCCGTCCTCTGCGGGTGTGTGCGGCACAGACAGGTGGGACCAGAGAGTGCCCCCCATGGCCTGCCCCACCCTCTCTGGGGGGGAAGGGGGTCACAGAAAGCACTGCCTGCCTGGTAGGGGAGTGGGAGGGGGAGAGCACAACCACGCAGCCCGCACCTGCTGTGAGTGTGTGTGTCAGTGAACGACAGTGTGTGTGTGTGTGGGGGGGGGGGGGAGAGAGTTGTGCCCTGCCTGCCACTTGCATCCACCCCTTCTGTGGGGGTGGAGTCAGACAGCATGGGGGGCACCCAGCCTCGCCCTCTGGGCTGAGCCATGCCCAAGGGACATGTGACAGGAGGATCATATAGCCAGCCCCCCGCGGCTGTGTTTGGATCGCCCAGCGGGCTCCCCGTCTGCCCCAGTACCGGTGGTCGGCGAAGGTCTCGGCGTTCTCCCGGTTCAGCGTCCCCGCGGTGGCGAACATGATGGTGGTGTCGAGGTCGGCGATGATCCCGGAGACGGCGCTGGCCGCGGTGATGCAGGCCTGGGTCCCGCGGTTCCCGGCCTGCAGGGCTGCCAGCACGTGGGACACCTGCCGGGAGGAGACTAGGATGAACCTGAGACCGACGGTGAGTGCAGGGACCCCGCTCAGTGCTGTCCCTGTCACAGCCCGTCACAGTTACGGCACCAGCAGACACTGCCCGGCAGATATAACCCCGGCTGGGCACCTCACACCGCTTGGCAGCAGCTGAAGCTGCTGGGCATTCATGCTCTGCCATGCAAACTAGACCCAGTGCCACCGCATGGGCTGGGTTGGAAGGGCAGCAAGCAGCTGGCACATATCAGGGACCAGAAGGGAAGCGCCAACATCAGACTCCCATGGACAGAGAACATGAGGGAGTCCAGAAAGCAGTGCAGAGGAGCTGGGGGGCACACACCGGGCACAGGGGTCTAGCGGGTACAGCAGGCATGGGGTGGGGGCACATGCCGGGCACAGGAGTCTAGCAGGTACAGCGGGCATGGGGTGGGGGCACACGCCAGGCATAGGGGTCTAGCAGGTACAGCGGGCATGGGGTGGGGGCACACGCCAGGCACAGGGGTCTAGCAGGTACAGCGGGCATAGGGTGGGGGCATACACTGGGCACAGGGGTCTAGCGGGTATACAGCAGGCACAAAGGGGCCGGGGGGCACATGCTGGTCCAACTCCACGCTCTGTCCTCCCACTAGTTTTTCTGCCCATGCCCCCTCCCCTCCTCCCTGCCAGCCGCGCGACGCTCACTCCTGCCAATCACCTTCTCGGACACTTTGCGCGCACACTCGATCAGCTCCTTCTTCGTGTAGGCGTCGCTGGGGCTGCACTGCAGGGCTCCGGCCTTCGTCACCAGGGCAGCGCAGCCGTGGCCCAGCTCCTGCACCCGGTTCTTGATGTGGGAGCCAATCTAGGAACCAGTGCACAGGGTGGCGTGACCCAGAGCAGAGTCAGCACCGCCCCCACCGGGGAACTGACACACCCTCGATAGCCAATGGGAAATCCCAACTTCCCCCCCGCCACCCCCCATGGAGACTCGCCCCAAGGGAGACCCCGCCCTTCTCCAACCCCCAATGGAAGATCCCAGCACTGCCCATTCCTATGCGGCCCCCGCCCCGTCCCCAAAGGGAGATCCCAGCACTACACTACACTACCCCCTCTCCTGCCCCGAAGGGGAGATCCCAGCACTGCCCATTCCTACACTGCACCCGCCCCGTCCCCAATGGGAGATCCGAGCGCTACTCATTACCCCCTCTCCAGCCCCCAGTGGGAGATCTCAGCGCAACCCATTATCTCCAGCCCCCAGTGGGAGGCCCCCGCGCTGCCCCCCTGAGGCTCCTGCGCTGCCCCCCCGGCGCCCCTCACCTCATCATTCTCGGCAGTGATGGCAGCGGGCTTGGCCTGGAGAGCCAGCTGCCCGTAGTCGCTGGTGAGCTGGTTGGCCAGCGTGCCCAGCTCATCCGGGTTGGTGGTGGATTTGGTGACCTGTGGAGAAAGAAGTAGTTCGGGACTATTTAGAAAAGCTGGACGAACACAAGTCCATGGGGCCGGATGCACTGCATCCGAGGGTGCTAAAGGAGTTGGCCGGTGTGATTGCAGAGCCATTGGCCATTATCTTTGACAAATCATGGCAATCGGGGGAGGTCCCGGATGACTGGAAAAAAGCTAATGTAGTGCCCATCTTTAAAAAAGGGAAGAAGGAAGATCCGGGGAACTACAGGCCAGTCAGTCTCACCTCAGTCCCTGGAAAAATCATGCAACAGCTCCTCAAGGAATCAATTCTGAACCACTTAAAGGAGGGGAAGTGATCAGGAACAGTCAGCATGGATTCACCAAGGGCAACTCATGCCTGACTAACCTAATTGCCTTCTATGATGAGATAACTGGCTCTGTGGATGAGGGGAAAGCAGTGGATGTGCTATTTGTTGACTTTAGCAAAGCTTTTGATACAGTCTCCCACAGTATTCTTGCCAGCAAGTTAAAGAAGTATGGGCTGGATGAATGGACGGTAAGGTGGATCGAAAACTGGCTGGATGGTCGTGCTCAACGGGTAGTGATCAATGGCTCCATGTCTAGTTGGCAGCCGGTATCAAGTGGAGTGCCCCAAGGGTCGGTGCTGGGGCCGGTTTTGTTCAATATCTTCATCAACGATCTGGAGTATGGTGTGGACTGCACCCTTAGCAAGTTTGCAGATGACACTAAACTGGGAGGAGTGGTTGATACGCTGGACAGGATACAGAGGGACCTAGACAAATTAGAGGATTGGGCCAAAAGAAATCTGATGAGGTTCAACAAGGACAAGTGCAGAGTCCTGCACTTAGGACGGAAGAATCCCATGCACTGCTACAGACTAGGGACCGAATGGCTGGGCAGCAGTTCTGCAGAAAAGGACCTAGGGGTTACGGTGGACGAAAAGCTGAATATGAGTCAACAGTGTGCCCTTGTTGCCAAGAAGGCTAACGGCAATTTGGGCTGTATAAGTAGGGGCATTTCCAGCAGATCAAGGGACGTGATTATTCCCCTCTATTCGGAACTGGTGAGGCCTCATTTGGAGTACTGTGTCCAGTTTTGGGCCCCACACTACAAGAAGGATGTGGATAAATTGGAAAGAGTCCAACGGAGGGCAACAAAAATGATTAGGGGGCTGGAGCACATGACTTATGAGGAGAGGCTGAGGGAACTGGGATTGTTTAGCCTGCAGAAGAGAAGAGTGAGGGGGGATTTGATAGCTGCTTTCAACTACCTGAAAGGGGGTTCCAAAGAGGATGGATCTAGACTGTTCTCAGTGGTAGAAGATGACAGAACAAGGAGTAATGGTCTCAAGTTGCAGAGGGGGAGGTTTAGGTTGGATATGAGGAAAACCTTTTTCACTAGTAGGGTGGTGAAGCACTGGAATGGGTTACCTAGGGAGGTGGTGGAATCTCCTTCCTTAGAGGTTTTTAAGGTCAGGCTTGACAAAGCCCTGGCTGGGATGATCTAGTTGGGGTTGGTCCTGCTTTGAGCAGGGGGTTGGACTAGAACCTCCTGAGGTCCCTTCCAACCCTGAGATTCTATGATTCTATGACCTGCAGGCAGAGGGGGAGCGAGAAGGGCCTGTCTCACCCAGGAACCGCCGGCCCTGCAGCAGCAGCGAGCCAGCCTGGCGCTGCCCTCGCACCCCTGGAGAAGGCCTTGCAGGGACTTGTGCGGCCACCGCCATCCTCCCCAGACAGAGAGGGGGTGTAATGGGGAGGCCCAGAAGTCACTGTCCGCCCCCAACACTCACCATCTCCTGAACCGTCACTGCAATGGCCTTGGCTGTCTTGACCATGGTGGTCTGGTAATCCACAAAGGTCCCGTCCGGCTCCCCCATGGGTCCCTCGTCCAGCTGCCAGAGAGAGAGAGCCGTTAACGGGATTCAGCCTGCTCCCCACTTCCCTGAGCCCCCCGCGGCAGGCAGGATCCCACAGTGCCCCAGCCTGGGCCTGCCACCCCATTTCCCCAAAGGCTCCCCCGAACATGCCCTCCCCGGACGGCACCGTGGGCAGCCTGCTCTGGACAGCAGCACGCGTGGCCCTCCCTGCCCCTTCTCATTCCCAATCACACTCAGTGCCGGGGTCACAGCCCAGTCTGAGGTTCGTAGGTTCCAAGGCCAGATGGGACCATTGTGATCATCCCGTCTGACCTCCAGCAGAGCACAGGCCAGAGACCTGCCCCCAAACAATTCCCAGAGCCTATCGCTTAGAAAACCATCTGATCTTGAGTTAACTGTTGTCGGTGATAGAGAATCCACACCCCGCCCCCCCCCCCGGGGAAGTTGTTCCAATGGTTAATTACTCTCCCCGTTAAAAACGTCCCCCTCATTTCCAATCTGAATTTGTCTCGCTTCAACTTCCAGACACTGGATTGGGTTAGACTTTTCCTGGCTAGACTGAAGAGCACATTAGCAAATTTCTGTTTCCCATGTAGGGACTGACAGACTGGGCTCCAGTCACCCCTTCACCTTCCCTTTGTTAAATAAACAGATTAAGTCCCGGAGCCTTTCACCGCAGGTATGTGTGCACTGCCCCCGCCTGGGCGACGGATTTGGGTTGACAGGGCTCGTGGTAGTGCTCTAGACCAGAGCTTCTCAAAGGGGGAGGCGCAGAACGTATTCTGGGGGGGTATGAGAAGCCGCTCTGCCTTCAGAGCTGGGCAGCTGGAGAGCAGCAGCTGCTGGCTGGGCACCCAGCTCTGAGCAGTGAAGAAGGGTGGCAATGCCATACCATGCCACCCTCACTTCTGCACTGCTGCTGGCGCCGCCTTCAGAGCTGGGCGCGCTCCACTCTGCCTTAGAACAGGGCAGCCGTCTATGTATTTGTGTGGGTGGAAATTACCACACACAGAAAGAAGGGGGGCACAATCCAATCAATTTGAGAACCACGGCTCTAGGAAGAGCTGCGTGGCCAGCACTCTGGAGCTGTGGCTTGGGCCCACCTGCCACCCTAGGACTCAAAGCCCAAGTGCTGACTATTACA
Organism: Macrochelys suwanniensis; assembly: GCA_033296515.1. Classification (NCBI taxonomy): domain Eukaryota; kingdom Metazoa; phylum Chordata; order Testudines; family Chelydridae; genus Macrochelys; species Macrochelys suwanniensis. The sequence goes on along the minus strand of CM065780.1, from coordinate 130,114,607 downwards.
GTGATTTTTTGGGTGTGAGGGTGAGCCCACTAGCCCACGTCTGTTGACCCCGGATGGGACACTTGCTGCTGTGGGCTGTGTAGACATACACTAAGGTAAATTTTCCAGTCCTTTAACTGCTCTCATGCGCCTGGGATGGGCCCATCTCGTTCCACGGGATGGAGGCAGGGACCCCAAATCCACCCAGCACTTTATCCCTGAGCCTGTGGGCAAAAGTCCCTGGATTCTAGAGCACAAGATGGGAGCCATCAGGAAACAGCACCTGCCCCTGCCCAGGCCAATCCCTCCCCGCCTCGCCCTGCAGCCCCTCGCTGTGCATTCTGTGCTCCCCCTTGCCTGGTTTATGGCCTGGGTGATGGAGTCCACCATGCCCCCGACGACCCCAGCAGCACTGGCAGCCTCATTGAGAGTGGTGGTCAGGTCCTCCACAGCTTCCTTCATCATCTGCACAGCCTCCTCCAGCGCCTCCTGCGTGTGTGCGGCTTGCTGCAAACACAGGCCTGCGTCAGGCCGCGGCAGCCACCGGCAGGGCACCGTGGCGGATGGGAACCAGCGACCGGGAGCACTTGGGCCTGTGCTCACGGAACCCTCCTTGGCCGCCTCACGTGCACACGCCCCACCATCGTGTTACACACTCGTGACTGGGGACATGCCTACAATGCCCTGCTGCGGGCCACCCTGCACAAGCACACACCACCTCCGCACAGGCTCTCACCTGGCACACGTCCCTGAAATCACACACCAGTGCAGCGTGTGAGCCTCGCACGGGCCAGGAAGGATTAACGAGCCGTGGTGCGCTTCACCGCCCCTGCCCCTCGCCCCTACATGAGCTGTCAGGCCTGGAGGGGGCGGTAAAAGGGGGGAGCTGGCTCTAAGGGCTGGGAGTGACCGGGAAGAAGAGCAGTCTGCCTGGGCCAGCAGCTGACTGAAGGGCCGGGCGGCAAGAGGTAGGGCTGACCCTGCCTGTTAGTTCCCTTTGCTACCAGAACCCACTGGCAGGCTGCAGCTGGGGCCTGCCTGAAAGGATGTGGCTGAAAGCTGGGGATTCCTTTGGTTCGTGTCTATGTTGGACTTTGACTTGGGGACTCTGTCAGACCAGGCTGGCCTCCCAGTGACTGGGCCAGGGAGCTAAGCTACGTGTGCTGAAGAGTCCACTGGGGAAACTGAGGCACAGCTGCTGCAGTGGTGCATTGCACCATGAGGGGGTGCACAGGGATGGCACCTCTGCTACACACGCACACACCCACACCCACGCTCTATGGGACCATGCTGCAGGTGTGCACACCACCCTCACACAACTGGAGATGGGCTTCACCCCCGCCCCCACACACACACACTCAGACATGCTGGCCAGCACCCTGCTTTGGGCAGCCCCTTCCTGCTCTGGAGGGAGTGCTCCCCACACGCACCTTGGGGTTCCCGCCAGCCTCCTTGGCCGTGTACAGCATCTGCAGGGCAGACTCGGACAGCGTCTTGGTCTGGTCCAGGAGGTTCATCTGCTGCTGGGAGTTGAGCGTCTTGGAGGCAGCACCAACAGCGGCCAGAATGAGCGGCTCGAAGTACTGAGCCATCTGGGACACCTGGGGAAGAGCAGCATTAGTCCCAGGGGGGCCTGAGGCTAGTCCTCCTCACCAGGCGCCCCAACACAGGGTCCACCCCCCATGTCCGGCAGACACAGAACCCCAGCCCCAAAGCACCCCGGCCCCAGTCCGTTACCTTGTGTCCCAGCTGCGAGGCCTCCGCCCTGGCGGCGCTGGCCACAGGCTCAATCAGATTGCTGATCTCCTGAACAGCAGTGATCATCTGGTTGTGCAAAGCCTGTGGGAGGAGACACCGAGAAATAAGGCTGCCCCATGGCCCAGACCCCGGGGGCTGGAGTCACAGGGTCTGGCCAGAGGACCTAGAAGGGGAAGGGGGATGAAAGCCCAGGCCACTGGCCTGCCCCAGGAGAAGCAAGTGGTGGTGATTTGGTCACCGGACTATCCCAGAGGAGCTGGTTTGGGGGCTGAGAAGTTAGATTCCCCCACTAGGGGCCTGTCTAAACCACACCCTTTGGCACGTCAGGGCAGCGAGGCTGGTGCTGGCCACGGCGTGCCCTACTCAATGGAACCCCGCTCCATGTGATCACGGGGGCGCACGAGCGTGTGACCACGTGCCCCACACAGGAGGGGGTAGTTGATCCCCACAGTCACTTGGACAGGGACCCAAGAGAAGGGCAGGTCCCCGTGGGATCCGCTCTGCAGGATGCTCGGCACCCGTCACGAAGGCGGGGAGCCAGGCAGGGGCTGCGGGGAACTGGTGTGTGACGCCAAATCCCAGCATCTCTCATGGCAGCAAGGAGGGGCTCAGCCAGGAAGCAGCCGCTGCATCTGCCCTCGGGAAGATCCCGGGATCTGTGAGGTGCAGGCGCAGGGCAGGGTTCCAGGAAAGCTGGGGGAGCAGAGCCCCCATGAGGTAAGGCAGCTTCCAGACTCTGTGCTGAATTGAACAGCGGTTCGGTCAGTTTCCCCAGGTGTCAGGCTCCTGCTGGGAAGGGGAGCCCCTGAGTTTGGGGGGTGAGGCTGGGCAGGGAGCTCTCTCTAGAGAGCAGCCCCTCGTCTCTGGCCTTACCCCGAAGAGCAGGGGACAGAGGCACCCTGGCTGAGAGGAGCTGGGAGCGCAGAGCCCCGAGGCAAAGGGCCCATGCTGCCCCCCAGACTCACCTCCTGCGAGATGCCCTCTCGGGGGGCCAGCTGCTGGCTGATGGCAGCCAGGGAGGCCTGGTCCACATCCCGCATGCACTTGTTCAGCACCTCGATGGCCTCGTCGCACTCCCGCTGCCCGGGGGCCTTATCCCTGCGTGACAGCCACTGTCAGCCATGCCTGGGCCGGGACACCGCCTCGGCTTCCCCCTGGCCAGCGTGCAGGACCCCCAGGACGCCCAGGGAAAGGCCAGGCTAGCGCCCCAGGCTGTTCACCCCTTCCTTGCCTCCTCCCAGAGCCATGGGGAGCCCGCCCACTGGGCAGCTGCCAGTCCTGAACCAAGACAAGTGGCCCCGGCCTTGCTTCAGGGGAGCAGGAGCAGGAGCATGGGGCTGGAGGGGCTCATGGTTCTCCTGCAGCTCCATCCCAGCATGCACTGCTGCCTTTCACTCAGACTGGTCTCCCCATCTCCGGGCCAGCGCGCCGTCCTCCTTCCTTGCCCAGCGGCTGCTGTGGACACTGCCAGTCACACCCTCCCTTTCCTGGGCTCCCAACTCCCACACAGATCCCTGCTTCAGCGCCTGGAACGCCTTGTTTCCAGCAGGCAGGCACTGCCCAGCCCCGGGTGCACAACCGGCCGCCCCGGAGAGCCCAGAGGGAAATGGCTTGTGAGGCCGTTCAGTCCTGGACTGGGCTCCAGCAGCGGCGCCCGGTGAGATGAACGTGGCTGCTGCCCGTTCCGGAGCCCAGCTCCCTGCAGACCCAGGCAGACGTCCCTGCGGCCCTCTGACTCGTGGCGTGTTTCCAAGCCAGGCGAGAGGCATTGCCTGTAATCGAGATCTGGATCCCCAGCCTAGCCGGCAGCTCCGGGCAGCGGTCTGGGGGGACGACAGACAGCGCCGGGCAGCCGAGAGGAGAGCAGACCCCGGAGGTGAGACCCCAGCCATCGGCCTGCACTTACCGCATGTTGGTGATCAGCTTCTTGATGGAATCGGAGACAGTGCGGGAGTGACCGGCCAGCACCGACCACTTGGGCGGGTCCTTGGGGTTGACGGCCAGAGAGCGGGCCGTCTGGATGAGGCCTGCCGAGCTCTCCAGCATGGTCTTGGCAGAGGTGATGATGGGCTCCATGGCTCTGTGCCCCTGCCAGGGAGAGATGATGGCTGCTGTGACCCAGAGACACTGCCTGCTCCCTGCGACCAAGGCCCCCTGTCCTCGGCGATCTCCCCTCCCTCTCCGATTCCCCCCCCCCCCCATCACCCTCTCCCCATATCCCCTCCAGTCCCCCGAGACCTGCCCCATCCCCCCGCCCACACTCCTGCTCCAGGAGCCAACCCAATCCCACCCCCAGGGCTAGGGCTCTCGCCCAGGCCACGCTTCCCTCCTCCGCAGTCTGAGCTAGGTAGAAGCAGCCCCTGACACACCCCCACAGTGCCCAGTGGCTGCTAGCCCTAAGCAGGGCACACTCCATGCCCGCCCCGTGGCGGCTCTCACCTCAGGGCTGATCTGGGCAGGGATGGTGGCGAACTCCGGGTTGGAGGCGAAGGCTGTCAGGTTATCCACGGCCTCAATGAGGGGGGCGGTGGCTGCCCGGCATCGCTCCCGGTTGTCCTCGTTAAAGGCTCCGTCCAGCGCCTGAGACAACGGGAGAGACCAGCTGGTTACTGAAACGGGCCCAGACGCCAGCCCTGCTGCTCACTCCCCAGTGAGGTCACCAGCGACCCCCTGAGCAGCCAGCCAAGGGGGTGATGCTTCTCTCCTGCGCCGGCAGGCGGTCCCCCCATCACAGGGGGGCAGAGAGGTACCTTGATGGTCTTGACCAGGTTGGCCGTGCTGTTGGCCACCTCCTTGGCGGACTGGACGAACTGGCGCTTGGCGACGGGGTTAGCGGTGCGGGAGGAGGCCAGGCGACAGGTGTTGCACAGGGCCGAAGTGTGCTTGGCTACAATGGTGGCGGCCGACAGCACCTGCAGAGGGGGGAAGGGGTCATGCGTCATCCTGTCCAGCCCTAAATCCCAGCTCCAACCCTTCCTGCCCCCGCGGGAGAGGGGACCCCCTGCATCCCCTGCCTCACCCTTGCCTGCTCTCCCCCTCACAGAGCTGGGTCGGGGGTCACGTGCCATCCCAGCTCCAACCCCTCCTGCCACCAGGGAAGAGGGGTCTCCCTGCACTTCCCCACCTCAGCCCTGCCCATCCCCCTGTGCCCAGCTCCTCCCCCGAGCGGGGACTCCCTGCACCCTGCTCCCCCATCCCTACAGAGCTGGACCAGAGGACCAAAGCAAACGGGATGTTAGGAATCATTAAAAAAGGGATAGAGAATAAGACGGAGAATATCTTACTGCCCTTACACAAATCCATAGTGCACCCACATCTTGAATACTGCGTACAAATGTGGTCTCCTCATCTCAAAAAGGATATACTGGCATTAGAAAAGGTTCAGAGAAGGGCAACTAAAATGATTAGGGGTCTGGAATGGGTCCCATATGAGGAGAGATTAAAGAGGCTAGGACTTTTTAGCTTGGAAAAGAGGAGACTAAGGGGGGATATGATAGAGGTATATAAAACCATGAGTGGGATGGAGGAAGTGAATAAGGAAAAGTTATTTACTTGTTCTCATAATATAAGAACTAGGGGCCACCCAATGAAATTAGTGGGCAGCAGGTTTAAAACAAATAAAAGGAAGTTCTTCTTCACACAGCGCACAGTCAACCTGTGGAACTCCTTGCCTGAGGAGGTTGTGAAGGATAGGACTATAACAGGGTTTAAAAGAGAACTGAATACATTCATGCAGGTTAAGTCCATTAATGGCTATTAACCAGGATGGGTAAGGAATGGTGTCCCTAGCCTCTGTTTGTCAGAGGGGGGTGACGGATGGCAGGAGAGAGATCACTTGATCATTACCTGTTAAATCCACTCACTCCGGGTCACCTGGCATTGGCCACTTTTGGCAGACAGGATACTGGGCTGGATGGACCTTGGTCTGACCCAGTACGGCCTCTCTTATGTTCTTATGTCACCCAGCACCCGTTCCTGGACCAGCCCCACACAAAGTGGGGCCTGGAGGTGCCTAGAGAGCCCACTGTCACAGCCCCATCAACCCCCCAGGTGACAGACAGGGCCTGGCTGAGCCAGCAGGGCCCCACGCCCGGCACTTTCAGCAGGAAGCGCCTGGAGCCATGTCATTAACCAGCTTGGCTCTGGCCCCAGCCACAACCCTGGGCTCAGCCTCCCAGTCGCAAAGCCCCAGGGCTGGTGCCACGCCGTGCCCAGGACTCGGCCCTTCCAGCTGCTCCTACGTTCCGTGCCTGTGAGCGCAGGAGGGAGCCTGGTGCCCCAACTGCCTGCTCCTGCCCAGCGCCCTCACTCACCTGGGACTGCGTGCAGGCCGGGTCCACCAGGTTCTGGCAGGCCATCTGGATCGCTTGGTTGGCTCTGGCAAACTGTGTGGGGTCCACTAGGCCCTGCTGTCCGGCCTGGCTGTTAGGGTCCGAAACAGCCACCAGATAGGCAGCCTGGGAGCACCAGAGAGAGGGGAGAAGTTGGGAACAGCACCAGGGCCAGACAGGCTGAGGAGTCAGGGGTGAGGCAGCGCAGGGAGGGGCTCTGGGAGACAGTACAGAGGGGAGGGGTGGAGGTGAGGCAGCAGGGGAAGGGGCTCTGGGAGACGGCACAGAAGGGAGGGGGTGAGGCAGCAGGCGGAGGGGCTCTGGGGGACGGCCCCCAGGGGAGAGGTGGGGGTGAGGCAGCAGGGGAAGGGCATAGAGGGAGGGGCTCTGGGAGTCGGCATAGAGGGGACAGGTTTGGGGACACAGGTTGCAGTGTAGGGAGGGGCTCTGGGGCATGCAGTGGCAGTGCAGGGACGGGGTCTCTGGCAGCGGGTCCCAGGGCTGTTGTGAGGAGCCGAAGGCTGGGCTGGGCTGGGGTCTCTCTCACCTGAGCAGCGGCTTCTGTGAACCCGCAGAGCGCCTTGGAAGCTGTGCTGATCGACTCCCCGAACTCGGGCAGTTTGCTGTTCTTGGCATGCTGGGAAATGCCAGCCATGGCTTCGCCCAGAACCTGCAGGAGAGAGGTGTCCAGACACCCCCAAAGCCCCCCGCGAGTGAGCGTGAGAAGGCTTGGCTGGGGTGGACAGAGACAGACAGACATGCTGCCCCCTGCTGTGTCCAGCCTCTCAGCACCACCCATCTCTCTCCACTCACATTGCTCATACCATGGCCCTGGGCCCTGTTCTGGCCACCGCCCCGCTCTGCTCCCCATCTCAAGGGTATCAAGTTCAGGCTTCCTCTCCTCCCTTCCAGGCCCTTCACGGCTCAACGGGCCCCACTCACCCACTCTGATGCCATTCCCCCCTGCCCTGACTGAGCCAGCAGCCTGCCTGCCTGCTCCTCCCACAAACCTCTCCGCTGCTCTGGGCAGCGAGACCATCTCCCCTTGTGCCCTGGTGGGAACCAGCCTGCTAATGTGGGGCTGCGAAGGGCCCAGGAGGAGAGCTAGGCCTTCAGCACCAACTTCTCTGCAGAGGTCTTATCCCTCCCTGCACTGCGTGGGTGGGCGGGGCACCAGGCACACTGCGGGCACTTCGGGGAACAGCAGGGACAAGATGCCCTGGATAGAGACGTGCAGTCCACCTAGAGGAAACATGCGTCCCTGCCCCGGAGCTCAGCCAGGCCATGGGACCAGCAGCCCGGACCCGATGTTCAATGGGTGGAAGAGGTCCGGGCACCCAGGAGCACAGGGCAGGGGAGACCTCGGACACCGACAGAGACTGGCACGAGGAGAACAGAAGAAAAGCCTGCCCTGCACTGCGGCTGGCCCAGGCCACGAAGGGCCAGAATCCTGGAGGGGTTGGTCTCTGCACAAGAACCCGAGCCCCTGGAGCATTCCCCTGGGCAGGGCCCTAGAGAGACCTGGGTTGCCAGAGACAGGCAGAGCCAGCACGGGCAAAATGGCAGATGCCTGGACACAGGGTGAGAGCAAGTCACCGCACCCGGCAAGCAGGAGGGAGCGACTAACTCAATGGGCCTTTCCCAAAAGATACCAATACCCACCGTCCCCCTCCAAGCCTCAGCTCCCGCTGAATCTCCCGCCCCGATCCAGCTCCACCCACATGCCATGTGCCCCCTATGCCTCCATATCCCCAACCTCACCTTGGAGTTCTCCATGACGCTGTCCAGGCAGTTGAAGTAGGACATGTCGTTGACGGCCTGGGTGGGGTTCTCCAGCAGCTCCCGCACCGTCTGCAGGGGGAGACATGTCAGAGGGAGCAGCAGGGGGACTGAACAGTGAAGCTGAAAGTCCCCCTCATCCTCCATTCCCGAATGTTCAGAGCCCCAGCCAGGCCCCCACAATGTGATCAGTAGTACAGCCTCTTCCAGCAGGAAGGGCTCAGGTATCCCATCATCCCCCCGCCCACCCTCCCCAGCTCTACTGGTGCGTCCCCCGCTCGGGCCGCCCCCCGCCACCCCCGGTGCGTCCCCTGCCGCCCTCGGCTCTCCCAGTGTGTCCCCCGCCTCGGGCAGCCCCCTGCCACCCTCGGCTCTCCCGGCGTGTCCCCCGCCTCGGGCGGCTCCCAGGCTCTCCCGGTACGCCCCCGCCTCGGGCAGCTCCTCACCTCCAGCTCCCGCAAGGCGTTGTCACACTCCTTCTGGCCCGGAGCCTGCTGGGTGCACATTGTGATCAGCTGGTTAATGCTGTCAGTCACAGCTCTGCAAAAACGGGAGACACACTCAGGGGCCGCCTCCACCACCACCGACCCAGCACCACCAGCAGGGGGCACTGCAGTGCGCGGGGGCAGGAATCCTGCCTGTGGGGAGCTCCCGGCCGCTCCCTGCAGGAGACACTGCAGCACCACAGTCAAGAGACTGGATCGGGGTGAGCTCAGGGCAGCTCCAGACCTGACTGAGCCCCACAGATGTCAGGCCTGGCCTTGGCCTCACGCAGAGCAGCCCATCTCTGAAAATCCTTCACCATCTGCTAAGCTTTGCGTTGTCCAGTCCCCAGCACATCGCAGACAGAACCGGCCTTCAGGAGACACGCCGGTTCCCTTTCTGCCAGCCGCCTCACAGCAAGTGATCACCTGGTGAGCTGCTCTGTGCAGGGCAAACTGGCCGTGCCACCTACGTCAGAGCAGATCTGGCTGACGCGGGACTGCCCCATCGAACTCACACCGCTGGGACACAGGGTCGGGACTTTCAGAGCAGTGAATGTGTGCAAAGCCACGGCCTCCCCAAAATGCTCTCCGTAAGCTCCTCCCATCAGCCCTCTATGTTGGAGATCTGGGGATACAGAGTCAGAGCTAAGTGGCGTTGAGCTTTTGGACTGGGCTTCGCCCCATGACCTTCACCTCACCCATGATCCAGAACAAGGGGGTACTTTTCATTCTACCAGATGGAAGCAAGACTGCTCCCCTGACCTCACCGGGCCCACCAGCACAGGCCATCATCTGCTTCCCACATCGTCAGCATCGGCCAATCCTTCCCAAAGCTGGAGTGACCATCCCTACTGTGAGCACCCACAAAACCCTCACTGGATCAGCAAACTGGCCCAGCTGGACGCAATTCTCCGACTGCTACAACACTGGGATCCCGCCGGGCACCTCTACCGAAGCAGCTTACTGCGGTTCACAAAACCACTTACCAGCTGTCACCAAGTCCCTCCCAGGAGGTTGTTACAAGACCCACACTCCCTGCCCGAGTGAGAAGTGTGCAGAACTCCTCAAGTAACACGAAGCAAGTGGCGATTCAGATATCCCCACGCGTCTTCAGACGACGTGAACATTTCTAGCAGAGCAAGATGAGAGCAGGGTACCATGGAACGGAACACGTGATATCCAGCTGCAAAGCCAGGGCACCATGAGAGAGGATTGTGCTGCTCAGAAGCCTCCAGCTATGCGCCACCACCCCGCCTCTCCAGATAGCTTTGCTGCCCACCTGGCACACACCGCAGAGCTGGCTAAGGACCGGAAGGCTGAAGGAGAGGTGAAGAAACACTGGCGGGAATACAAACAGCACTACCGCAAACCGAAGGAGACTCCCAGCCTTCCACCGCAGCAGAAAGAGAATGGGTGACCCAAAACAATGCAAACAGGTACATCTCTCCTGAACTCCTGGAGAACCTGGGAAAAGCTATGGAGAGCCAGCTTTGTATCTAGTCCAGGGGTCTCAAACACGCGGCCCGCAGACCACATGCGGCCTGCGGAGTTATTTCCTGCGGCCCGCCACTGGCAGCCAAGCTCCAAACATTACTGAGTGTTTATATTTTATTAAAACCCCAATTTGCATTATAGTTTTTAAAAAGTTAATACATTGACTTTTAATAGAATACTATATTACTCTTCATTTTTTTCATTTTTGACTATACGTTTGTATCATTGTATGAAAAGGTTTCAGTGATGCGGCCCTTGGGCCAATTTACTAGTTCTCATGTGGCCCTCATGGTAATTTGAGTTTGAGATCCCTGATCTAGTCAGTCAGCAGAACAAAATACCTGAAATCTGGAGCAGAGGAAAAGCAACAGCCTTGCCAACACCTGAGAAAGATCCCTGACTTGCCACCACTTACTGCCCCGCCTCTGCTAAGCTGCAGGTACAAATATCCTTCAGAGAACTGCCCCCACCCTCGCTATCCTGAGTGCTGATCAAGCAGGTTTCAGATCAAATTGCAGTGCTGGTGATGAAGTGCTGGCACTCAGTGCCCGCACTGAGAATGGCTTCCAAGCCCGGCAGAAGACAGGTGCAGTATTCCTAGATTTTCCTGCTGCACAGGACAGGATCCGGTACACAGGCCTCCTGTGCAAACTGTCACTGGTCCTACGGAAGTGGGTTGTCTGACTGTGGGCCTGTCGCTCAGAGGCAGTCGGTTTCAAGAGTCACTTGGACGAAAACACAGCTTCTGGGAGTCCAACAATGGTCTGTCCTCGGGGCCCAGTTCTAGCACTGACGCTTCCAGGGACCGTCCCAGCACCACTCCCCGGCATTTTATTTACACAGACCACAGCCGTCTGGCAGTGCCGGACAAGGACTGCAGGCGCCTAGGAACGCTAACATGACAGAGACGGTCTAGGATTGTGGAAGGGGGAGACTTAACCTAGTATCAAAACGACAGTTTCAAGCTGCTTCCGCCTACACCAAACAGCCAAGGAACAGCTTCCTGGAGGGGACAGGCTGGTCTATGACCCAGGGCCTGTGTATCTAGGGGTGACGCTGGCCTGAGCCATGACAGTCCAGGAAAACCTCACTGGAAACAGAAGAAACAAACCGATGAGCAGCCAGCTGGGTCTATGTGGGAAGCGGGTGCAGATCCTGCCTTGTGCTGTCCCGAAGCAGGGTCCTGCTCCCCGCTGTGGCACTAGCAGACACACCGATGAATGAAGCCGTATGTGCAGGCTGCACCCGTCGGCAAGGGCTGCCTGGTCACTCGTGCCCTTCCCCCAGCGAGTCAATGGCTAAGAGACTCTGACTGTCTATGTAGATACAAACACAATGTATACACACAGGGTGCCTAATTGCCCAGCCAGAGGGCCCTGGCACTGCGGGCACTCGCTCGTCTCCCTCCCTGCGGGGCCGGACAGCAGGGCACTAGACTGTGAACGGCATCTCCTACCGTGCAGCGGCCGCCAGCTGGTTCTTGAGGTTGGGGGCACTGGGGTCTGCGGAGAGCGCCTTAGCGGCCAGGAGCAGCTTGCTGGAGGACATAGAGATGCTCTTCAAGTTCGACACCACCTGTGCCTGGTCCTCCTTATTCTGCAATCAGCCAAGAGACCCACCAGTCACCCCTGCAGGTCACTCAGAGCCAACCCTGCTCAGCCACAGCTCCTGGCCCTGCCCACACCTCCAGCAGCCCCTGCCAGGCTCAACCCACCGGCTGCCCCACCCAATTCAATCAGAACTTGCTGGTGTCCTCTACCACCAGCCAGCCACCCCCTTCCCAACTCCGCAAACAGCCCAACTGCCAGTCAGCTAACCCACCAGTCACACCGCCAGCCGGCCCAGGCACTGAATAGCCAGCCAAGCACTGCATCAGCCTCTCACGCCAACCCTCAGCCATCCCACCTACAGCCAAACGCCTCTTCAGCCACCCGGCCAGGCACTGGAGAGCCAGCCAATCCTCCAGCCAGACACTGCATCAGTCACTCGCGCCAACCCCCCAGCCACTGCATCAGCTGCTCATGCCAACCCCCCAGCCAGCCAGCCACCCATGCCAAACTGCCAGCCATCCCACCTACCTGCCAAATGGCTCTTCAGCCACCTGGCCCAGACACTGGAGAGCCAGCCGACCCCCCAGCCAGTCACTCGCCAACCCCCAGGCTAGCCAGCCACTGTACCAACCAACCCCCAGGCAACCTGCCTATCTGCCAAACACTCTTCAGTCATCCAGCCCAGGCACTGACTAGCCAGCCAACCACCCCTGGCCACTGTGACAGCCGCTCACACCCCAGCCAGCCAGCTGCTCACCCCAGCACCCAGCCCACCCCAGCCAGACACCTACTGTATCAATTGCTCCCACAACCCCCGTGCCAACCAACCCACCCATTAAACACCCCTGGGCTGGTCAGCGGCAAGGCGCCTGCTCTTACCGGGGACTGGCCAGCCATCTCCACGCCGGCCTCCAGGAACTCATTGAAGTCCTGCCCGAATTTGCCAGAGGACTTGGCCAGGTCCTGGGGGGTGCCCCGGGAGGCCTGCACCAGCTCGTTGGCAGACTGGTTCAGCCCAGCTGCTGCCTGGTTCAGCTGGCTCTGTGCCTCCTGGAAGCTCTTGGTGCTGGGTGGGAGCTGGGAGAAGAGACAGAGGGGTTGGGGGGGGGGGGTGACACGCAGGAGGGGAGAGGTCACGGCCACAGGCGTCCAAGCCCTGCTCCCTCTGGGCCGTGCAGGGAGCCCTAGAGATGGGGCACACGTCGATTCCAACAGCAGGGGCTGGCGGCAGCACAGAGACAGCCTGCCAGTGCCCACAGGCTGCCACCACCTGGCGTGCCAGGAGCATGTAGCTGTACTGGGCAAAGCAGCCGTGCCACTCATGACTGAGCAGTGCCTGGCCAGGCGGGGCTCAGCCGGCCGGGGAGCGCTCAGCCGGGCACGTTGCTCCTAGTTCAGGGAGCTTCCCACTGAAAACATCCCCTGAAATGTGGCCCAGGGCGGCATTGGCTGGTGCGAGCGGCCCCACCCCGCAGGACTTGGGCTGGGCCCTTCAGACCGCAAGCTCCTTGGTGCTGTGAGCGTGTCGCTGTGAAGGGGAAGTGGGGCTGAACCTCAGGGAACGCGTGTCAGAGCGAGCAGCCAGCTCCCCACGTGGGGTGGGGGCCCCTCCTGGACTGGGCTGCAGGGAAGGAAGGATCACGCTCCAGCCCCATGGCGGGAGGGATGCAAGGAGCATCTCAGCTCATCTGGCTGCACTCACCGACTCGGCCAGCAGCTTCTTGCTGGCCTCGCTCACGGTGCGAATGGCGGCGTCCACGTCCCGCTGCCCCGGGAGGCAGTTCACACAGCGGTTCAGGGCCTGAGACACGGCCTTGGCCACCTGCCAGGAGACAGGGACAGTCAATCGCACGCGCACACGCCTGTTCCTCCCTGTACCCGCTGTCCCTCAAGGGTGAGCGGTGGGCACCTTCCCTCAGCCCCACTGCTGGGGCCAAGGGAAGCCCTCAAGTCCACCAATGCCTGGGGACTGGGGCTGGACAGGGCTGCTGGCTCTTGGGTGGGTGGGCTGGGGGACTCTGGTGGCCCTGCACTCCCCTCGGCCAGGCGCTGCTACCTCTCAGGGTCGCCCAGCTTGGGGGGGGGGGGGGGGGGGACACTGGGGGCCCCACACTCCCCTGGGCCAGGTGCTGCTGGCTCTCGGGGTCGCCCAGCTTGGGGGAACCCTGGGGGCCCCACACTCCCCTGGGCCAGGCACTGCTACCTCTCAGGGTCGCCCAGCTTGGGGGGGGACACTGGGGGCCCCACACTCCCCTGGGCCAGGTGCTGCTGGCTCTCGGGGTTGCCCGGCTTGGGGGATCCTGGGGGCCCCACACTCACCTGGGCCAGGCGCTGCTGGCTCTCGGGGTCGCCTGGCTTGCCCACGCCCTTGCGTGCCTCCTCAATGAGGTTTCCAGCTTTATCCATGACGTCGCCAGCGCACTCCAGCATGGCATTCTGCACCTGGGGGTCGGACGTGTTGGCTGCGACGCCGCGGGCAGCCTGGCTGAGCGAGCGCAGGGCCTGGGCCACATCCCGGGCAGCAATCCCTGGGAGAGAGACGAGTCGCTGACCCATCCTGCAGAGCGCCTCCCTGACCCACAGCCACAAGACATCAGGGGACCCCTCCCACGCTCAGACACGCCTCATGCAGGCAAGGATTGGCCCCTGCCCTAAGCAACCCAGAGCCGGACAAGCCTTCCCATTTCCGGACCACGGGGCCGGCCCCCCTTCCATCTAGGCCATGGGGCCGCCCCCCCACCCCATTTCTTCCATCCGGGCCCACAGGGCTGGCCCCTTTCTCCTGCCTCCCCCATCCTGGCTGGGAAGCTGGATAGTATTCCTGCCCACAAGCACTGGTCTCAGCCATTACATTTACCTTCCTGCGTTCACCCTACGCTGCCACAACAGGCTGTCGCCCCCAACGTGAGCCATTGAGGGCACAGCACCCATCACCGGGGCAGGGCTCTACAGGGCCAAGAACACAAGGACTGCTCCCCTGCCCCCAGGCTTGGAGGGCTCTTCCCGGGTACCTGTATAGTTCTCGTTGCCCTGGGCCACCTCCCCCAGCAGCTGGGCGATGGCGGAGCTGACGGCCTTCGTGCTGTTCCCCAGGTCCTGGGCGCACTTCTCCATCTGGGGGCAACCAGAGAGGGTTCACCCATCACCCCACAGGTCACTCCACATCCTCACCCCCTCCGACTCCGCACCCCAGCCCCTTACTCCAGCCCCCAAGCACTCACCCTCTTACCCCCACTCCTCACCCCAACTGCCCATCAATCCCACCACCATCTCACAGCTCACCCGCTGTCCCTCCTCCTGCCTAGCCACCCACGCACCCATCTGCCTCCCAGGCCCTTACCGTCTCCCCCGGCAGGGGCTTGAGCTTGCCGTCTCTGGCAGCGGCCTTGGCTTCCTGCAGGTCTCGTTCCAAGCTCTGCACCATGCTGAGTGCCGAGTCTATCTCCAGGGGCCCACAGGTCTCCTGAGCCTGCAGCAGGAGAAAGGAACTGAGCCAATGGGCAAGAAACCCCGCTCCTGGCATCTCTACTCTCCTTTCTCACTTAGTGCCCCCAGGGGCCGGCCAGGGAGGGGCCGCTTACCTTCTGGGCAGCTGTCCGGAGCTCGGCGAGGGCTGCGGCCAGGTTCTTGGCACACTGGCTGAGCTGCATGGCAGAGGCCTGGTCCGCGATGGTGGGGACAGTGGCTTTGGCTGCAGCTACCATCTTCCCCCCAGGCTGTGGGGTGGAAAGGATAAGCCATGAGAATAGGACAGAGGGCAGCACTCCCATCCCATGCCCTGCGGAGCCCCGCACTCTGGAGGGGCAGGCAGGGAGATCCCAAACTCAGGGGACGGAATCCACATGTGCTAAGCAGACAGCGCCACTCCGCTTGCCACCAGGGTCAGGAGAGAAGAGGGTGAGGCCAGCCTGCAGCAGAGACGAGGGGAGGGGAGGGGAGTGCCAGGGCGCAGGTGCCCGTGCCAGCTGCGAGGGACGCCCGAATGGTACCTGCAGGAAGTTCTGGCTGGCCGCAATGAGCGCGAGCTGAGCGCTGGGGCTATCTGGCTGGGACTGGCTTCCTCGCACACCCTGTACCAGCATCGGGATCTGATCCGCCACCACCTGCAACCAGACCGGAGAGTGAGTCAGTGGGGAGCCCAGAGTGGGCAGCGGGGCAGGGAGAGGGTGTGTGTGTGTGGGGGGGGGGAGTGAAATGCACCGCAGGGTCAGGGAGTGGTCCCTACGACAGGCCTGGGGGCAGAGCTGGGCTCCCTGAGGACAGGCCATACAGAAGGGTGAGCTGGGACAGACTGCAGAGAGCAGAGTCAGGCTCCCATTCCCTTCCCCAGCCAGGAGAGGCCACTCTGAGAGCAGGGACTCAAGAGCTGAAGGCCAGGAAGGGACCAGCAGATCGCCTAGTCCGACCTGCTGTGTGGCACAGGCCCCTGAATGCCCCCTGCCCAGAGCCCCAGAACTTCTGTGTGGCTGAAACAGCTTCCGGGAAAGGCAGCCAGGCTGGATCAAGAGACAAGAGATGGAGAATCCAGCACTGCCCACTGTGGGAGTTTGCTCCCAGGATTAATCACCCTCGCTGTTAAACATTTGGGCCTTATTTCTAATCTGAATGTGCCTGGCGTCAGCTGCTAGCCAGTGGTTCGCGTTCTGCCTGTCTCCGCTAAGAGCCTTGTCTCCCCGGGGAAGGTAGTTACACACTGCAAGCAAGTCACCCCTGACCTTTATGCAGATTGAGCTCTTGTAGTCTCTAACTAGAAGGCATTTCTTTTTCCAGCCCTTGACTCTTTTGTGGCTCTTCTCTACACTTTCTCTGGTTTTTCAATATTCTTTTCAAAATGCAGACACCAGAACTGGTCACAGGATCCAGAGTCAGTCTCACCAGCGCGCCACACAGAGGTAAATTCACCTCCCTGCTCCCCTGTTTATACATCCCAGGATCACATTAGCCCTTTGTGCCACAGCATCGCACTGGGAGCTCATGGGCAATTGTCCACTGGGACACGAAATCCTTTGCAGAGCCACTGGTTTGCAGGGTACAGCCCCCAGTTCTCGGCGGTCTGGCTGCACTCCTTGCTCCTGGAGGGAGAACTTGGCATTTGACTGTATTAAAACACATTTTGTTGGAGTGGGCCCAGCTTATGAAGTGACCCAGATCACTCTGTGACTGCCCTGCCATTATTTACCGCTCCACCAACCTGTCATCTGCAGATTTGATCAGCAGTGATTTTATATTTACTGACAGATCATTAATAAAAATATCAAATAGTGTTGGGCCTAGAATGGATCCGCACCGAACCCCACCAGAAACTCCCGCATTCAATGATGATTCACCATTGACGACGACTCTTTGAAATTCACCAGTTAGCCAGATCTTAATTCATTTAACATGTACTTTACTGATATAAGAGGGCTAATTTTAATCAGAATGTCATGTGGTACAAGGTCAGACCCTTACAGAAGTCTCAGTATATTACATCTACACAGTTACCTCTCTCAATCAAACTTGTAATCCCAACAAAACATGAAACTGGGTTTGTTAGACAAGACTTGTTCTCCACAAACCCAAGCTGGCTGGCATTAATTATGTTTCTGCCATTCAATTCTTTATCAGTTGAATCCCTTATCACTTTTCCACCATTTTCCCTAGGATTGAGGTCAGACTAACCAGCTTATAGCTACCTGGGTCATTCCACTTGACTAGAGCTCTGAAATTTCCCCAGTATTCCAAGGTTTATTACAAATCAAATAAGCAAGGC
This sequence comes from Macrochelys suwanniensis, assembly GCA_033296515.1. Classification (NCBI taxonomy): domain Eukaryota; kingdom Metazoa; phylum Chordata; order Testudines; family Chelydridae; genus Macrochelys; species Macrochelys suwanniensis. The sequence goes on along the minus strand of CM065780.1, from coordinate 130,097,479 downwards.
CAGAGATCTCCTAAGCCAACTCTTCTAGGATGCTTGGGTGCACGTTATCTGAGCCTGCTGATTTCAACAAGTTCGTCTCCAGTGGAGGTCATCGAACGTCCTCCTTAATTATTAAAGGATTAGAAAGCACTTCCTCATCCTCATGTGATACGAGTGCATTGGCCTGCTTCTTACCAGATACAGAACATGTCTCCCTCTTCTGCATCATTCACTGTTTCACCATCTCCATTTACTAACAGGCCTATACCACTGCTAGGCTTTATTTTGCTTCCAATACACACAAAAAACCTCTCTTACTGTCAGCCCTGCCACCCATGGATTTCTCCCTGTCTTTAGCTTCCCTTATCAATGTTGTGCACTTTACAACTTCCTATTTATACTGATTGTTATCTACTTCTCCTTTCTTCCAGTTGTTAATATATACATATTATTTCTAGTTGCTGCCTTCACTTTCCCCCTTAACCAGGACAGCCTTTTAACCCAAGTTGTCTTCTCTCATGATTGTGGAATTGTGGCTTTTTCGTTATCTAATAATGCCCCCCAGCCAACCAGCGAGAGGGCGCTCCGAGAGCAGGGTCCTTCCTCATCCCTGCCAACCTGGGAGAAGCCATTCTGAGAGCAGGGATACACCCCCCCACAACCCTGGAGAAGTTCCTCCCACCCCGAGAGGGGGCACTCCAAGAGAGGGGATCCCCGCAATCCCTCCAAACTGGGAGAGGCTGCTCCCATCCCCCTGCCAACCTGGGAAAGGTGACTCAGAGTAGGGATCCTGCCTACATTGGGAGAGGCCACTCCCACCCCCCCACGTGGGAGAAGCCGCTCTGGGATCCCTAAGCAGCCCCCAGGCCAGAGCTGCAGGACTAAGATCCTGGCACCGCATGCTACCTCCCACAGTTGGCAATGAAATGCTTTCCATGGGGCACTGCAGCTCCCCATCCCCCCTGGGGCTGCTCCCGTGCCCCGCTCTGACACCAGGTGGAGCCCGGGCTCAGTGTGTGCCAATGTCTGGCGGGTGCGGAGCAGCAGGCTGGGGTGACCCTGCCCTGCGACTGCTGGGCTAGGGTGGGGCAGCACACGTGGGCAGCCCAGGGGGGTCAGGAACACCCTACCCCTTACCTTGCAGCTCTGCACCAGCTGCTGCTGCGCAGCTGGGTTCTTGTTGGAGGCGGCGGCATGCTGCGCGGCGGCGATGGTCTGCGTGGCGGAGGCTGCAGCCTGCTTGGCTGTGTGCTGGCAGGGAATAAGCAGCAGGTCCGTCAGAGCTGCCTGATGCCCAGGCTGCAGGGCACAGGGAAGGGGGCAGCCCGCCCAGCAACCCAGCCCAGGGCTTCCTCCCTGCCCCTGGGGCTCTCGCCTGACACTGGGGAGCAGGAACCACCCTGTGCAGCTCTGGGGGCCTGGCCAGCACAGACCCTGCACTCTGGGGACACCACACCCCAGCCAGCTGTGGGCGAGACGCAGACACCAGCAGAGCAGCCTATGGAGCCAGCCCAGGCCCTCTGGCCGGGAGCCGAGAACCCCTCCCAGTGTGGGGTGGGGCAGGAGGGGTCTCTGTGGGGTGCAGCGAGAGAAGGGGACTCTGTGCTCCAGAAAGCTGGGGGCTCCTGGACGCCGGAAGTCCCTGCCTCTGCGGCAGCCCCTTGACCTGCTGATCCTTCCACACAGAACTCCCACTCCTTACAGGCTCGCTCATCACCTGACCCTTCTGCCACAGCCTCCCTCCCCTGGCAGCGCCCCCGGGCATCTCACCTCCAACTTGTGCACAAGCTTCTTCTTGATGGCATTCTGAGCTGCAGCATTGGTCGCTATGCGGAGCCCCTCAGCCGCTTCCCGGAGCCGCTGCTGCTGCTCCTCGCTGTCTGGGTGGGCTGCAGCCCCCTGGGCAGAGCAGGAAAACCTGTTAAGCCAGATGCCTCCCAGACCGCACCCAGCAATCTCCCCCACCCTGACAGCAGCTACTGTATCTCTTAGCACCAGAGTCCCCCCTGCTCGGTTCCCTGCAGCACTAGAGCATGGGTGCACAATCCGAGCCCCAGAGGAGCACGATGCTTCTCCTAAAGGGGTCAGTAGTGAAAGAAGTAACAGCACTGCTATTCAAATACCATTATTAGGTTTCAGAGTTAACAGCCCTATTGAGATGCACAGAACCAATGCTCAGAGCCTGGCACAGAGAACCTCGTGGACTGAGAAACAGGAATGAGCTCCTGCCTGAGCGTAACAGAGGGGCTGCTGTTTTACAGTCTTGGGATCCCCTCCATGGTGCAGCCTACACAGAGAATACCTGTATATGTTTATATGAACTACTGACAAGTAAGTATGCCCAAAAATCTATTTCTTAAAAATACCCTTGACAGTTATCAAGTGAAGCCTAATACAATAGAAGTAAAGTGAAGCGCGACAATTTAAAGGCAAGTTAAGAATAAGTTCAAACACGTTTCGGTTCAAACTGGTCTTTACAAGTGTTTTAAAGTTTAAAAAAATGCTCCGTATATATTAATATGGTATTTATGCAAATGTTAATTAAAATGCTTAACATTAAATAGGCAATAAAAAGTAAAAAATATAATTATATTAGCAAAAACATATATAGTAAAAAGTAAATGTAATGGTAATTAAAGTAAGTTATAATTAATTATATGCTAATTTTAGATTAGGCACATCCATCTGCCATCAAAGCAATGTTAAAAAAATTCTACCCATTCTCCTCATTTAGGGGCTAATCACCCCTAAACACATCGTTTCATCTTGAAATGTGAGTATGAGGTTACACTGTAAGGCTTGCCTGCTTACCTAACTACGCAATAGAAAATAGCTTAACTTTATCGCTCACTGTCCCTCACAGCCGCCCCCCAAATGTCATTGTCTGTAACAGCCCCAAAAGCTCAAACCTTGAAATGTTCAGTTTAGTTTAGTGCTGAGGTACTCACCTCTCTGCCCTCTATGCTGAATGCCTCCCAGGGCCTGCCCTGCCCTCCCCAGGCCTGCCCTCAGCCTTAGAGCCGCAGCTCTGCTCTCTGCTACTGCTGGCACCAGGCTGGGGCTGTCTGCCCTGCACAGACCAGGAGCTGCACTGGATTTCCAAAGGAAGCTCTAATCCCGCCCCCCACCGCCCGGAGTGCTGCAGACCTTTGCTGCCTCCACCATCTTGGCTGTGGCGTCGGCCAGCATCTTGGCGGCACTTAGCAGCTTGCGCGAGTTCTCCAGGTCCGTCTCCCCCTCGGCGTCGGCTTTGATGGCGTTTACGAGGTCAGAGGTTGCCTGAGCCAGAATACGAGCCTGGCGCACCATTTCCCCTGGGGGCCAAAGGAAGCGCTGCCTGTCAGCGAGCCCTGGGCATCGCCCACCTGCACACCACATGGGCCTGCAGAGGGGTCAGCCGGAGCCCTCTACCCTGTCCTGGGATCATGGCAGGGTCAGTGGGCGCTGCCCCCTGCACCCCTCGCAGCAGGGTCAGCTGGCACCCCCCACCCGCACCCTCACTGGGAGCTCTTCATGTCCCTGCTGGCGCCGGCCTGCACCCCACTCCTAGGCCATGGCAAGGTCAGTGCAGGCCTGGCAGAGACGGACACCTTCACCCTGTGAGATCACAGCATGGAGCAAGCTCTATGCCAGCACCCCAGGCATAGCCACAGCGGGCCACCACCCTAGAAGATGCTGTTATCCTGTGATGGTCCCTCCGGCCCCGCCCCAGCCCCACAGCCCTGCCCCTCACCCGCGTCGCCCATGGAGCTGAAGATATTCTCGGTGACGTTGAGGATGGTGTCGGTGGCCTGGTCGTAGCGCCCGATGGGCTGCCCGCCGGTGGCGTGCTGCTTGATGTGCTGCAGCAGGTCGTTCAGGGCCTGCGTCACTGCTGTGGCTGCCACCCCCACCTGCTTCAGCAGCTGGTCGTCGTTGGTGGCTGCCTGGGAGGCCTCCACGCAGCCTTCCGCTGACTTCGCCACCAGCTTGCCAGCCTCAATCAGCTGCTCCTGGCACACAGGGGAGCTGATCGTGGGGGCCACCACCTGCAGGAGACGGGAGACCACCGGCGCCCTGTTACTGACCCTGGGCCCACGTCCGCCAGCACTGCAGCACACACAGGGTTAATACTGCCCCCTGGGACCGGCACTACAGCCCAGAGAGGGTTAATTGCTCCCCCCACACACACTGCAGCCCAGAGAGGGTTAATTGCCCCACACACACAGACACACACTGCAGCCCAGAGAGGGTTAATTGCCCCCCACACACACACACTGCAGCCCAGAGAGGGTTAATTGCCCCCCCCCACACACACACACACTGCAGCCCAGAGAGGGTTAATTGCCCCCCCACACACACACACACACTGCAGCCCAGAGAGGGTTAATTGCCCCCACACACACACAGACTGCAGCCCAGAGAGGGTTAATTGCCCCCCACACACACACACTGCAGCCCAGAGAGGGTTAATTGCCCCCCACACACACACACTGCAGTCCAGAGAGGGTTAATTGCCCCACATGCACACAGACACACACTGCAGCCCAGAGAGGGTCAATGCTCCCCCCACACACACTGCAGTCCAGAGAGGGTCAATGCTCCCCCCACACACACTACAGCCCAGAGAGGGTTAATTGCCCCCCCCACACACACACACTGCAGCCCAGAGAGGGTTAATTGCCCCCCACACACACACACACTGCAGCCCAGAGAGGGTTAATTGCCCCCCCACACACACACACACTGCAGCCCAGAAAGGGTTAATTGCCCCCCCCCCACACACACACTGCAGCCCAGAGAGGGTTAATTGCCCCACACACACACACACACTGCAGCCCAGAGAGGGTCAATGCTCCCCCCCCCCCCCCCACACTGCAGCCCAGAGAGGGTTAATTGCCCCCACACACACACACACTGCAGCCCAGAGAGGGTTAATTGCCCCCACACACACACACACTGCAGCCCAGAGAGGGTTAATTGCCCCCACCCCCGAGGGACTTAATTCAGTGTGTAAGGGCTTGGGGCACAGGGACAGTTACAGACACAACAAAGGCCACGGGACAGGGAGCTCTGCCAGCCCTGCAAACCCAGGACCAGCAGACAGAGCAGGAGCTCAGTGCATCAGCCCCAGGCCCCACTCCCAGTCCCCCCCTGAATGCGGGGCAGCAGAAGGGGCTGGGAGGTACCCAGGGCCCAGCCCAGTTAGAGCGAGCAGCTGGTGGACACCGCGAACTGGCCCTGGGAGCAGCTCCCCTGGGCTGCCCCCCGGGCTTTCTGAGCAGCCCTGCAGAGCATGGAGCTCTCGCCTGTCGCCCTGTCACCCGAGGGGGCTGGGCGCAGAGCGGGGGGGGAGGGAGGGGGTGCGGGCAGGGAAGGGTTAAGCCGCCTGGCTCCTGAGCCAGCTCTTACCTTGGTGCAGGCCACCAGCTGGGAGGTGGAGAGGGCGCACTGCGTGGCAGCCGCGATCACCTGGGTCTGCAGCGCCGAGTCCTCGGTCTTCTGGGCCACATTCTTGGCTTTCAGGACCAGCGCAGCAGCCGCGCTGGCCACTGCCTTAGCCAGCTGCATGAGCATGTCCTGGGGGGAGGCAGAGGGTCAGTGCGGGCCCCGGGGCACGGAGCTGCAGGCCAGCTGGCAGGCCCACCCAGAGCCTCGTGAAATATTCAAACAGGGAAACAGGAGCTCGCAGGACCGTCTCATCTAACCAGCCCCAGGGAGGGCACCGAGCCAGCACTGCCTGCGGGCAACACCGGGCACTGCCCGCTGCGGGCCACAGCCAGGACTGAGGCGCCGCACACGCCGCAGGCTCCGGGCAAGTGTCGCCACCCGATGGGCACCCCCTGGGTAACACCGCCAGCAGCCACACTGCAGGCAGCTGCCTGCCCCGAGCAGAACCACAGCTCTGACAGCACACAACAGACAATCACTGACACAACAACTCCAGCCCCCCCACAGCGCTCCGCACGCGGCAGCCTGCAGGCACAGGCCACGAGGACCCTGTCCACGCACACATGCCCAGCCACACCACACCACACCACACACTGCCCTGGCAGAACAGCTCCCTCCCCCAGAGCCCGGGCTACAGGCCCCGGCAGGCCCTGCCTCCCTTGCTCCTCAAGCTGCTGCTTTTCCCAGACCCATCACCAGTTCCAGCCACAATCACAAGCCAGGAGGAGACATGCACCAAGCTCATTAGCTCCCAGCCCCACCCGGATTAACTGTCTGCAGCAGAAGTGACCCGAGAGGAGAGTGCGGGAGGCAGGAAGTGGATACACTCGGGTCTGGCTGCTGAGTGGCAGAGGTCAGGCTGAGGCACTGACGCTGCGCAGCTCCCCTTGGTGTGTCTGAACAGCTACCTGCCAGACGGCCTGCAGCCCAGACGAGAGCCTCGGGGCCTAGAACGGGAAGTCCTGCAAGCGCCTCAGACTGGCCAGTCCCAGCACTCTGAGCCCCTGGCTCCCTGCTGGCTGCTTCTCTCCAGCGCTTCCCATCATGGACCCCTGCAGCCCTCTCCTTCCTCCGAGCACCTCTCAGCTCCAGCTCCACTCTGCGCCAGCCCCTCCCCACCCCACTGGCCGGTGCCCCCGAGGGCACTAAACGTCTGTGCGGCCCCCATGCCAGCTTGAGCCCAGGCAGGAGGGCTCTGCTGGCCAGGAACAGCCAGTGCTCGGAGAAGGGGGTGTTCACTGGAGCAGAGGGGACTGGGGGGGAACAGTGCTCGGGATTTGGGGGCGCAGAGCAGAGCTGCGAGTGGTCACTGGAGCAGAGGGGACTGGGGGGGAACAGTGCTCGGGATCTGGGGGCGCAGGGCAGAGCTGTGAGTGTTCACTGGAGCAGAGGGAACTGGGGGGGACAGTGCTCGGGATTTGGGGGCGCAGGGCAGAGCTGCGAGTGGTCACTGGAGCAGAGGGGACTGGAGGGGAACAGTGCTCGGGATTTGGGGGCGCAGGGCAGAGCTGCGAGTGGTCACTGGAGCAGAGGGGACTGGGGGGGAACAGTGCTCGGGATTTGGGGGCGCAGGGCAGAGCTCTGAGTGTTCACTGGAGCAGAGGGGACTGGGGGGGAACAGTGCTCGGGATTTGGGGGCACAGGGCAGAGCTGGGAGTGTCCACTGGAGCAGAGGGGCCTTGGGGGGACAGTGCTCGGGATTTGGGGGCGCAGGGCAGAGCTCTGAGTGTCCATTGGAGCAGAGGGGACTGGGGGGGAACAGTGCTTGGGATTTGGGGGCGCAGGGCAGAGCTGCGAGTGGTCACTGGAGCAGAGGGGACTGGAGGGGAACAGTGCTCGGGATTTGGGGGCGCAGGGCAGAGCTGCGAGTGGTCACTGGAGCAGAGGGGACTGGGGGGGACAGTGCTCGGGATTTGGGGGCGCAGGGCAGAGCTGCGAGTGGTCACTGGAGCAGAGGGGACTGGGGGGGACAGTGCTCGGGATTTGGGGGCGCAGGGCAGAGCTGCGAGTGGTCACTGGAGCAGAGGGGACTGGGGGGGACAGTGCTCGGGATTTGGGGGCGCAGGGCAGAGCTCTGAGTGTCCATTGGAGCAGAGGGGACTGGGGGGGGGACAGTGCTCAGGATTTGGGGGCGCAGGGCAGAGCTGTGAGTGGTCACTGGAGCAGAGGGGACTGGGGGGGACAGTGCTCGGGATTTGGGGGCACAGGGCAGAGCTGTGAGTGGTCACTGGAGCAGAGGGGACTGGGGGGGACAGTGCTCGGGATTTGGGGGCGCAGGGCAGAGCTCTGAGTGTCCACTGGAGCAGAGGGGACTGGGGGGGACAGTGCTCGGGATTTGGGGGCGCAGGGCAGAGTTGTGAGTGTCCACTGGAGCAGAGGGGACTGGGGGGGACAGTGCTCGGGATTTGGAGGCGCAGGGCAGAGCTCTGAGTGTCCACTGGAGCAGAGTGACCTGAGTGCATGAACTTCCGAGATTCAGTTACAGGAAAAGCAGATTTTGACAAGTTCCCTTCGCAAAGAGCCCAGCTGATTGTGTTCCCGAGAGGAGGGCTGGGAGCCCCTGCGCTCCCCTTTACCGTCTTTGGCTCTGAGATGGGCAGGGTCCGAGCGCGGCGGCTCTCTGGAATCTGCGCGGGAATCCACAAGAGAAGCAGCGTTACTCCATGCAGGCTCCGGCTGGGGGCAGGAGCAGCCCTGCCCCTCATGTGCCTGGCCCAGCAGCTGTCCTGAGCGACCGGGCTGGGGCAGCCCACACCGCCTGCCCCAGGCTCCACGCTGGGAGAAGGGGCCCGCCAGACAATCCTGGGAAAAGGACCTGCTCCCATTAGTATTCATCCACCCCGCCCCTGCCCTGGCCAGGGCGGCGCTCACCTGGAACCGAGGATCGGTGTCGCTCTCTCCAATCTGCTGCAGCAGCTCCCCGCTCGTCTGGCCCACGGTGCCGGCCGCCTGCAGCAGGTTCTGTCGCGGCTGCAGGAACCAGGGCAAAGACATGGTCAGGCCTCGGAGCCCCACCCCATCTCCCCCTCTGTTCCTCTTTCCCCCCTTCCCTCCCCTGCCCCACACTCACCTCGGCACTGGCTGGCTGCGCCGTTTTCAGCAGCTCTGAGACGGCGCTTGCCAAGTTCTTGGCAGCCTGCAGGAGCTGCCGCCCATTCCCCCCCTCGTCCTCCATGAGCGCGGCCAGCAGCTTCACGCCCTTGGACATCTCGGTCAGGTTGGAGGAGATGGTGGTGACGGCACAGCCCACGGCCGTGTAATCCGTGTCGGTCGGGTCCCCTGTGCAGGGAGGAGGCAGGAGTAGTGGGAGCAGCATGGGCAGCAAGTAGCCCCCACAGCCCAAGGAGACGGGTGTGCCTGGCCTGCCCCAGCTCAAGGACTGCCTAGCCCGACGCCCCTGCCCATCCTGGAGCCAAGGGGGCACAGCCCAGGCCTGACACGCAGCTGGCGTGTGGCCGGCGCCGCCATGGGAACTGTGCGATACACTCACATTCAGAGGGAGAGCAGGGACGAGGCAGTGGGAGCCTAGCTCCTCGGGACCCAAGGAGGGCACGGGACAGAGAGCACTGGCGGCGGGGCAGAGGGCAGCGTGGCTAGGATTTCTGGTGCGGGGGGGCAGTGTCCGGGGCCCGGCCAGCACTGGGCCTTGCTGGGGGAAGGGGCAGACAGTCCCTACCCCAGGGTCCAATCTCGGGTCACACCAGACGCAGAGGTCCAAGCACTAGGCAGGGGCAGGGTGCCCCTGCAGCCCAGCTCCAGGACACACCTGCAGTCAGGTTCACCACAGAGGCAGTGCCGGCAGTGATGGCGTCCACCTGCGAATGGATCTCGTGCTTCGACTCGTCCATCTTGTTCTTGCGCCAGGCTTTGGAAGCCTGAAAGAGTGAGAGCAGAGTCAGCCCAGGGACCCCTTAGCCCCATCTGTGAGCAGGGGGGAGGAACCCACCCCCGGAGCAGCTGGTGGCTCCTCAGCCCCTCCCTGAGCTCAAAAGAGAAGTAGGTAAGTTCACAGAGGGCAGGTCCATCAGTAGCTATTAGCCGGGCTGGGCAGGGATGGTGTCCCTAGCCTCTGTTTGCCAGAAGCTGGGAGTGGGCGACCGGGGATGGATCGTTCGATGGTTCCCTGCTCTGTTCATTCCCTCTGGGGCACCTGGCATTGGCCGCTGTCGGCAGACAGGACACTGGGCTGGATGGACCTTTGGCCTGACCCAGTCTGGCCGCTCTGATGTTTGGGATCTGGGGCCCCTAGACCTGCCCCTCATGGGACAACTCCTCAGGGCGGAAGTCACTCCCAGAGACCTGGCCCCCTCATCCCTGGGGGCAGAATCTCCCAGAACAAGGTCCTCCCCAGCACTTCATACCCTTCCCACCACTGCCCCCGCCGGGCTTGGGAAGGGAGGGGTATTCAGACACTCACGGCGTCCTGCCCAAGGGGCGGCAGCGTCTCGAAGTCATCCAGGGTGGCCTGTGCCGCATGCACGGCCTGCATGCTGGAGTTGATGGTGCCGGTCAGGGCCTGCTGGGCCGAGGTCTGCAACACACGAGGGGAACCGGGCTCAGGGCACGGCAGGGGCTGAGCGCCCACTCTGGTCCCTCTCCTGCCCAGCACTCTGTGGGTGCTGTGCTGACCCAGGCAGAGTGGCAGGAAAGGGGTTGCCGGGGAACATGGCCTGCCCAGAGCCCCCCCGGCTGGGCTGCCCAGTGCAAGGTACCTACAGGTTGCCTGGGGTCCAGCTGGGAGCCCAATGAGGCCTTCCCAGACAAGGCCAGCACCTCTCGCAAAGCCCTGGGCAAAGCCCAGAGCCAGGGCCCCGACCTAGACAGACCTAGCAAGGACAGATCTGGAGTTGTGTCTGACCCCTGCCCCGAGGGCGACATCTGGGAACAGCTCAGGGCGAGCCACATCTTGGACCAAAGGAGATGCACGAGGCCGGTGTCAGCAAGTCTGTGTCCTGCCTCCCCCACCCCCCTCCATGAACACAGCACCAGCTGAGCAGGGCCCCCGCTGGAGGGGGAGGGGGGCACATCCATTCTAGGGCAGGAACTGCTGCCCCACACAGAGCACAAGTGGGGTGAGGCTGCTGAGCCAGGCCAAGGAAAAGCCCCTTGCCACACATACCGCTGCAGGGGCCACCAGCCTGGGCAGGGCCAGATGCCCCCGGTGCCGACAGGCTGCTGTCCACGCTGAGCTGGAAGGGGTGCACGGGCTGAAAGGAGGACCTGAGTGACCGGGCACAGGGGGATCCAAGAGCGGTTCGGAGGGAATGGGGCAGCGCAGAGAGATGGAAAGGGGTCTGCTCCGGGGATGTCTGTGCGAACGCACAAGGGCAGCGTGCCAACGAACTCGGTGTGACGGACCCCCAGCCCAGGGGAGAACGGCCCATCCCCACACACTCCCCACGACTCAGCCCAAGACGGGCAGAGCTGGTGGTCTGCGGCGGCAGCTCTTACCAGGGGGGGCATGTGCCCTCGGTGCATCTGGCCGCTGGTGATCTGCTGCTGCGCCTGTGGCATTGTGCCAACCTGGAAGTTCTCTGGCCCGCCGGCCCCTGAGCGCATGATGGCTGGCAGCGCTACCGAGCCGTGCTCCACCTTGCCCACACGGTTAAACTGCTGCTGCAGAACCGTTGACCTGCAAGAGAATCGGCACCACCGGCTACAGCTCAGCTCACAGGGGTTCACGGATTCCAAGGCCCGAAAGGACCACGGCGCTCGGCAGGTCTCACCCTCGGCACAGCACAGGCCAGAGACCGAGACCGAGCTGGAGCAGGTTTTCCCACCGCTTTCAGTATGGTCAGGGATGGAGAGCCCCGCGCGACCCTTCGTAGACGGCTCCAATAGCTAATGACCTTCCATCAAACGTTTACACCTTCGTTCCACTCTAGCTTCCACTCCCAGCCACTGGACTGAGTTGCACCTTCCCCTGCTAGACTGAAGAGCCCACTATTACAAAGCGGTTACCGACCTTCCCGTAACGGTTATCCTTCGAGATGCGTTGCTCGTGTCCATTGCATTCTAGGTGTGCGCTCACGCGTTGGTATATCAGGCGCCGCTGGCCCTATGCCCTCTCAGTTACTTCTTACCGGCGACTCAGACAGAGGGGAAGGAGGGCGGGTCATGGAATGGACACGAGCAACACATCTCAGAGGACACCAGTTACGAAAGGCAGGTAACCGTTTTTTCTTCTTCTAGTGCTTGCTCATGTCGATTCCATTCTAGGTGACTCAAGCAGTATCCTTGGAGGTGGGCTTCCCTCTCCGGGGATGGCTCCTTAGGTGTTGGAGCCTGCTGTGCTGCCCCCGCGTCAGATTTGGCACCATGCGCCAACTTTGGTGCCAAGGGCGGTTTGTCCGAGGTGGCCAGGGAGGAATGGTGGGAATATGGGACCAGCATGACGGGCACGCCCCACAGATTCCAGTACGCCCACTGAGCGGGCCACTGCCCCTGCTGCCACGGACACTGTGCCAGTCTCACGGGTCAGCGGTGATTCACTCTGCCCCAGCAAGGGCCTGAACTCCTGCTCCGACTAACACCATTGGCCCTCCGGTGACCAGGGCAGAGCCGCGGAGGCCTGAGTCTGCCGATTGATCCTCGTTGGCGACCGGTGAGAAGGGGGAGGATCGGTGCCTGATTGACAAGCAGTACCGGGGAGGCGTAGACCGGTGCCGTGAATGGGATTGATCCTGCCCCGGTGGTGACTGACGCCTGGGAGACAATCTGGGCCAGCCATAACCGAGGGTACAGGGACCGGTGCCTCGACTCCAATATCCCATGCCTCATAGGGGGAGAGCGTGGCATCGGGGACCTGGGTCTTATGATGGGAGCCTGAGGACACGGGGCCAGGGTCCTCGGCCAAGGCAATGGGGATCTACACCTGCAGTCCGGGGCCTGAGAATACTCCACTGCCCTATAGGGCTGTCCCATGACCGGCTTGCCCTTGAATGTAGGGGTCTTAGCTGAGTCCGGTGCCTGGTGCGACATCTGCGGTGCCGGACGGTCTGCTTGTTCTTTAGCTTCCGTGGCCACTTCGGGCAGCGAAGGCCCTAAGAGAAGCTGGGGTCCCCTGCCACTCCTGGGAGTCAGAGACAGATCCCGGGGGTCAGAAGCGGCGGTACTCCCGTGAAGGTCCAGGGCAGACACGTGGCCTGACATTGGCCATTTGCCCAAAGCCCCCTTCCCCTCTGGTGCTGGGGAGCTCTTCTTCTTTTGCCGCTTCTTAGGCAGTGGTGAGAGGGAACAGTGCAGGGTGGAGCGCTCCACACCGATGCTGAGGGAGAAGTGGAGTCCGAGCAGGAGGGCTTCGATGCAGGAGGAAGCACAGCCTCCACAAGGAGGGGCCTCAAGCGGAAAATCCCACTCCTAGGTTCTAGGGTGAAAGTTCTTACAGATCCTGCACTTGTCCTCTCCGTGGGACGTCCCAAACACTTCAAACAGCTGTTTTGAGGGCCACTGATAGGCATCGGCCTGCTGCATGACAAGCATGCTTCAAAGCCAGGGAAAAGGGGCATGCACCACTCGGGCAAAGTTCCAGCCAAGAATAACCTGACACTTAGCGTAATGGCTAACTAAATACCTGCGAACCGAACCATATACAAAGACAGACAATGGGTTGTAAAGTACCGTTAACAACCAACCAGGGGTAAGAAGGAACTGGGAGGGCGTAACAGCGAATGAGCGCAGCACTCAAGGGGGTACCACAGCTGATCCTATGGATACCGTTAAGGCAAAAATCTCTGACAACTCTGCCCGTGGGCACGCACACACCCAGACTGGAATCGACATGAGCAAACACTCAAAGAATGTTTGTTCCCCACACAGGTACTTACAGTCACCCCGTAACCTTCTCTTTAAGCTAAGTAGACTGAGCTCTTTGAGTCTATCGCTATACGGCAGGTTTTCTAATCCTTAAATCATTTCTGTGGCTCTTCTGTAAACACTCTCCAATTTATCAACATCTTTCTTGGATTGTGGACACCAGCACTGAACACAGCATTCCTGCACAGTCACGCTAGTGCCAAAGACAGAGGTAAAATAACCTCTCTGCTCCTACGTGAGATTTCCCTGTTTATGCATCCCAGGGTCGCGTTAGCTCTTTTGGCCACAGTGTCACACTGGGAGCTTATGTTCAGCTAATTATCCACCAAGACCCCAAAATCTTTTTCAGAGTCACTGCTTCCCAGGTCAGAGTCCCCTATCTTCAGCTTCTCCTGTGCGCTGCATTGTTCCCCTGCGGGTGCAAAAGGTCTGTTTGCTCTCAGAACAGGCTGAGGACACAGGCTTGGTTGTTGCCAAGCTGTCTGGGCCTGGTCCCCATATCAATGCAGCATCTGAGAAGACAATGGCAAATCCAATCGCTCAGACACTGACACCTAGCACCCAATGCCCCACAGGGATTGGGATCTCCCCACCTCTCACCTGGGAGGCTGAGCAACCCAGATTTTGGAACAAATTGAAACGGAACAGCAATAATTCACCAGGACCAGATGGTATCACCCAAGAGTTCTGAAGGAACCCAAAAGTGAAACTGCAGAACTACTCACTGTGGCATGTAGCCTGTCATTTAAATCAGCTTCTGTACCAGATGACTGGAGGGTAGCTAATGTGATGCCAATTTTTAAAAAGGGCTCAAGAGGGGATCCCGGCAATTACAGGCCGGTAAGCCCGACTTCAGAACTGGGCAAATTGACTTCCGTTAGGACGACCTACAGCCTAAAATCAAAATGTCGTGCAGCACCAAGACAAACGCCCTACGGAAGTCTAAGTACATCTCATCAACACTGTCACCTGCCATCCAGGCACGTAATCTCATCGAAACAAGATGTCGAGCTAGTCAGACAGGAGCTACGACCCTCCTTTAACTCTTTAGTACTTGAGTCCTGTATCAGCTTCTCCATTACCTTGCACAGGTTCGATGCCAGGCCGATAATCGCAACTCTGTGCGCGCGCACGGGGGGTGGGGGGGTGGGGGGGGTGTGCTCATGCCCCGCTCCCCACAGCTCAAGGAGCTGGCAGCCCTCACATCCAGCACAGCGAGTTTGGCCGGGAAAGCCCCCGCTCACACTCCCCGTAGAACAGCCGACACAGCTGTAGGTTTTGTGCTCTATGTGCTCCATGCACAACCCCCAGCCACCCGAGGGACTGAGCTCTCCTTCCCTGGAGCCCTCCCCTCCGGTTGCCCAGAGCCATACTTCTTTGGGGACACCGAGTCTTCCAGCATGGTGGACTCTTCATCTCCCTCCAGCCCAAAGTGGTCCTTGCTCTTTTTCTGTGGGACAGAGAGAGAGAGAGAAAGTCCATTAGTCAGCATCAACCCCAGGGGAGTCCCGAGAGGCGGGTGCGGAGACACGGCCTTGGGACAGGTCCAGCATGCCTTCCTGTGCCCAAGCCCTGCTGGGGGCTGGTTGAGGAGGGGCCAGGAGATTCTTCAGATCCTGGGATCACCCCTGTGACTGCAGGGGGGAGGGGGTGGTGCAGGGGAAGCTGCTGCCCTCCTGCTTGATCCCATGCAGCAGCTGCCGGAGGCGGGAGCAGCCACAACTCTGCTATTCCTGACTCCTGAGCACTAAACCGGGCACCTCCATGCAGCCCCCACCCACCTGCCCTCTCTCTGCGCAGCGCCGCGACTCCTTCCAGCGCCGCCGAACGGGAGCCCTTCCCTGGTAGTTCAGCATGGCCTGTACAGCTGCCCCCGTCTCATGGCAGTACTGCCCCCCTTGCTGGCTACGCTCACCCCCCGGGCACCCCTCCCGCACGGCCCTGCCCCCCCGTGAACCCCTCCCGCGCGGCCCCACCTTTTTCAGGATGATGTCAATGTAGCCGGCGATAAGCTGGGCGATCTGCTCCCCTTCCGTCGTCTGCACGGAGTAGTACCCGTCCTGGTAATCTCCGAAATCCTACAGCAACAGGGCACTGGGCAGCACCGGAGCCGGCATCTGCTGCCCTGCCTGGCTTGGCTTGCACCTCAGCTCCATGCCAAAGGTTCTGCTCTGCCCCCCAGGGAACCCATGCGCCTGAGGGGGAGGGGACCCAGAAGGCAAGGAGAGGTGTGGGAGGCAGGGCTTGGCCAGAGGTGTTGGGGAGGGGCAGGAGTCCAGGCCTTACCCAGGGGAAGCTCTTGGCAGACGCTCTCCAGCACCGGAGGCTGGTGCGATCAGGGAGGGGCATGCTGGAGGCAGTGGCGGAACAGGAGAGTCAGTGGGGCAGGATGTGGGGTGGGGGGGGGGGGGGCAGGCCCTTACCAGGGTGAAGCTCTTGGGCGAGGTAGCCCAGCCCCGGAGGCTGGTGTGGTCTGAGAGGGGCAGGCTGCAGGCATTGGCGGGGCAGGCTGGAGGGTGCTGGGGTAGGGCAGGCTGGAGGGTGTGGGGGGGCAGGCTGGAGGAATTGGGGGGGGCAGGCTGGAGGGTGCTGGGGGGCAGGCCCTTACCAGGGTGAAGCTCTTGGGCGAGGTAGCCCAGCCCCGGAGGCTGGTGTGGTCTGAGAGGGGCAGGCTGCAGGCATTGGGGGGGCAGGCTGGAGGGTGCTGGGGTAGGGCAGGCTGGAGGAATTGGGGGGGGCAGGCTAGAGGGTGCTGGGGTAGGGCAGGCTGGAGGGTGCTGGGGTAGGGCAGGCTGGAGGGCGTGGGGGGCAGGCCCTTACCAGGGTGAAGCTCTTGGGCGAGGCAGCCCAGCGTTTGATGTTGGTGAGGTTCCACTCCTGAATCACCTCCTTGGTTTTCTCGTCCACACGCATCACACACTCTTTGGTGATCCCCAGCAGCCGCGGCACCAGCTTGTTCTTTCCCTTCATCTTCTCCTAGCACCAGGACAGGGAAGGGTTACAGCTGCCCCAAAGCAAAGCCACCTCCAGGGCCCAGCTCCACCAGCCGGGCAATGTCCCCTCAGTGAGGGCACAGTCCCACGGGCCCCACTCCGCTGGACGATGCCCCAGTGCCCCAGGGATGATGGAAAGGAGAGAACACGTGAGAAGAGGTGAGAGGAGGGGAGCCCTGAAGGTGGGTGCGGGGAGGGGTGTTGGGGGGTCGCACGGACACCGATAGCTGGAGGGGTGGCAGGGACAGGAGGCCCGGGGCGCGTGGGGAGCCGCTGGCTCACCTTAACCAGGAAGAAGGAGACTCCATAGGTTTTCAGGGAGCGGGCGAGTTTCACGTAGCGAACTTTGGCCTCAATCTCGCTCATGTTGCCGCAGTTCTTGTGAGCCTGAGAGAGCAGAGCCGATCACCCCAATGCCATGGCAGCCCCCGCCCCGCCCGCCTTTCCGCCCCCCCTTCTGCTCCTGGCTGCCCCCTGTCACGGCCTTCCCAGCCACCGGACCCCCACCCGGCCCTGCCAGACACCACCCTCGTCCTGCTCTCTCCCACCCTGCCTTCCACAGCCCTCCATGAACCACCCCTCAGAGCAGCTGTGCTTGCCAGCCTGAACCACTACCCAGCCCCTCCAGCAGCCGTGTATCCCCTGCCCCTCCCAGCAGGCGTACCCCCACTCCGCCCCCCATTATGGGCCCCACCCCCCGTTATGGGCCCTTCCAGCAGGTGTACCCCTGCCCCACCCCTCTCCCTATTATGGGTTCTCCCGGGAACTACCAAGCCTCCAACCCAGCTACAGCCGCACCCCGAATGACCGAAGCCCCAGATGCCCCATCTGAGTGGCTGCCCCAGGCTGCCGGCTCCTCTCCTGGGACTGGGCGCTGCAGCCTTGGGAGAGGCAAGGGCCTGGCTGTGCACAGGCCAGGTGAAGAGATCCCAGGCCAGGCCTGCCGCAGCCCTGCACACTCACCATGAAGATCTTGCGCTCGCCTTTCTGCTTGATGTACTCCTTGGGCAGGAAGTCCTTCAGGCTGCAGGGAGAGCAGAACCAGCTGTTACCCGCAGAGCCTGGCGCAGGTCCGTCCGACCCCCAGCATGGGCCTGGCATCAGCCCCCATAGGAGCCCCAGGAAGGGCATGAGCAGGGAGTGAGTCCTTGGGCAGGGCGGACGTGGGAGAGGCCGAAGAGAGGAACTAGGGTCCTGCAGCTCAGGGCTCCGTCAGGACCCTCCCACCCCAAGCAGACCCCTCCACACTGCAGAGGTGCCCAGAGCCCAAACGGCTGCAGCCCCAGGACCCGAGAGAGGGCTCCCTGGAACCGGGTGTGGCAGAGAGCAGGCTGGGAGCTCCGCCTTCACAGCAGCGCTGAGCCGAGTGCCGCATGGGGGGCGGGGGGGGTGGGCTGGGTTGCGGGAGGCGCCTCTGGGAGGCTCCTTGGGACACTCACTCCAGAAAGCCCGGCTTATGCTTCTGCTCATTGTGGGGTCCAAACTGGATCTGACACTGGAACCCAGCAAACTCACAGGCCTTGTCGAAGGACACAGGGTGGGAGCCGTTCAGGATGTCATCACGAGCCTGCGGGAGAGGAGAAGGGTGAGTCTGGGGCAGTGGGGTGGGGGCGAGGGTTAGGGTGGGGGTTGGGTTGAGGGTGAGGGTGGGAGAGGGGGAGCCACACGCTGGCTGGGGGGGGAGGAAGGAGAGGGGATGGGGGTGGCACGCTGCCTGGGGAGGAAGAAGAGGGGATGGGGGTCGTGCGCTGGCTGGGGAGGAGGAAGGAGAGGGGATGGGGGTCGCACGCTGGCTGTGGTGGGAGGGAGGAGATGGGGGTGGTGCGCTGGCTGGGGAGGAAGAAGAGGGGATGGGGGTCCTGCGCTGGCTGTAGGGGGATGGAGGTCGCACGCTGGCTGGGGGGGAGGAAGGGGAGCCACACGCTGGCTGCGGGGCGGAGGAAGGAGAGGGGATGGGGGTCACACGCTGGCTGTGGTGGGAGGGAGGGGAGCCACACGCTGGCTGGGGGGCGGAGGACGGAGAGGGGACGGGAACTGCACACTGGCTGGAGGGAGAAGGAAGAAGAGGGGATGGGGGTCGCACGCTGGCTGTGGTGGGAGGGAGGGGATGGGGGTCGCGCGCTGGCTGGGGGGCGGAGGAAGGAGAGGGGATGGGGGTCACGCGCTGGCTGTGGTGGGAGGGAGGGGATGGGGGTCGCGTGCTGGCTGGGGGGCGGAGGAAGGAGAGGGGATGGGGGTCGCGCACTGGCTGGAGGGCGGAGGAAGGAGAGGGGACGGGAACTGCATGCTGGCTGGAGGGCAAGTTCCTGCACTATGGCTTAATGTGACCGTGTGCTGAGATCGTTATGGAGCCCGTTCCTGCCCAGCGCTCTGAAGGGGACCGTTTGCTGCCTTGGGGCTAAGCCGCTTTGCGGTTTTGCCAGGGGGCACGACAGGCCCAGGAGCTGGCTAGGGCCTGGCTTTGCACAGAGTGTATGGCCGGGAGGGGCGAGACGCATGACTAGCCTCTCAAACACTTCTCCTTGGGGCTAAGAAACGGCAGCCCCTGAGGGCCAGGAGGTGCCAAAGCAGAGCAGCCCACCTCCCATCCGCAGACAGGGCAGCAGCCTGAGCCGGCCCCCCACAAGCACAGACAAGGCTAGTTTCCCAGGGAAAGGGTTCGAAGGGAGCAGGAAGCTGAGCTGGGGCCCCTGAAGCATGGCCGGGCAGGAAGGGACCCCAAGAGCTCAGCCAGTCCAGACGCTGCGCTGCAGCAGGACTAACCATCCCTGCCGGGGTCTGTCCCAGTCTGCCATGACAGGGACCCCACAATCCCCTTACGCCAGCTGCCGACCCATCCCTGTGGGGAGCGAGCCGGGCCTCGCGTCCAACTTGGGCCACGTCTACACGGGCGAGCTGAGAGTGGCACAGCCGTACCGATGCAGCTGCACTGCTGGCCGGTCGCTCGTGTAGCTGCTCTCCCGGCCACATCATAAAACCACCCCGCGAGCGGCGGTAGCAGTGCCGGGGGAGAGCGTCTCCCACCGACCCAGCGCTGGGCACACGAGCGCTTATGCTGGGGAAACCTGTGTCGCTCTGGGGGTGTTTTTCACATGCTGAGCGACAGGACTTTTGCTAGCATAAGTGCTAGTGTAGACAGGGCCTAAATCTCTCTTGCTCCAAACTAAGCCAAGTCCTTGTTAGCCTCCCGTCGGTGGACACAAAGAGCAATCGGCCAGTGGCGCGCTGGCTCCCAGCCACGGAGAGCTGCCCTGCACCAGGTCACAGCGCGCCATCCACACTGCAAAGCCCCAAAGCATCATAGCCAGAGAACCCGGGACACCAGCCCTGAGCAGCACGGGGCTGAGCCTGGAGGGGACCCGCATGGCCTGGAGAGGGGGAAAGGGTCACTAGCTAAGCTTTGGCGGCAGGGCTCCAGTCGAGAGGCAGGCTGGGCGGGGAGGCGGGGTGGGGGCAGGGAGCAGACTGGGGGTTGGGGGGGTACCTGCACGTAGAGCAGGTT
Organism: Macrochelys suwanniensis; assembly: GCA_033296515.1. Classification (NCBI taxonomy): domain Eukaryota; kingdom Metazoa; phylum Chordata; order Testudines; family Chelydridae; genus Macrochelys; species Macrochelys suwanniensis. Next base: position 130,077,760 of record CM065780.1, on the reverse strand, counting down.
GAGCTGCACAGGGTCCCTGGAGTCCACGTTCTGGTCGGAGTAGAAGAACTTGCGTCGTAGCAGCAGCGTCTCATTGTCGTCGATGCCTTGTTCGCGCAGCGTTCGCCCGTGATCCAGCCAGTTCACTGCCGAGAGCACAGAGTGTGAGCAGGGCCGAATGCCGGCACCACGGCTAGTCCCTGCCCAGGGCGTGGGGCTGGGAGGGACAGGCCGGCACTGAGACACACTAACAGGGGCGACCTCCCTCCATCCACAGCGCTGGCCGCCCCCAGGACCAACCTCCCCCCATGGCTAGTCCCTGCCCAGGGCGTGGGGCTGGGAGGGACAGACCGACTGAGCCAAGGCACTGAGAGACACTAACAGGGGCGACCTCCCTCCATCCACAGCGCCGGACGCCCCTGGGACCGACCTCCCCCCATGGCCAGCCCCTGCCCAGGGCGTGGGGCTGGGAGGGACAGGCCGGCACTGAGAGACACTAACAGGGGTGACCTCCCTCCATCCACGGCACCGGCCGCCCCCAGGACCAACCTCCCCCCACAGCGCCCGCTTGCCCACTCGCTGCCCGCAGTGCAGGCTGGCCTCACCCCTCGTGCCCCCTGCCCAGGGCGTGGGGCTGGGAGGGACAGACCGACTGAGCCAAGGCACTGAGAGACACTAACAGGGGCGACCTCCCTCCATCCACGGCACCGGCCGCCCCCAGGACCGACGTCCCCCCATGGCTAGCCCCTGCCCAGGGCGTGGGGCTGGGAGGGACAGGCCGGCACTGAGAGACACTAACAGGGGCGACCTCCCTCCATCCACGGCACCGGCCGCCCCCGGGACCGACCTCCCACCATGGCTAGCCCCTGCCCAGGGCGTGGGGCTGGGAGGGACAGGCCGGCACTGAGAGACACTAACAGGGGCGACCTCCCTCCATCCACGGCACCAGCCGCCCCCAGGACCAACCTCCCTCCACAGCGCCCGCTTGCCCACTCGCTGCCCGCAGTGCAGGCTGGCCCCACCCCTCGTGCCCCCAGCACAGAGCAGGTCCGTACACTCATCGTCCGTGTGCAACTTCTGTTTGAGCTTCTCCATTTTCTTCTCATCCCGCAGCAGGGTCTTGTCCTTCTTGAGAGTGCCGGTGATCTCCTCCTTCTTCTCCTCCATCATCTCCCGCACTAGCGAGTACTCGTCGTGATTGGTGATGCCTGCAGGGGGAGACAGCGCAATGCCCGTCACAGCTGGCCGGGGAGCCCCTGGAGCTCCCCCTGCCTAGCTCAGCATCCCTGCAATATGCCCTATGGGGCACAGACACCCCCTGCCTGGGCAATGTCCCTGTACGGCAGCACCCCCTACCTGCATGCAGGCATGGCCCCCTCCCTCCCCGACCGCCCCCAGGCTGGGCAACGCCCCTTCCCCACCCTCTTGCCATCCTCTCGTCCGCCCCCCAGCAGGCAATGCCCCCTTCCCCCGCCAGGCAACGCCCCTTCCCTACCCTTTTGCCCCTTCCCCACCCCCTCCTCTCACTCCCTCCCCATCCTCTCACCCCAAGGCCGGGCAACGCCTCTTCCCCACCCGCTCCCCATCTTCTCCTCATCCTCTCGTCTGCCCCTCGCCAGGCAATGCCCCCTCGTTCCCCCCACCTCCCCAAGCTGGACATCACCCCCTCCCATCCTGCCCCCAGCTCTGGCCTGGGCGGTGCTCCCTCCCTCACCGATCCGGGCACAGATTGTCATGAGCATGTCCGTGACCGTTTTGGAGTCGTCCACCATGACTGTTTTAACCGTCCCATCCAGCATGCGAATCTTGAGCGGCCGTTGCTTCTTCTTGTACTCCATGGTGTCCTGCAGCACAGGCGCTCAGTGTTAGTGCCCGCGTCCGGGCATGCCGGCAGGGGCATGTGGTCACCAGGCCCTCCCCTCTGTACCAGAGACCCCGCCGCCCACCCCTGAGGAACAGCCATGCCAGGGAGACGGAAGGGAGGACCCAGGGCTATGGAGCAGGCTGCACCGGGCACTGCAGGGCATGAGTAATCCCACGCTGGGGCTTGGGGCAGTAGGGGCCCATACCACACTGCAGGGCACTCTGTACTCCAGAGCTTGGGGAGGAATGCACGGGGACTCGGGGGAGGCGGGCGGGGCTGGGCACTTACCCCATTGCGGAGCATGTAGTAGTCCAGAGCCTTCCCAGATTCCAGCCATATCCCCTTCTTCGGATCCTCATCCGAAAGGAACAGCCCAAAATCACTGGCTGAAAAACAGAGCAGACTCTCCCAGCACAGGCCCATGATCCTGGATCCCCATTCTCCCAGATGGGCCCCTCAGCTCCCAGGCCTAGCCAGCCCACGACCCTGGCCCCAAGAGCGCGGTTTCCCCCCGTGCACATCTCTCCTAACAGAGCGTTGCATTACAGAGGTGCAAGGACGGATGGCGAGGCTGCTCTGGTGGGCGGAGGGGGGCGATGGCAGAGAAGAGACCGGGGGAGGTGAAGGGGCTTTTGGCAGAACAGGGAGGCCGAGGGGGACAGGGTGAGGAGATACAGGAGGGTGGAGTTGTGTAGAGCTTTGGAGACTCCCACCTGAACTTCTAACGTGCAGCTACGCAGCTCAGAGAGATGGAGAATAAGGCATATGCTGAGGTGTCCAGGCAATGGAGGGAGGAGGGGAGGCAGCCAGACCCACAACCATTACGAACAGAGGTAAAAATGTGCACTGAATTTTGAAGGTGCACAGACATGGAGAGAGCTCCCTCCACCCTGCAGACCATTGTGGGAGAGAGCAGGACCACCCTCCTACTAGCACGCAAGTCCCACACCGGCATCTCCCTCTCTCTGAGTTCTGGACTCTGCAATAGCGAATTGCCCAGGCTCCCCCACTCTAGCTTTGGCTGCTGGTAGCCGATTATACAGAGTCACCTCCTCAATTGCTCTCCATCAGTATCAGGAGTTCCTGAGGCATCAGCATTTTGCTCATCTAGTCTAGTGGCTGCTGCACCATTTCCCTGATGATCCCAAATGGCATGAAAGTCACCAGGATCTGTCTTGTCTTCATCTATTTTCTCAAAGAAAACTCCACAGAAGAAAACGTAACACTGCAGAATGCAAGAAACTCAGCCAGGGAAGAGCCCTGACTATGGGTAGCGAGGAGTTGCCTGAGAGAAGGAGAGTGAGAAGGAAGCTGGGCACTTGGACCCCAAGCTGACTGAATTAAACACAGCGAGGAACAGACCATCTCAGAACACCACTGTGCAAAGGGCTCAGATTGCAGGGGAACAAATGCTGGGGAATTCAGAAATTTAGTGAAACTGCATTGGGATGCAGTAATAAAATCCACCAGCAGGGAAGGTGGCGGGGAACCCGTAGTGCACGCTCGGTCGAAGAGGACGACCTCCCAGATAGAGGAGTACCGTTCTTCAGTTAAGGGTTTACGGTAGCATAATTAAGGTGCAATAGCCTGTGATTTCTCTTCCTGTACCAGAAACAGGCACTACCTAGGAATACACAGCCAAGAAAGACTGGCCAGGAAATAGATGGCATCAGGAAAACGGTAACAAATCCAGATTGTTGCAAAATCTTATTCTCAAAATTAACTGGATGGGAATCATGTGGCCTGTGCACCAGCTAAAGGGAAATGACAAAGGGTGAGCAATTGAATGAGTTACAAAGTAAGGAATGAGTTACAGCTGGCAAGGAATGTTCGAGACAACAGGAAGGGGGATTCTTCAAATCTGTCAGACAACAAAGAACAATCAAGGACGGAGTGAGTGCGCTGGTAACGGTAGAGGAGAGGAAGGCAGAGCTGCTCAATGCCTACTTTGCTTCAGTCTTCTCAAAAAATAACAGGTGACCAGACGACTAGCGAAGTTATCACAGACAATAAAGGGGAAGGGATGCAGATCAGGACAAGTAAAGAACATGCCAGATCTTCTGACCAATCTGAATGAATTCAAACCAGCGGGGCCGGATGCTGTTCACCTCAGGGACTGAATGAATTAGCTGAAGAACTCTCGGAGCCACTGGCAACAATATTTACAAGCTCATGGATGACAGGAGAGGTCCCAGAAGCCTGGAGAAGGGCTAACGTGGTGCCCATCTTTAAAAGAGGGGGAAAAGGAGGAGCCAGGGACTATAGACCCGTCAGCCTGATCTTGATACTTGGGAAGCTATTAGAGCCATGTATAAAACATTCAATTTGCGAATACCGAGAGGATGGAGGGGTGATCACTAGCAGCCAGCATGGATTTACCAGGAACAAATCATGCCAAACCAACTTGATTTCCTCCTTTGACAGGGTAACTGGTTTGGTGGTTGGGGGAATGCGGTGGATAGAACGTACCTGGACTTCAGCAAGTCTTTTGACATAGTCCCAGGTGACATTCTGATAGCTAAGCTGGAGAAATGCGGGCTCGACAGAACTACTATTAAGTGAATACATAATTGGTTGAACAACCGCAAACAAAGAGTCGCTATTAATGGGATGATATCAGGAGGTCTCAAGTGGGATTCCACAGGGATCTGTTCTGGGTCCAGTGTTTAACATCTTTATTAATAACCTGGAAGTAGGAATAGAGAGCATCCTGATCAAATTTTCAGATGACACAAAGCTAGAGCGGTTTGCCAACACTTAAGAGAATAGAGCTAAAATTCAGAGGGATCTTGATTAACTGGAGAAGGGGACTATAGAAATCACAATGAAATTCAGCAAAGACAAATTAAGGTGCTACACTTAGGGAAGAAAAACCAAGTGTGCAAATACAGAATGAAATTGTCATAAACATACAGCTACGGGTAGCATAAAATCCCTCCTTTACCTGTAAGGGGTTAATCAGTTCAATTCACCTAGTTGGCACCTGACCAGAAGGACCAATGGGGAAAGAAGATACTTTCAAATCTGGGGTGGGGGGAAGGTTTTGTTTGTGCTCTTTGTGTTGTTCTCTCTGGGACAGAGAGGGAAGGACAGAGATGGGCAGGAAAAACCATCTCCTAAAACCCAACCTGAAATAAGCATCTAGGATTACAAAAATTGTAAGTAAAGGCAAGGAAATGTGTTAGGTTATCTTTTGTTTTAGCTTGTGAATTTTCCCTATGCTAAGGGAGTTTTATTCCTGTTTTTTGTAACTTTGAAGCTAAGCCTAGAGGGGAATCCCCTGTGTTTTAAATCTTTTTATTTGCCCAGCATTTCATTGTGATTTCTGTAAAGTTACCTTCCATCCTGATTTTACAGGTGTGATTCTTTTACTTTTTTTTTTTTAAACAAAATTCTTCTTTTAAGAACCGGATTGATTTTCAGTGTCCTAAAGACCCAGGGGTTTGATTTGTGCTCACTTTGTAACCAATTGGTTAGTATGTTATTCTCAAGCCTCCCCAGGAAAAGGGGTGAAGGGGCTTGGAGGGCTATTTTCGGGGGGATAGGGCTCCAAGTTGCCCCTCTCTGAATGTTTGTTTAAATCAGTTGGTGGTGGCAGCAATTCCGTCCAAGGACAAGGAAAGAAATTTGTGCCCTGGGGAAGTTTTTAACCTAAGCTGGTGGACTATAAATGTAGGGGGGCTTTCATGCGGGTCCCCACATCTGTACCCCAGAGTTCAGAGTGGGTAGGGAACCCTGACAGGGGTAAAACTGACTTGCTAGCAGCACTGCTGAGAAGGATCTGGGTGTTGCGGTGGATCACAACCTCAACATGAGTCAGCAATGTGATGCTGTTGCAATAAAAAGCAAATGCAATTTTAGGTTGCATTAACAGAGACACAGCAAGTCACAAGAAGTGCTAGTACTGCTCTATCCAGCGGCTGTTAGACTGGAGTACTGTGGCCAGTTTTGGCCATCACTGCATAGAAAGGATGTAAAGAAACTGGAAAGGATCCAGAGGCGAGCGACAAGGATGATCAAAGGGATGGAATGCAGCTATATGAGCAAAGGCTGAAGGAACTGGGTATGTTTAGTTTGGAAAAAAGGAGATTAAGGGGGGACATGACAGTGGTCTTCAGATAGTTAAAAGGCTGCCATAAGAAAGATGGAGAAAAGGGGGCAGGACAAGAGGCAATGGGTTCAAACTACAGCAGAGCAGATTTAGTTTACATCTCAGGATACATTTCCTACCAGTAAGAACAGTAGGACAATGGAACAAACACCCAGGGAGGCTGTGGAAGCGCCTTTGCTGGAGGTTTTCAAAAGGAGCTTAGAGCCATCTGTCTGGGATGGTTTAGACACAACAAATCCTGCACCTTGCCTGGGGTTGGACGAGACGACCCTGGTGGCCCCTCCTAGCCCCAAGGTTCTGTGAACTGGGCAGAGGCACCTCGAGGTACTGCAGGGTTAGGGCCAGATCAATTTATCAACTGCAGCAGGGGTGAAGCCCTGTCCTGGGGTGGCCCTCTGAAGAGGCAGGCACCCAGCCTCCTGTCAGTCTCTGCTAAGGAGAACAAGCCAAGCCAGATCCACCTGTGGATGGCTGATTGGATAAGTAGCTGGCAGCTAGCTCAGGAACACCTGGGCCTCAAAGAGCTAGGATGGTTCAGCCCGGAGCCTAGAACAGAGAAAGGAAGCTACTAGGAGCTAGGTAGGCAGCTACTCCCAGGGGCTCCTGGGGACAGGAACAGCCCCAGGACACAGATGGGATGCTCCAGAGTACAGCACTACAGAGCTCTCCAGGCTCTCCTGAGGGAGGGGAGGGACTGCAGAGCCCAGGGAGCAGAAAAGCCTGGGGACTGATAGCAGAAACGGAAGGTGTTTCCCTACCACGTCTGGCAGTTGATTCAATAAACTAGAGCCCTTGTATATATTGTTCACTGTGTACAAGCTTCACCGAGCTTACTAAAAGTCCACTAGGGGAAACTGAGGCAGAGATGTAACTAGTTCCGCACTCATTAATAAAAAATTAAAGGAATATAACAATTAATGCCAATCAACATGGGTTTATAGAAAATAGATCTTGCCAAAATAATGATCTTTTTTTATGAAATTACAAGTTTGGTTGATAAAGGTAATAATGCTGATGTAATATACTTAGATTTCTGTAAGACATTTGAGTTGGTACCACAACATTATGATTAAAATACTAGAATGATATAAAATTAGCATGGCACTCATTAAATGGATGTAAAGATGGCTAATTGATAGGTCTCAAAATGCAACTGTAAACATGGAATCATCATCAAATGGGTGTGTATCTAATGGAGTCCCACATGGATCAGTTCTTGGCCTTATGGTATTGAATATTTTTATGAATGACCTGGAAGAAAACAAAATCCTAACTGATAAACATTGCAGGTGACATCACAAGAATTTGGGTAGTGGTAAATAATGAAGAAGACAGGTCACTAACATAAAGCAATCTGGATCACTTGGTAAGATGGTGTGATAAATAAAGGGGGGATAGCTCCCTCTGATGGACACTCAGCCAGCCAGTTAGCTATAAAATCCCTCTTGGTAGCTGTTCTCTACTTGGTTTATCTGCAAAGGGTTAAAAAGTCCTCCAGGTAAAGAAAAAAAAGTGGGCACCTGACCAAAAGAGCCAATGGGAAGGTAGAACTTTTTAAAATTGGGAAAGAAACTTTCCCTTTGTCGTTGTTCTCTGGGCTGAAGGGACAGAGCAGCCATGCTATAGGCAGCTTAAGCCAGGTACGATCATAAATTCTCAGATCATGCCTCGAACTACTTATCTGAACTCCAAATGTGTACGTAGATCAGAATGTTTAGCTAGACGCGATTAGGGTTATTTCTTTTATTTCTTATTGGCTTGTGAACTCCTCTGTGCTAACCCCAGATGCTTTTGTTTGCTTGCAACCTTTAAGATGAACCCCCCCAAGAAAGCTATTTTGGGTGCTTGGTTTTTGGAATTGCTCTTTTAAAATCTAGCAAAAGTTGAAGTTCCAGATGTATTTTCTCTCTTTTGTTTTTAATAAAATTTACCTTTTTTTAAGAACAGGATTGGATTTTTGGTGTCCTAAGAGGTTTGTGGATGTTGTTTGATTAGCTGGTAGCCACAGCTCATTTCCTTTGTTTTCTTTCTCAGCTCTTCCCCAGAAAGGGGGCAGGGGGGTGAAAGGGCTTGAGGGTACCCCACAGGGAGTGCTCCTTCCTGGGTTCAAAGGGGGTTTTTTGCATTTGGGTGGTGGCAGCATTTACCAAGCCAGGGTCAGAGAAAATCAGACTCTGAGCATGTGGGCAAGACCCACCCAGTCAGACACCAGGAAAAAAATTATCTGTATTAAGTCAGGGCCCTACCGATCTCGAGTCCCATATCTAGCTGTTGAAGATACTTGCCAACAGCAGTCACTGATGGGCCACATCTCATAATCCCATGCAGTCCATAAACTTATCAAACTCAGTCGTGGCAATTTGGTTTTCTGCCTCTACTGCTCCCCTGGGAAGGCTGTTCCAGAAGTGCACTCCCCTGATGCTTAGAAACCTTTGTCTAATTTCAAGCCTGAACTTGTTGATGGCCAGTTTATACCCATTTCTTCTTGTGTCCAAATTGGCACTTAACTTAAATAACTCCTCTCCTTCCTTGGTATTTATCCCTCTGAGGTATTTATAGACAATAATCATATCTCCCCTCAGCCTTCATTTGATTAGGCTAAATAAGACAAGCTCCTTAAGTTTCCTCTCATAAGGTAGGTGCTCCATTCATTGGATCATCCTAGTAGCCCTTCTCTGCACCTGTTCCATGCTTAAGAGAGATAAATTCAAACTGGAAGACCAGAATTGCACACACTATTCCACATGAGGTCTCACCCATGGACTTGTATAATGGAAGTAACACTTCCCTATCAGTACGGGAAATACCTCGCCTGATGCTTCCTAGGACTGCATTCACTTTTTTCATGGCCACAGCACATTGGCAGCTCAGGATCATCCTATGTCGGACCAATACACCCAGGTGTTTCTCCTCAACTCCCTTTCATCTGATAGATCCCCAGCTTTCAGCAAAAATTATTGTTGTTAGTCCCTATTAGCATGACCTTGCACTTTGCACTATTAAATTTCACCCCATTTCTATTACTTAAATTTTCAAAGTTTTCAAGGTCATCCCTGAATCTTCTTGGATGATATTTTGGCGCTTCTCCGTATTGGCAATCCCTCCCAATTTTGTGTCATCTGCAAATTCTAGTAGCACATTCCCACTTTTTGTGACAAGGTCATTAATAAAAATGTTGGATAAGATTGATCCCAAGACTGATCTCTGAGGAACTCCACTAGTAACCTCCCTCCAGCCTGACAGTTCCCCTTTCAGTATGACCTGTTGTTGTCTCCCTTTTAACCAGTTCCTTATCCACCTCTCAATTCTCATATTAATCCCCATCTTCTCCAATTTAACTAATTATTTCCCATGTGGAACTGTATCAAATGCCTTCCTGAAATCTAGGTAGATTAGACCTACTGCATTTCCTTTGTTGAAAACATTGGTTATATTCTCAAAGAAAAGATCAGGTTGGCCTGGCATGATCTACCTTTTGTAAAACCATGTTGTATTTTAGCCCAATTACCATTTACCTGTATGTCCTTAACTACTCTCTCTTTCAAAATTTGTTCCAAGACCTTGCATACAATTGAGGTCAAACTAACAGGCCTGTAGATCCCTGATCACGTTTTTTCCTTCTTAAAAATAGGTACTATGTTAGCAATTCTCTGGTCATAGGGTCTGACCTGAAGTTTACGGATTCATTGAAAATCCTTGCTCTTGGATTTGTAATTGCATGTGCCAGTTCCTTTAATATTCTTGGAGAGAGATTATCTGTGGCCCACGATTTGATCCCATTAAGCAATTGGAATTTGCCTTCCACCTCAGACATGGTCATTTCTACTTCCATACCCTCATTTCCATTAGCCACCCTGCCACTGCCCTCAAGTTGCTCATTACCTTCACCAAAAACTGAGGCAAAATATTCATGTAGGCGTTTGGCCAGGCCTAGATTTGTCTTTAATCTCCAGCCCATCCTCAGTGCTTAGTGGTCCCACTCCTTTCCTTGTTTTTTTTTTTTTTTAATATATGACTATAGAGCTTTTTGCTACTGGTTTTAATTTCCTTTTCAAGGTATCACTCTGTTTGGCTTTTGGCAGTTTTGCCCCTACACTTTCTAACCTCCAAGAGGTAGCTTTCCTTGCTGATCCCTCCCATCTTCCACTCCTTGTAGGCTTTCTGCTTTCTCCTAATAACCTGATTTGTGTCCGTTTATTCTTTTGCGTGGAGACTGTCCCGTTTGGCCAAAAGAATAAACGGACACAAATCTGACATCAAGACTCATCACGTTCAAAAGCCAGTAGGAGAACACTTCCACCTCTCTAATCACTCAGTGACAGACTTAAAGGTAGCAATTTTGCAACAGAAAAGCTTCAAAAACAGACTCCAAGGAGAAGCTGCTGAACTTGAATTAATATGCAAACTAGATACCATTAATTTAGATTTGAACAGAGACTGGGAGTGGCTCGGTCATTACGTTAATTGAATCTATTTCCCCTACTTAACTATCCTCACACCTTTGTGTCAACTGTCTGAAATTGGCCATCTTGATTATCACTTCAAAAGTTTTTTTTCCCCCTGCTGCTAATAGTTCCTCTTAATTAATTGGAACAAACTAACATGGCTGCTACTCTTAATTAATTAGCCTCTTACAGTTGGTATAGGTACTTCCACCTTTTCATGTTTCATGTTTCTCTGAATGTATAAATATCTGCTTACTGTATGTTCCGTTCAATGCATCCGATGAAGTGGGACTATAGCCCATGAAAGCTTATGCTGAAATAAATTTGTTAGTCTCTAAGGTGCCACAAGTACTGCTGTTCTTTTTTCTAAAAACGGAGCTCTGAACAAAGGACTGAATGACCCATCCAAGCTGTGGATGTACTCCAGATGAACTTTCAAGCCAGGAAACTCACCAATACTGCTAAGAACCTCATATGTGAACTTTGAAGTCTCTGTATGTATCTGATTACTTTATCATTTAACAACTCTCCTCTTGTTTTTTTTCTTTCTTTTATAATAAACCTTTAGTTTTAGACACTAAAGGATTGGCCAGCAGCATTGTATTTTGGGTAAGATCCAACCTAATACTGGCCTGGTAATGTGGCTGGCCATTTGGAAATCAGATGAAAATTTGTATAGTGAGAAGAGTTTTAAATAACTTCTCACTGTACTGGACCTAAGTTGTGACTGGGAGCCAGAGAACTGGAATGCAATAAAGGGCGCGGTGGGATTTTGTTTTTTGCTTTTTGATAACCAGTTGCGGCGGGGGGAGGTGGGGGGGGATGTCAGGAGCACATTGTGACTGGTTGGCGAGTTTACTTCCGTGTTAACCACCAGTCTTTGGAAGAATCTGCTCTCCCTTTTGCAGCCTGCCCTGACCGTGGCATTTTCAGTGAGGGCTGTCCCAGGCACCATGGGTCACAACATCTTAGGCCTTGGAGAACATTTAGTCTTTGAAGCATTTTCACAGATTTGTAGACGGTAAACCTAGAAGGGACCATTATGGCCATCCCATCGGAGTTCCTGCAGAATCCAGGCCAGAGAACCCCACCTTCATGCACCCAGCCCAGCAGGTTGTGGTGGAGCTAGGGCGGATCTTTAGGAAAGAGCTGCCAAATCTTAATTTAAAGACTAAGTGACAGAGAATCTACCAATTTCCTTGGTAAGTCGTGTCAATAGTTAATTATCCTCATTGTTCAAATTGTGTACCTTACTTCTAGTCTGAATTTATCTTGTTTCAGCTTCCAGCTGGAGGGGCTCATTATGCTCATAGACTCATAGACTTTAAGGTCAGAAGGGACCATTATGATCATCTAGTCTGACCTCCTGCACAATGCAGGCCACAGAATCTCACCCACCCACTCCTGGAATAATCCTCTCACCTATGTCTCAGCTATTGAAATCCTCAAATCATGGTTTAAAGACTTCAAGATGCAGAGAATCCTCCGGTAAGTGACCCGTGCCCCATGCTGCAGAGGAAGGCAAAAAACCTCCAGGGCCTCTGCCAATCTACCCTGGAGGAAAATTCCTTCCTGACCCCAAATATGGCGATCAGCTGAACCCCAAGCATGTGGGCAAGACTCACCAGCCAGACACCCAGGAAAAAGTTCTCTGTAGTAACTTCTAACATCCCATCATTGGTCCTATTTACCACTGATGGCAATTTTACCACTGACTAAGATCATGTTATCCCATCAAACCATCCCCTCCATAAATGTATCTAGCTTAATCTTGAAGCCAGATAGGTCTTTTGCCCCCACTGCTTCCCTTGGAAGGCTGTTCCAGAACTTCACTCCTCTGATGGTTAGAAACCTTCGTCTAATTTCAAGTCTAAACTTCCTGATGGCCAGTTTATATCCATTTGTTCTTGTGTCCACATTGGTACTGAGCTGAAATAATTCCTCCCCCTCCCCAGTATTTATCCCTCTGATATATGTAAAGAGAGCAATCATATCTCCCCTCAGCCTTCTTTTGGTTAAGGTAAACAAACCAAGCTCCTTGAGTCTCCTTTCATACGACAGGTTTTCCATTCCTCGGATCATCCTAGTGGCCCTACTTTGTACCTGTTCCAGTTTGAATTCATCCTTCTTAAACATGGGAGACCAGAACTGCACACAGTATTCCAAATGAGGTCTCACCAATGCCTTGTATAACGGTACTAACACCTCCTTATCTCTACTAGAAATACCTCGCCTAATGCATCCCAAGACCGCATTAGCTTTTTTCACGGCCACATCACATTGGCGACTCATAGTCATCCTGTGATCAACCAGAACTCCGAGGTCCTTCTCCTCTTCCGTTACTTCCAACTGATGCGTCCCCAGCTTATAACTAAAATTCTTGTTATTAATCCCTAAATGCATAACCTTACACTTCTCACTATTAAATTTCATCCTATTACTATTACTCCAGTTTACAAGATCATCCAGATCTTCCTGTAGGATATCCCGATCCTTTTCTGAATTGGCAATACCTCCCAACTTTGTGTCATCTGCAAACTTTATTAGCACACTCCCACTTTTGGTGCCGAGGTCAGTAATAAAAAGATTAAATAAAATTGGTCCCAAAACTGAACCTTGAGGAACTCCACTAGTAACCTCCCGCCAACCTGACAGTTCACCTTTCAGTATGACCCGCTGTAGTCTCCCCTTTAACCAGTTCCTTATCCACCTCTCAATTTTCACATTGATCCCCATCTTTTCCAATTTAACCAATAATTCCTCATGTAGTACTGTATCAAATGCCTTACTGAAATCGAGATAGATTAGATCCACTGCGTTTCCTTTATCTAAAAAATCTGTTACTTTCTCAAAGAAGGAGATCAAGTTGGTTTGGCACGATCTACCTTTTGTAAAACCATGTTGTAATTTGTCCCAATTGCCATTGACCTCAAGGTCCTTAACTACTTTCTCCTTCAAAAAATTTTCCAAGACCTTGCATACTACAGATGTCAAACTAACAGGCCTGTAGTTACCCGGGTCACTTTTTTTCCCTTTCTTAAAAATAGGAACTATATTAGCTATTCTCCAGTCAAATGGTACAACCCCTGAGTTTAGAGATTCATTAAAATTTTTTGCTAATGGGCTTGCAATTTCATGCACCAGCTCCTTTAATATTCTTGGAAGAAGATAATCTGGGCCGCCTGATTTACTCTCATTAAGCTGTTCAAGTTTGGCTTGTACCTCAGATATGGTAATATCTACCCCCACATCCTTATTCCCATTTGTCATGCTGCCACTATTCCTAAGCTCCTCATTAAAGACTGAGGCAAAGTATTTGTTTAGATATTGGGCCATGCCTAGATTATCCTTAACCTCCACTCCATCCTCAGTGTTTAGCGGTCCCACTTCTTCTTTCTTTGTTTTCTTCCTATTTATATGGCTATAAAGCCTTTTACTATTGGTTTTAATTCCCTTTGCAAGGTCCAATTCTACATGCCTTTTAGCCTGTCTCACTTTATCCCTACGTGCTCTGACCTCGATAAGGTAGGTTTCTTTGCTGATCCCTCCCATCTTCCACTCCTTGTATGCTCTCTGTTTTTTCTTAATCACCTCTCTGAGATGCTTGCTCATCCAGCTTGGTCTAAAACCCCTGCCTATGAATTGTTTCCCCTTTCTTGGGATGCAGGCTTCTGATAGCTTCTGCAACTTTAACTTGAAATAATCCCAGGCCTCCTCCGCCTTTAGGTCCATAAATTCTTTAGTCCAATCCACTTCCCTAACTAATTTCCTTAATTTATTAAAGTTAGCCCTTTTGAAATCAAAAACCCTAGTCTCAGACTTAGTTTTGTTTATCCTTCCATTTAGTTTGAACTGAATTAGCTCATGATCACTCGAGCCAAGGTTGTCCCCTACAACCATTTCTTCAATGAGGTCCTCACTACTCACCAAAACCAAATCTAAAATGGCATCCCACCTTGTTGGTTCAGCAACTACTTGATGAAGGAATTCATCAGCTATCACATCTAGGAAAATCTGAGCCCTATTATTATTACTAGCACTTGTTCTCCAATCTATATCTGGGAAGTTGAAGTCTCCCATGATCACACAGTTCCCATTAGTATTTACTTCCTTAAAAACATTAAAGAGGTCTCTATCCATATCCAAATTAGATCCCGGTGGTCTATAGTACACCCCAAGCGCTATCACAGGGGAGGCTCTAGTAGTTTTCTTCCCCAATGTGATTTTTGCCCAGACAGACTCTGTCTTATCCATTCCATCACTTTTTATTTCTTTACAGTCTACCTCATCATTGATATACAATGCTACTCCTCCACCTTTACCTTTATTTCTATCTTTCCTAAACAGCACATACCCTTCAATACCTGTACTCCAGCCATGACTACTATTCCACCACGTTTCGGTTATTCCTATGATATCTGGTTTCACTTCCTGGACCAGTAGCTCTAATTCCTCCATTTTGTTACCTAGGCTCCTTGCACTGGTGTACAAACATCTTAATTTTTGCCGTTTGGCCTCACTCACATTCTTTACCCAATTTGGTATGGACATTGTACTGCCAGTATGACCTATTTGACTAGTATCCACTCTGCCTTTCCTCCTTATGTCCATTCTTCTACCCCCGGCTATATCCTCTCTTACTTCGTTGTCTTCCCTCTCAATGTTAAAATCCGGCGTGGAGATTACCTGGACATCTCCCAACCGTCTCCCCTAGCTCAAAGAGCCCTCCATCAGAAATCTTCTCCCCCTGCACATACTTGTAGACTGTGATCAAACCACTTCTTAACCTTCCCTTTGTTAAAATAAATATTTGAACTTCTTCAATCTCCTGCTGGGGGGAGGATCTTCCAGACCTCCAATCATGCTTGATGCTCTTTTCTGAACCATTTCCAATTTGTCAACATTCTTTTAAAAGTGTGGAAATGAGAACTGGACACAGTATTATAGGGTCACAGGAGCACTACTATAGTTGCAGTTGCATCATGACATCTGTTTAAAGGTCAACTGTTCTAAATCCTCTAAAGTCAACATGCTTAGTCAGATTTCTTTGAAATTCAGTGTGCCTCACAAGGGTACAAGATAGGGTTAGCGACCCAAATATGGAGACATTTGAACCAGGTGTTCTGGATATATAAGCCCCCCAAAAAAGCCATTTTTTAAATAGCTCTCCCCTCCTTCCCCCCAATTAGAGATAAATTATTGATGAGCTGTAGGTCAAAATGGTCACAATCTGTTCAGTCTTACCCAAGGTAGTACTTAGCACTCAGTGCATCTTTGGGGGACTCCAATTGAGAACACTATATAAGAAAATGTACATTTGTACTAGGGCTGTCAATCACAGTTAACTCACGCAATTAACTCAAAAAAATTAATCGCAATTAATCGCACTTATAACAATAGACTACCAATTGTAATTTATTAAATATTTGTGGAGGTCTTTCTATATTTTCAATATTGATTTCAATTACAACAGAGAATACAAAGTGCAGAGTACTCACTTTATATTATTTTTATTACAAATATTTGCACTGTAAAAATTATAAACAAAAGAAAGTATTTTTCAATTGTCCTCATACAAGTACTGAAGTGCAATCTCTTTATCATGAAAGTTAACTTAAACATGAAGATTTTTTTTTTGGTTACATCACTGCACACAAAAACAAAACAATGTAAAACTTTAGAGCCTACAAGTCCACTCGGTCCTACTTCTTATTCTGCCAATCACTCAGACAAACAAGTTTGGTTACATTGACAGGAGATACCGCTGCCTGCTCCTTATTTACAATGTCACCTGAAAGTGAGAACAGGGGTTTGCATGGCACTGTTGTAGCCGGTGTTGCAAGGTATTTACATGCCAGATGTGCTAAACATTCATATGCTCCGTCATGCTTCGGCCACCATTCCGGAGGACATGCTTCCATGCTGATGCTTGTTAAAAATATGTGTCAATTAAATTTGTGACTGTACTCCTTGGGGGGAGAATTATATGTCTCCTGCTCTGTTTTACCCTCATTCTGCATATATTTCATGTTATATATGAATCAAAACCTGGGGCCGGTTTTGTTCAACATCTTTATGAATTATCTGGATGATGGGATGAATTGCACCCTCAGCAAGTTTGCAGATGACACTAAACTGGGAGGAGTGGTAGATGCGCTGGAGGGTAGGGATAGGATACAGAGGGACCTAGACAAATTGGAGGATTGGGCCAAAATAAATCTGATGGGGTTCAACAAGGACAAGTGCAGAGTCCTGCACTTAGGAAGGAAGAATCCCATGCACGGCTACAGGCTGGGGACCGACGGGCTAAGCGGCAGTTCTGCAAAAAAGGACCTGGGGATTACAGTGGACGAGAAGCTGGATAAGAGTCAACAGTGTGCCCTTGTTGTCAAGAAGGCCAACGGCATATTGGGCTGTATTACTAGGAGCATTGCCAGCAGATCGAGGAAGTGATTATTCCCCTCTATTCAGCACTGGTGAGGCCACATCTGGAGTATTGTGTCCAGTTTTGGTCCCCCCACTACAGAAGGGATGTGAATAAATTGGAGAGAGTCCAGCAGAGGGCAATGAAAATGATTAGGGGGCTGCAACACATGTCTTACGAGGAGAGGCTGAGGGAACTGGGGTTATTTAGTCTGCAGAAGAGAAGAGTGAGGGGGGATTTGATAGCTGCTTTCAACTACCTGAAGGGGGGTTCCAAAGAGGATGGAACTCGGCTGTTCTCAGTGGTGGCAGATGACAGAACAAGAAGCAATGGTCTCAAGTTGCAGTGGGGGAGGTCTAGGTTGGATAGTAGGAAACACTATTTCACTAGGAGGGTGGTGAAACACTGGAATTGGTTACCTAGGGAGGTGGTGGAATCTCCATCCTTAGAGGTTTTTAAGGTCAGGCTTGACAAAGCCCTGACTGGGATGATTTAGTTGGGATTGGTCCTGCTTTGAGCAGGGGGTTGGACTAGATGACCTCCTGAGGTCCCTTCCAACCCTGAGATTCTATGATTCTATAGCAATCTCGGATAATGACCCAGCACATGTTCATTTTAAGAACACTTTCACAGCAGGTTTGAAAAAATGCAAAGAAGGTACCGACGTGAGATTTCTAAAGATAGCTACTGCCCTCAACCCAAGGTTTAAGAATCTTAAGTGCCGTCCAAAATCTGAGAGGGACGAGGTGTGGAGCATGCTTTTAGAAGTCTTAAAAGAGCAACACTCCGATGTGGAAACTATAGAACCCAAACCACCAAAAAAGAAAATCAACCTTCTGCTGGTGGCATCGGACTCGGATGATGAAAATGAACATGCGTCAGTCCACACTGCTTTGGATCGTTATCAAGCAGAACCCGTCATGGACACACGTCCTCTGGAATGGTGGTTGAAGCATGAAGGGACATATGAATCTTTAGCACATCTCGCATGTAAATATCTTGCAACGCCAGCTACAACAGTGCCATGAGAACGTCTGTTCTCACTTTCAGGTGACATTGTAAACAAAAAGCAGGCAGCATTATCTCCTGCAAATTGTAACCAACCTTGTTTGTCTCAGTGATTGGCTGAACAAGAAGTAGGACTGATTGGACTTGCAGGCTCTAAAGTTTTACATTGTTTTATTTTTGAATGCAGGGTTTTTTGTACATAATTCTACATTTGTAAGTTCAACTTTCATGATAAAGAGATTGCATTGCAGTACTTGTAGCAGATGAATTGAAAAATAAAATTTTTACAGCGCAAATATTTCTAATCAAAAATAAATATAAAGTGAGTACTGTACACTTTGTATTCTGTGTTGCAACTGAAAATAATATTTGAAAATGTAAACATCCAAAAATATTTAAATTAAATGGTATTCTATTGTTGTTTAATCACACGATTAATTTTTTTAATTGCTTGACAGCCCTAATTTTTATACATGTCAATTCAGAAAAACAACTAACGGGTTTCCACTCCTGCCATTTTATATGCTTCAAAAGCTAGAGTCTTGCACATGCTCTAAAATCCAAACCGTTCCTCTGATTGCTTTGAAATGTGGTGTACCTCAGGGGAGTGCAGGGTAATGTTAGTGATCCAAATCTGGGGTCATTTCACCCAAAGGTAGGGAGGCCATTTGTCCAGTTTAAAGACTGAAAGTCCTAGTTTTGTGGAGCATCATCCCTGTCTGGTAGGGACTTAGCACCCGACGTGGCTTTGTCTATGAAAATGAGTAGAGAGGAGGAGACCGTGGATGAAGGAGGATAGTGGTGGGGGCGGTGCTTCCATGCAGAGATGAGTCCATGCTCCATGCCCTTCCCTCTCATTGGCTGCTGGAGCCTGCAAACCAAGCAGCCAGCCAATACTTTGGTAGGGCTAACAGCAAGTTAGACTCTGCTGCAGGGGCTACACTGGCCTGTGCAGTAGCATGTCAGAGATTGGAAAGCCAGTGAAAAGGAGGTTACAGTAATTAAAATCTGAGATGATGATGAGGGACGAATTTTTGCAGGGTGTACAGAATGAAAAAGGTCAGATTTTAGAAACAGACAGGAAAACACAGCCTGATGTGGGGGCATGGGAGAGGGAAGATTCAAAGACGACCTGTGGAACTCCTTGCTAGAGGATGTTGTGAAGGCCAAGACACTAACAGGTTCAAAAAAGAACTAGATACGTTTATGGAGGATAGGCCCATCGATGGCTATTAGCCAGGACGGGCAGAGATGGTGTCCCTAGCCTCGGTTTGACAGAAGCTAGGAATGGGCAACAGGGGATGGATCACTTGATGATTCCCTGTTCTGTTCATTCCCTCTGGGGCACCTGGCACTGGCCACTGTCGGAAGACCGGATACTGGGCTAGATGGGCCTTTGCTCTGACCCAGTCTGGCCATTCTTATGACTCACAAGTTAATGGTCTGAGTGACTTACAGGTAAGATGATGTTTCAACAGTGAAGGAAAATGCAGGAAGAGCTTGAGAGGAAAGGAGTTCTATTTTGGATCATGTTACATTTCAGATGAAGGGAAGACACTCAGGAGGGGGTGTCAGAGAGGGTGAGGCTGAAGCACTGGATGAAAACTGAATGGATGGAGAGAAATCAGAATCAAAAAGGTAACTTTGTGGATCAAAGCCAATGGCAGGGTTTGGGCGGCTGAGGGGGAGGCTGACGTTGTTCGCACTGAATATTTTCTAAACTGAAGGCCTGCTATTAAAAATGTCGGACTCCAGCAGGAACCCATGTCTGTCTGTCCGTCCCTGGTGTGCACCAATACACTCTGTGAAGAAAACAGTAACAGACAGTGTGCGTAAAGACTCTTCACCCCACACTGTAGAGCCTGCCACCCGACTCTCCCAGACAGAACACACGGCTCCATCATCGTCGTATCACTGCCTTGTGTTTATCAAAGACACCAGCGATCTTCATGCTGTACAAATATGTCGAGGAGAAATGTATACGGTTTACAGCTGACTTGTGGTCTCGATATGCAGCCAACAAGGAAACAAACAGTCCCTCTCAAACGGTGCACTGGGGCTAGTCTGAAAATGGTGGGAGAAACCCTTCTGTAGCGGGGTGGCACCCCGCTCAGGTCCTGAAGGGGCTTGAAACAGCCCAGGAGAGGGCTGTAGCTGGAGCAAGCAGAAGGCAGGCTCAGCTGGGGCCACACCTCAATTAAGGCTCAGCTGGCCCTTATAAGTGGCCAGTGAGCCAAGAGCAGAGACAGTCTCTCTCTGCCTTAGAGGGAGAAGGGCTTGGCTGCAGGGACCTGAGCAGGTACCTAGGGTGGAGCAGGGCTGGGGAAGGCCAGAGGAGTGGGGGAGCTCCAGCCTGAGAAAACCCCAGGCTGTGGCCTAGGGTTAGGCCAGACTAGGTACTGGGGTTGCGGGGTCAGCCCACAGGTAGGCCGAGGCAGCAGGTCCAAACCCCTTTTGCCTGTGATGAGTGGCTTATACTGCAGTCTGCCCCAGGGCGCGGGGGCTAGCTGGTGACTGGCAGTAGCCTACGACTGAGGCGAGGTGGGGATAGTGGGTTGGGGGTCCCCTGGGGAGGGGAGACCCAGATCTGTGGGGTACTGCTGGGGGGCAGCACCCCAGTTAAAGGGGCACCAGGTCCTGGGAGGGACACGGGCCAGAGTGGTCAGGCGGATCACCGGCCTGCAGAGGACACTCCAGAGGCTGGTGAGCTAATTCCCTGGAGAAACCAGCAGGAGGCGCCGCCGGGTGAGTCCGCGACCTGTTACACCTTCCTAGCAGAATCTCTATACCTGGAGTCAGCACTTGTGTGGCACCAGTCTACGTAGCTAGGCAGGGCACTGGTGGAAGCAGCACATTATAGAACATGGCTGTGTTCCAGAATAACCCGTTTACCTTAAATGCATATTACTGAGGAGCAGCTTGAGTCTGAGTCTGGCTCATGTTACGATCACCTCAATGAGCCCCACATGAAGGTTCCTCATTGCAGAAAAGGCAGTGAGCAGCAACATAACCAAAGGACAGGGGGATTCTAGCTTTGCTAATATCGACTACTCCAGTCTAGCTGAACCATGGGAAATCAGAGCCTTGATAAAATCCTGATACCTGGTGGAAAATTAACAATCTCCACAATCAGGGTGACTACACTGCTCTACAGATAGACTGTTCCCTCAAACACCGATTCACGGTCAGTTCTCTGCTGTGGTGGATAAGGCCAAGATCGTCTCGGAGTTTATTTATAGTCACTAAGCCAAAACACAAGACTGTTGAATCCTGACTGGCCAAAAAGACATTGCTCAAAGTAGGAAAGGAGAGCACCACGCATGCTACAGCCTGTGTAGGCGTGACGTAGATGTCAGCAATCATGGACAAGGAGATTTGAATCAGCACATTTCTTCTGAAAAGCACAAACAGAACTCATGTAGTGCAGCTACTTCAAGTAACACAGATTCTCTTCAAAGTTCGTGGGTCACCTCCTCATGACAATAAAGGGTCTGGCTGCTGAACTTTGCAAAGTGTTCCATGCGGTCTCGCAACACCATTCTTACTGGAGCACTGACTGAAGCACAGAAGTTGACGAAACTATTTACTCTTACTCGTCTGCGGCTAAAGACGTGACTTGCAGAAAAACCGAGGCAATAAGCCTAAACTGCTCCTCCCTACACCATCGTCTCATCCACTCATGGAGACCCTACGGTTGTCTGACTGGCCCTGTGCGTGGAACTGGGAGCATTTCAGAGAATGCACGAGGTGGTGAAGCTGCGTGGCTTACCCTGGAGGAAGAGAGACACCCCTGGGGGTCTGGCCCACGACGAGCTCTAGCACCAATGTGTGACACACCTCAACCCCTGCGATCCTAGCTCTGCCAGTGGATCCCAGTCCTCCCATACTCAGCCTTCCTGCACTTCAACATCATTCTGCTTTTGCGTAGTTGCCATTCGCTCTAGGCACTGATGTGAGCTGGGTTATAGGGCGGGGGGAAGTAACGGTCATAGGAACATTTGTATACGAGGGAGTGAAGACCTCAGGGAGATGCATCCCTGCTTGCAGCTGCGAGGCCTGGGTACAGAAGTGGGGACGGGGCCAGGTAGGAGTGGGGAACACTTTGAATGGGTCAGAGGAATGGCTGAGGAGAGGGGTGGTGGGGCCCAGCTGATGTATGCATTTGGGAGGGGAGCAGCAGCTGGATCAGCATGCTAATTGCAGGACATGACACGTACAACTATCTAAACATGACTATTAACTGCTAACAACAACAACATCTTTTCCTGTTAAAAATTCAATGGCAAAAAGCTCTGTTAATGCAGAATGGCGGTTGCTTGGTGGTATGCCGTCCCCTGCAGAATACTGAGCTGAGCTACCGCAGACCCCTCTGAAAACCAGGAAATGCAGGGTTTGCCCAAATACGCCCCATTGACTAACCCCCTCACCGCTGCTGAAATGTACAAGCTCTTCACCTCCTTTTGCAGCCCATTCGTTCTCGGCCCCAGCATTCCCTTGAGCACTATTAAGGGACGAAATGTGGGGGCGGGGGAAGGCTTCCTGTGGCACATCCCCCTCTGGCCCCTCGGAGCTGGCAGGGGCCAATGGGAATTATTTGGATACCCTCTGTCATGGATTCACAGGTCCAGTGCTCTCTCTGCGGTGCTGTAATTGTCCCAGAGAGGACCCCTTTAGAGTGTGAACCCCCCGAGGGTCTCACTCTCTTGCTGGGGTAAGCCCCTTGGCTTCCCCATTGTTTTTGGCCATAAAATCCAGGAACATTCTCTCTCACTCATGCCACATGGGATACATGCAGAAAGGGGACATGGGATACATGCAGAGCTAGTCGCGGAGCCAGGACCAGAACTCAAGTGTTGCAAACGCTAAACCTCAGGCTACAGGTCACAGCATTGACAGGAATGTGAGGGTGTGTCTACACTACCCCCCTTCCCCCGCAGTGTAGACCAAGGCTGAAGGGCATCAAGCCCCAGAAAGACTTGGTATTATTTGGGGTGGTACCTGGGGGCATAACGAGGAACGGGTGGAGTTAAGGGGAAATTCAGCTGGAGCAGCAGCAGCGAGATGTGTCAGGCTGAGGATTGCTCTTCCAGCTGGGAAGGGGGCCCTGCTGCTGGGGATAAGTACCCCTCGCAAAGTGATGGCTCTGGCTGGGGGCAGGGACCAGATGGGGCTTTTCCATCTCTACCCCCTGCGCCTCTGGGGGTCCTGTCACTTACGCTGCCCCATCTGTGCCTCAGGCACGCGCTCCCGGATGATCCGACAGGCATCATACACCATGGTGGAGGGCTCAAACTGCATGGTCTTCACCACATTGCCGATGCTGATCTTCAGCGATAGGGCAACCATGGTGGCGGCTGGACGGTCCCCGCTCCTGTTTCACCTGCCAAAGGAAAGTCACAGCCAGATCAGTTCCCATTACTGCTACCCAGACCAATGCCAACCCTCACAAGGGTCCTGGGGACTGCCCCCGCCCCCAGGACGCCAGCTACAGGAGGCTATAATCCCACAGGCTCATAGAGAAGAGCTGTCTCACTGCGCAGACCCCTGCAGCACCAGGGTGCAGTAAACAAAGGATCACCTCCTACTTTTCCCTCCCCCCTCCTGGGGTGACCCTTTGCTCCCTGTCCTCTGGGGAATGGCTCCCCAACTACAGGCAATGGTTGGGCCCTTCATTTAAGAGCCCGTGGAAAGGGGTTGCTTTTCCCTCCAGGGGCAGAGGGTCCTGGGAGCTGCTCACACCCGAAGAGACTCTCTCTAGGACACAGCTGGCAGCCTGGGTAAGGGTCCAGCCCTTCTCCAATTCATGCCCAGGCCCAGAGAGCCCTGTCCCTGTACACCTTGGTGGGGTAGGGGCAGCAGGGCTGCGGCTCATCGGGCTTGGAAGGTCCTTCACAACCATAAGGGCTGCCTGGTTTTAGCAGAAGCCCTGAATCTGCAGCAGTACCACGGGGCAGCTTTGCCAAAGAGCTATTGGGAGCCATCTGCCCCGGTCAGGAGCATCACCTCCACCATACAGATGGAAGCACAGAGTCCAAGGAAAGGGAAGGAACCTGCCCCCAAGGTCACCAAGTGAGCCATGGACAGTGACTGTCACTTCTGTGCAGGGAAGGAGAATGACTGTAGTGTTTACTTGGTAGTGACGCTGTCATCCTGGAGGAAGCGACTGCACAGGGAGCACAGGCCGATAAGATGGGGAGGGTGAGAGGGAACGAATTATAAATAAAAGCTGCCATGACACAGAAACCACAAGAGGAAAACCAAGTTCAAACCACGCGCCAACAGGGCCCTGCCTGTGCTGCCCTGTCTTCCTTCTCAGGGGTTTCTCAAAGGTCTCCCCACGACATCCACCTGTGCTAAGGAGTCACAAACAAGAAGGGTTGTGGCCTCACACCCATTCCTGGGAGCACGTGCAACATGCAGCCACAGCTCCCAGAAAGGGGGGACCCGGAGAGAGAAAAGCCTGTCTGCTCAGAGGTGGGATGGGAGGGAGTGATAAGCGAGAGCTGGTGACAGGGCGCCCTACCTACCCTCTATGCTAACATGGGAACAAGGGGCCAGGCACCGAAACTAAACAGAGGTGAATTTAAAACTGAGCAAGGATCATTATTTTTATACAGTGCATAGTTTACCTGTGGAACTCTCAGCCACAAGCCTCATTGAGCCAAGAGAACGAGAACAGCCAGTTACATTCGATAGGATCAAAATAACGAGCTGTAACCCCTCCTGACTCAAGGCATGAGGCACCCCTAATGGCCGGGTTAGAGGGACACTTCCCCACCGGCTGCGTTATTCCACAGTTGGTCCAATCCAGCCCTAGGGAGGATGGGATGGGATACAGGGACCTTCCCCTCTAAGGCACTGGTCTGACCCCTCTCAGGGCAGCCAGCAGCTTGGCATGGGGGCTAGGGGCAGCACTCAGCAGTGGGGAAAGCCAAGGAGTTGAGGAATTCACGGTTCCAAGTCTCAGAGCCAGAGGAGAGCTGCTAATGGCAACATGGAGAGTTAGAAAAGGGGAAACATCTTGGGTGTGAAAAGGAAGCACAGACACCTCAGATCTCCTCACGGCCCCTCCACCAGAGAACCCCCTCACACACTGTTCCCCTAACACACACATCCAGATCCTGGGAGCTACTCCCATATCCCCACACAGAAATCCTGGGGAGACGCCCATTGCTCCTGCCTCAGGACACCGCATAGGGCTCAGCTATATTCTGTGTCGACACCGACGCTGCCTCCTCCCTGCCCTGTCCATCTTGACTGTGTTAACTTCCCCCCGGCCAGACACTTCCCTAAAGGCAGCCGCTGCCTGGAGCCAGACTCCCTCCTGGGGCTGAGCCCAGGCCATGGGGCGCCCGGCTAACTCCGCTCCATTAGAAGGGTCTGTGTTTCTCCCTGCCAGGGTGGGGAATCAGACCCAGGCCCCGTATTGGGGGGGTGGGCAGCCAGGGGCAGCGGTATGGTGGGCGGTGGCAGGAGGACACACGGGGGCTGTGAGAGTGAGGGGGGAGCAGAGAGGACAGGAAGAGTGAGGAGCTGGAACCTGCTGCCTGTGGCTGGAGGATGGTAAGGGAGCAGGCAGGTCACAGAGCGTGTGTGAGGGCTGAGGGCTCCAGGGGCTGAGGGGACGGCCATCTGGCCCTGGCTTGGGGCAGGAAGGGCAGCCCAGCCAGGCCCCATCTCCAGCAGATGCAGACCCAGTGACTACATCATGCACGGGGGGCAGACGAGACGGGAATGAAGCACTCTGGGGATTCCACAGGCTGTCCCAGAAGCTATGGGGCCATACAGAGGGCATTCCACCTGCAGGGGCCATCAGGGCAGATAGGTAACCCACCCAAGAGCCTCCTCCGCAGGTGGTACAAGCCCTGGGGGCTAAACTGTCCTCTCCTGCCAGAAACCCCGCCAGGGTGACCATCATTAGAGGCTGCTGGGAGATGCAGCACTGGGTGCCAAGCCTCTACCCATCATGGGAAGCAAGCATCAGCCAGTGCCACTGAGCCAGGCTCTGTCCCAGACTTGAGGCCTCCAGGCCCTGCCAGGGCTGCTTCACCCCCACTTCCTTAGTGGGGAGCTGGAGCACACATTGGGAGCTCAGCCCCAGAGACCCCCTCCCAGCCGCCACAGAGGGTGTCAAGCTCACCAGGCCCCAACCAGCCAGAAAACGGTAGGGAAGACAGAGCTGCCACCGGGGCAGCAGCTGGCAGGACTCCAGCACCCTCTTGCTCCCAAGCACCTGGGGGAGCTGAGCTCCTCCGCAGGGAAGAGCCCCCAGGCCTCAGCAGCACCCCTCACCTCTGGAGAGCGGGTGTCAGGGAGGTTTTTCAAGGCATGCAGCTGGTGACAGTAAGACATGCTGACACCGCTCCCGCAACACACCTGTGCACCCGCCGCCCTCAGTAACCCGCAGACCGAGGAGGCAGCCTCCTACCCTGCTCACCTCTCCTTGGCCACAGTCAG
Source organism: Macrochelys suwanniensis (assembly GCA_033296515.1). Lineage (NCBI taxonomy): Eukaryota > Metazoa > Chordata > Testudines > Chelydridae > Macrochelys > Macrochelys suwanniensis. Next base: position 130,051,472 of record CM065780.1, on the reverse strand, counting down.
GCTCACCAGCGCTAGCTGCAAAGAGCTTGCTGAATCAGTGTGGAGGAAGCTGCAGCCCCCGTGGTTTGCCAGCAGCGCACAGGCACTGAGCAGTGTCAACAGCCTGCAAACAAACCCTACCCCCCCTCCACTCTGACATGCGGCTGCCGATTTCCTGCCACAAGCAGATGTTGAATTCTGGTAAGTTCCAGCTCTTCTGAGCGAGACAACCGTCTGCATTAGCAGGTGAGAGGAGCTGCGTCTCAAGCCTCCCACACTGGGGAGGTATTGGGGGCCAGACAGTGGGGATGGGGTGAAACATGGCACCCTGCCCACAGCGGCACCCTGCAGCCACCCAGGGCAGGCAGGGCACACTTGCTCATAGGGAAGCGGGTCTCCCTCATGCAGACATGAACACTTGGTCCTGCCTGAAGGCTGACGGTTTAACACACAGCAGTGAAAGGTATCATAGGGTTTTAAATGACTGCCCATCACCACAGTACCTGAGCACTGGCCACTGCAGACACAGCCACGATCCCTGCCCCACAGAGCTCGCGGCACAAAGGAGGGGATGGGGCGGAGCGTAGGGACCGCCTGGGCCTGGCAGATCCACGGCTCTGCAAAGGCTTCGCGCAGGAACTCCCCCAGCCCCACTGCCCAGCCGAGGACATACTGAGCAAAAGCCAAGCGGTCACCTGTGCTGCTACAGGGCAGGTGCCAAAGGTGCAGCGTGGCAGAGTCAGGCCACAGGGGGAGCCTTAACAGTGGAATTTCCTGACTTCTGCCTGGCTTGGCTCTCAGCTTCCTTCACCAAATGGGACGCATGGAAATCCACCAGACTGGACCCAGTGCCCGGGCTCAGACACCCCTGTATGATCACTGTGCGTGCTGCACCCATTCCAGCCTGAGCCCATCTCCACACCCAGGGGCACTCAGTCCCCAGGGCAGCGAGGGCAGCATCAGAACCAGACCCCACACGGTCCTGTCTCAGGCAGCGCGGGGGCAGTCTGGGGGCAGGGACGGAGGGCACGCACCTAGCACCATGGGACACTGGGCACTACAGCAACGGTAGTAAACCAGACGGAGAACAGATCTCTGAGCCACACTGACAGCACCTCGCATTCCCAAGGGGCACTTTGCCATCTGCAGAGCCCACGCTCCCCCCCTCTGGTGTGGGACGCAACAGACGCCACCAGAAAACCTCTCATCGGGGCACCGGGGGAGGGGATGAATAAGCCAATTCTGCAGAGTTTAAGATTTCATGAGAGTTTTTTTCTAGCCTTCCAGTGTGACTTTGCTAGAGGTCAGGGCTGAGGCCAGCGGCAGGCAGCTCCGCCTTCTCTGCATCTCAGCACTTCCTGAGCAGCTGAGAGGGACACTAACGAGAGAGGGTTTGGTTTCTCAGCTACTGTGGTGGCAGTGACACTGTCCCACCGAGTTCCAGGGCTACCGGGGAGCTCTCGGCAGCGCTGGGGTTATTCAGAGGGCAAAACCCAGCCAAAAGGAGGCGGGGAGCGGAGGCGGCTGGCGACGGGGCTGAGTAGCAGAGCTGCCATCAGGAGGCAGATGGGGAGAATCCCTCTCCCTGCAGCAAGAGTATGACAAGGGAGCTTTAAATGCTTCAGGCCCCAGCTAGCCAGAGGCGGACTTGGACGGTGGAGCCCTCTGAGGAAGGTCAAGGGCGGCGCCTTGTCAGCAGGAACAGCCTAAGAGAACACAGTCCCCAGCATGCAATGCTTCCTTTGAGTCCGAGAGGCAGGACACATTGCACACTGGGACTTGTAGTCTCCATGGCAGTGGTCCCCAAACATTGGAGGGTCTCACCCCTCCTTACCCCTGTCCGGCACTCCCCTGGAGCCAGGGCTATGGGACACAGACAGAGGTAAGGGGGCCACGGCAGGGGTGGGTCTGGGGCCGTGAGCGGAGCCGTGCTGAGGCTGGGGACGGGGCCAGGCTGGGATCTGGAGACGCAGCTAGGGGCGGGGAGGGGCTGGGTGGCACTCCCTCTCCACCCCGCATGGGGGCTGGCCTGGGCCCCACAACACATTCCTCCACACACCCCTAGAGGGGCACGCGCCACAGTCTGGGGACCTCTGCTCCATGGTTGTGCAGCTATTACATTCCAGGGCAGCTGCCAGAAGCTCCCTTGCACACAAATTACGTGTAGTTCTGGGCTCCGGTACTGGGCAGTGTCAACCAGGGGCTGCATGGGGAAAATGCTGCATTTCTGGTGTCCTGGGCATGCCGGGCCCATAACACACCCACCCTCCCGCCGCCCACAGCCAGGAAACTCCAGAGCAGGAAAAACACTAGAAACCCCCTGACAATAGATTTCTACATCCCACATACCTACAGCCCTGCTGTAAACCCCTAACCCCCAGCCTTCCCTCCCTCCGCTCCAAGCTGCACAGCCCCCTGTAATCCCACAGCCCCAATTTAAACCCTTAACCCCCAGCCTTCCCTCCCTCTGCCCCGAGCTGCACAGGCCCCTGTAATCCCACAGCCCCAATGTAAACCCCTAACCCCCAGCCTTCCCGCCCTCTGCCCCGAGCTGCACAGCCCACTGTAATCCCACAGCCCCAGTGTAAACCCCTAACCCCCAGCCTTCCCTCCCTCTGCCCCAAGCTGCACAGCCCCCTGTGAGGAAGTGGGACTGTTCTTAATGTTTCCTCTGAATACTGTGTGTGTGCCTCAGTTTCCCCTGTGCATTTCTTAAGTCTCTAGGTGGTGGGATAAAGGTGTGTAATTGCAGAGCCCTAGAGGGCCAGTGTGATGACAGAGAATGGCCGACACCTTGTCTCCTTGCAACTAATGGCCTGGGCCCCTTCCCTGCAAGGTGCCGGCTGAAGGTGTTGCAGAACAAAGGGACCAGGTGACCTCCTGGCCTGGGAAGTAGACAAAGGCAAAGGAGGGGCTAGAGAGTCAGTTTGGAGCTGGCTGGGGACATGGGGGGAGGCCCAGCCCAGGCAGGGCTCTGGGCTCCCTGCCCCCAAGTTGGACTTGACTGAGGGGTCCTGTTTCCTGTACCTACAAGCTCTGTTTTAGACCATGTTCCTGTCATCTAATAAACCTCCTGTGTTACTGGCTGGCTGAGAGTCACAGCGAATCGCAGGAAGTGGGGGTGCAGGACCCGACTTCCCCATACCCTGTGACACCCCCCGTAACCACAACTCTATTCCTCAGCAGAAGGAGGGTGCAGTACTGGCCCTTTGGTGCAAACTGGTGCCTGCTCTGGCCCCCAGACAGCAACGCTGTCAGTCCCAGGCAGGTTTGGGCTATTTATTCGCAAATCCCTTTCCCAAGTGGCACATTGCTCAGGGGGAGCTGCCTGTGGTGCATGCATGCTGAGCGGCGCATCCATGCTGAGCGGCGCAGACTCCGGACACGTCTACACTGCAATCGGAGATGTGACTGGTAGACAGACCTGAGCTAAAGCAGTGAAGCCGCAGCAGCAGCACAGGTTCAGGGTAGGCTAGCCGCCCAAGGGCGCACCCAGAGCCCTGGCTGGCCTTGTACAGCCTGCACGCAAGCCTGCGCTGGCACAGCACGGCGGACACGGCCCAGAGAACAGTGGAACTCTCTGCACATGGGAGTAATGGATACTGCTGCCTGCTGAGTACAACTGGGCGGGGTACAGCCAAAACCACACAGCAAAGTGACACAATCCTGCATCCACATCACACTGCCATGGGCATTTGGGGAGACAAAATGGAATCGCACCAGCTGGGATCAGGCCAGGACATTCGGGGCAGTGATTCCTATTCCCAGGGCAAGACCACGAGATCTGGACCGGGACTTCAGACAGCACCTCCAGCAGGAGCCTATCTGGTGCTGTACCGACTATACCCACAGTGCTCCTTGCGACACCCGATCTGCACTGCTGGTCTCCCATCTAGACACTGGCACGCGCTCACCTGCTTAGCTTCAATGGCAGGGACCTAACCCTAGTGACGCTCTGAGACCCCTGCAGAGAGCAGCGGACTCCTCCCACTCCCAAACAGGTATCCCTCACTAACCCACTTCCCAGGAGAGCAGCCAGAGCCTTTTGGGCCGTGATGCGCTATCCTTTGTGCAGACACAGGCACGTGCCCCGCGTTACTGCTCCTAGCTACAGGCAAAGACCAGCTCAAAGCATCGTAAGCCATGTCTCATCAAGGAGCGATGCGGAAAAGTCGTGCCTGACCCTGGGGAAGGAGAACAGCCCTGCACTATGGAGCTTCCTGCCTCCAGGCCAGGGATGGGCACTGCTGCCAAACGGAGCCAGGGGCTCAAACCCCAAACACAGTATAGCCCCATCTCCACAGGTCCTACCTGCCCTAACAGACACCCGCGGGTCCATGGGTAAGCTTTGGTGACGCTGCCCAGTCCGTCAGTCTCTACATTTGGCCAGTGAGCCCCACCCCCTGGAGAACCAGGTCTCCTCCCGGACTCAATCTCAGACTAGTAAGGGACCCCACCGTGTCCAAGGAGCACTGGGGCTTCTTCCAGTCATTTGACAGGCTGCCTCTGAGCAACAAGCACAAGGCAAGTTGCCGAGCTCCTTTGCTGACTGGCGAGAAGCAGCCAGAGGCAGAGCCTGCCCCAGTCTGGAGTGACGGGAGCCTCAGAGCTTGAAAGGGAGAATAAAAAGAGCAACGTCACTTCCAATTTCTACCATGTCCAACACGCTGCAGTGAGCCTGAATCCTGCAAAAGCAGCACAACAGCCAGCCCCCAGCACCTCTGCTGGGACCGGCTGGGACATGGGGCCCCTCTCTCCCTCCCCAGTTAGTTACTAGGTGTAAGCCCTGACCCTGCTTTCATCCACCGAGGTACCCGCACGATTCACTCCTGCTGTGAGCTCCACAAGCCAACGCCCCATTAAAAACACATCAGTCCATCCACCGTACCATGTATTCTATGTGCTAGGAAAGCACCCAGATGCGCCCATGGTGCTTGGCGCTGCACAGGCTGACAGGAAGAGACTGTCCCTGCCCTCAGAGCTCACAAGCTCCTGAAGAGACCAGACAGAGGAAACAGCGGCACAGCCAGGGGCTGGTCTCTCCCCCACGCCCCCCTTCAAGTCTCCTCATTCCCAATGCCCTGCCCCCGGACCAAGCTGCCTTTTTAGTTACCTGGAACCATCACCGTCCCCAGTGCTCACCATGCAGGTGTAGGACCCCGCCCCCTTTACTCATATCCTTGCCCCGTTTGTGCGGGCTGTTTGCTCCCAGGATGCACAGCACCTGGAACGACTGGCCCTGATCCAGGCCTCTGGTTGCTGCGAGATACAAACACTGCCAGTGAGCAGCGCTGTAGCTCAGCATTTCATCCTCTCCGTAGCCCTCGCTCACATCACCCAGAAAGCCAAAGAGAACAGGAGTGAGTCCAATGGTTCAAGTCCCCTCCTGATCCTGCCTGCCATGTGTGACCCCTCAGCTGGTGTTTCAGCATCAGATGCTTTTGCGCACCAATCCAGCCGGCCAGGTATTGCTTCTACTGAAGCAGCGTTGCCTGGGACCCAAGGTCTGGAGGGCTGCAGCCAGGTGCCTCTCCCTCAGTCCCCACCCACTCTCCTGTCTTGCCTAAAACCAGAGAAGCTAAATGCAAAATACCGCTGTTAACATCGCACTAACTGTGAATGGCAAAACGGAGGTAGCCACAGCAAGGATCAGCTCGCAAGCGTCAGACACAGAGATGTGACCCCAGCCTGGCTGGAGCGGGGAGCTTGGACAGGCTAACCCAAGCAGAGGCATTTGGTCTAACCCCGCCCCCCACAACGGTCCCTCCTCTCCTAACAGGGCCACGGCATGGATAGGAGCTCAGAGAAAACCTAACAGGAGGAGATTAAAAACCCATCCCAGGCAACCCAGCCCCCAGCTTGTCACAGCAACACCCAGCCCCACAGCAAGGAGCCCCATCAGCAACCCACGCTATAATACATGGGGCGGAGGACAGCCCGGCTTACCCTCTGTGCCAGGGGGAACGGGCAGAGTGCTTCCAGGCCCAGGCACTGCCCCAGGCCAGGCCTTTGAACTCCCAAATGTTTATTTCGCTCCTGGGAGCAGAATCCTGGCCAGGCAGCTGAACTCTCGGCCAGGACCAAGGCCTGCAAGCCCCAGAGCAACAGCAAAGAAACTCCCCTGCCCAGAGCAGGCCCCGGAGTCCCACCCTGACTTCTAGAGGGAGGGGTATAATCTGGGCTGAACAGCAGCTGGCGCTGACTGGGCAGTAAAGTGAGGAACAGGCCCGAGCAGAGGGGGGAGGCAGGGTCCGGAGCAGCAAATCACACTCCCCAGGTATGATCATGGTCAGAGGGTTCCCCTCCGCTTTGGTTTCCTGGGGACCCCCCCAGCTGAGAGAGACCTGGGGTGGGGCTCTGAGCAGCTCTCTCCTCTCCAGCCCTCCCACATGGAGCCGTTCCAGCCGCATTCCTGAGCACTGCAGCAATGTTTCTGGGAGAGTCTGGCTCCCCGGCCCAGGGCTCCCCATCGGCTCGCAGCAGCAGCAGCAGCAGCAGCAGGGCTGAAGAGGCAGGAACCCTAGTTCAGAGGAATGTCCGTGGGGACTGTGCGCACATCCCTTCCCAAATCACCAACTCCGCCAGCCCCCCGCACACCCTGCCGCAGCATCTCCCCCACCGCGGCACTCCCCTCCCCACACCCCATAGCACCCCCACAACCACACTCCCTGCTGCAGCATCTCCCCCACCGCGGCACTCCCCCATACCCCTCCCCACACCCCATAGCACCCCCACACCCTGCAGCATCTCCCCCCATACCCCTCCCTACACCCCATAGCACCCTCACAACCACACACACCCTGCAGCATTTCCCCCCACCGCGGCACTCCCCCACACCCCTCCCTACACCCCACAGCACCCCCACACCCCTCCCTACACCCCACAACCACACACCCCCTGCAGCATCTCCCCCCACCGCAGCACTCCCCCATACCCCTCCCCACACCCCATAGCACCCCCACACCCTGCAGCATCTCCCCCCATACCTCTCCCTACACCCCATAGCACCCCCACACCCCATAGCACCCTCACAACCACACACACCCTGCAGCATTTCCCCCCACCACGGCACTCCCCCACACCCCTCCCTACACCCCATAGCACCCCCACAACCACACACACCCTGCAGCATCTCCCTCACCGCAGTACTCCCCTCCCCACACCCCTCACCCAAACCCCCTCCCCAAATCACACTCCCCTGCCCCTCCACACACACCCCAGCACCCACTCACAGCCCCTCCCAATCACACTCCCTTGTCCCTCCACACACCCCAAAGCACTGCCCCATACCCCCTCCCCAAATCCTGGGGGGGGGGGGGGGGCACAAGCAGGCTTGGGGGGCAGGGGGAAAACCACCCTCCAGCACAAGCAGGTGGAGTTGAGTGGGTTGGGGCTGGGTCAGTCCAATTCCTGCCGCCCGGTGATTGCAGGACAGGCCCGACCCTGCACTCACAGGGCAGCGGGAAGTGGAGTGACCCGGCCCCAGCCCGCTCTGCTCTGCTCCCCTGGCTCCCGGCCGTGGGGGGAGCCACCCCTCAGTGGCACGGAGCGGGCTGGGGCAGAGTAGAGGTGGGAAGAGGCAGGGTGGGGGCGGAGCAGGGGCTGGAGCAGCACGCAGCTGCGTAAGGCACCAGGAAATTTGGTGCCCCACATTTCCTGGTGCCCTGCGCAGCTGTGTACTTTGCGTATGGGTAGGGACGGCCCTGGCCACTGCCCCCAAGCTCCTCAATACCCTCACTGAAAACGGAGGCAAAATATTCGTTTGTGTGGGGGCCATTAGATTATCTGTAATCTCTACCCCATGTGCTGTGCGTAGCAGTCCCACTTCTTTCCTTGTTTTCACAGAAGTGTGACCAGAAGGGACCTCAAGGTCATCTACCCAGTCCCCTGCACTTAAGGCAGGACTACATAATAACTAGATCAGCGGGTCTCAAACTTTTTTACTGGCGACCCCTTTCACATCGCAAGCCTCGGACTGCGACCCCCCCTAAAAATATATTAAAAAGTGTATTTAACAATATAAATGCAGGAGGCAAGCGGGGTTTGGGGTGGAGGTTGACAGCTCGCGACCCCCTATGGCAGGGGTGGCCAACCTGCGGCTCAGGAGCCACCTGCAGCTCTTCAGAAGTTAATATGCGGCTCCTTGTACAGGCACCGACTCCGGGGCTGGAGCTACAGGCGCCAACTTTCCAATGTGCCCGGGGGGGGGGGGGGGGGCTCACTGCTCAACCCCCGGCTCTGCCCCAGGCCCTGCCCCCACTCCACCCTTCCCCGCGCCCTCCCCTGAGCCTGCCGTGCCCTCGCATCTTCCCCCTCTGCCCCCCGAGCCTCCTGCACGCCACAAAACAGCTCATCAGGAGGTGCATGGAGGGAGGCGCTGATCAGCGGGGTTGCCGGTGGGTGGGAGGCGCTGGGAGAGCTGATGGGGGGCTGCTGACATATTACCGTGGCTCTTTGGCAATGTACATTGTTAAATTCTGGCTCCTTATCAGGCTCAGGTTGGCCACCCCTGCCCTATATAATAACCTCGTGACCCCAGGGGTCCCGACCCCCAGTTTGAGAACCCCTAAACTAGATCATTCCTGACAGGTGTTTGTCCAACCTGTTCTTAAAAACCTCCAGTGATGGAGATTCCACAACCTCCCTGGGCAATTTGTTGCCATGCTTAACCACCCTGACAGCTAGAAAGTTTTTCCTAATGTTCAACCTAAACCACCCTTGCTGCAATTTAAGCTCATTGCTTCTTGTCCTCTCCTCAGAGGTTAACAACAACAATTTTTATCCCTCCTCCTTGTAACAACCTTTTATGTACTTGAAAACTACGTTAAATTTGTTTAATCTTTCCTCATAAGTCATGTTTTCTAGACCTGTGTTGCTCTTCTCTGGGCTTTCTCCAATTTGTCCACATCTTTCCTGAAATGTGGTGCCCAGAACGGGACACAATACTCCAGCTGAGGCCTTATAAGCGCGGTATAGAGCAGAAGAATTGCTTTTTGTGTCTTGTTTACAACACTCCAGCTGATGCATCTGTGACATTATTAACATAAACTGTGACTGTGTACATCATTGTTGCAATCACTGTTAGATATTTGCAGCAAATATTGTACAAGGGTTGTCGTGTCAGATGTGTATGACAAGGTTATGATTTGCTGGTTATGATTATGCTGTATGTGTGTATCTTTTTTGTATCTGAAATTATGAATATTGGCTATGTACTTCAGTGGCGTAGCCAGGTTTAGAGCACAGGGGGGAGCGGAGCTAAAAAAGGCGCCGGGAACAAAAAGCGTCAGGAGCAAAAAAAAAAAAAAAAAGCTCCGCTCCGGCTACAGCGCAGGAGCAAAAGGCGTCCGAGCACAAAAGAGGCGCCGCTTCTGCTCAGTGGGGGAGCGGCCGCTCCCCCTGCTCCCCCCCTGGCTACGCTACTGATGTACTTGTAGCTCAAATGTATTTGATCCCAAGTAGCCTCAGTGAAGCATTTGGTCAGCTTCTTGAGAACGGGCACCTACTGAGAATAGTCCTATCAAGAAACACTTCACTGACACTGGACTTTGGGAGATGCCAATCCACCTCTGAGCTTTCCTGGGAACGTTCAAACTAACATGTAAACAGTGGTGTCCGCTTGCAAACTGAATCATGCATGGATGTCTGATTTGATCATGTGACTCCAGACTCCATCTTGCTGCTGTGATTTTCCACAGTAAGAACAAAGGGGTGTCCTTTCACAAGGCAGAGAATATAAAAGGCCCTGAAAACCCTTCCATTTTGTCTTCAATCCTGCTTCTTACTTCTGGAGGAACCTTGCTACAAACTGAAGCTCTGAACAATGGACTGAATGACCCATCCCAGCTGTGGATGTTCTCCAGAGACTTGATTTGAACCTGCAGTTTATTCCACCACTGCTACAAGCCTGAACTAAGAATTTTGCCATTGCTGTATGTAATTGATTCCATTTAACCAATTCTAGCTCTCAGCTATATCTTTTTCCTTTTATGAATAAACCTTTAGATTTTAGATTCTAAAGGATTGGCAACAGCGTGATTTGTGAGTAAGATCTGATTTGTATATTGACCTGGGTCTGGGGCTTGGTCCATTGGGATCAGGAGAACCATTTTTCTTTTACTGGGGTATTGGTTTTCATAACCATTCATCCCCATAACGAGTGGCACTGGTGGTGAGACTGGGAAACTGGAGTGTCTAAGGGAATTCCTTGTATGACTTATGGTTAGCCAGTGGGGTAAAACCAAAGTTCTCTCTGTCTGGCTGGTTTGGTTTGCCTTAGAAGTGGAGAAACTCCAGCCTTGGGCTGTAACTGCCCTGCTCTAAGCAATTTGTCCTGGACTGATACTCCCAGAAGCATCCCAAAGGCAGCATCGTTACAACATCCCAGAATGATGTTTTCTGCAACAACATTACACTGCTGATTCATATTTGGCTTGTGATCCACTATGACCCCCAGATCCCTTTCTGCAGTACTCCTAGCTAGGCAGTCATTTCCCATTTTGTATGTGTGCAACTGATTTTTCCATCCTAAGTGGAAAACTTTGCATTTTTCCTTATTGAATTTCATCATATTTACTTCAGACCATTTCTCCAGTTTGTCCAGATCATTTTGAATTGTCATTCTATCCTCCAAAGCACTTGCAACCCCCCCCACCCCCGCCAGCTTGGCATCATCCACAAACTTTATCAGTGTACTCTCTATGCCATTATCTACATCATTGATGAAGATATTGAACAGGACTGGATTCAGAATTGATCCATGTGGAGGACTCCACTCGATGTCCACAGTCAAGGTGGAAGGGCACCACTGACGACTACTCTCAAGGAATGGTTTTCCAGCCAGTTATGCACCCACCTTATAGTAACTCCAGCTAAACTATATTTCTCTAGTTTGTTTATGAGACAATCATGCGAAACAGTAACAAAAGTCTTACTAAAGTCAAGATGTACCACATCTACTGCCTCCCCCCCATCCACAGGGCTTCTTGTCCTGTACAAAAAATGTTATTAGGTTGGTATGACGTGATTTGTTCTTCTTGACAGATACACACGGACTGTAACTTATCACCTTATTATCCTCTAGGTGTTTGCAAACTGATTGCTTGATTATTTGCTCCATTATCTTTCTGAGTACTGAAGTTAAGATGCCTGGTCTGTAATTTCCCACATTGTCCTTATTCCCCTTTTTATAGATTGATACTATATTTGTCCTTTTCCAATCCACTGGAATCTCTCCCACTTTCCATGAGTTTTCTAAGATAATTGCTCAGATATCTCCTCTTTTTATTTATTTACTGTGGGTTTTAATTTCCTTTCAAAGGTCCAACTCAGCTTGGCTTGTGGCAGTTCTCATTGTTTCTGACCTTCAAGAGGTAGCTTTCCTTGGTGATTTATTCCTTCTTTAATTTCTTGTAGTCTCGCTCTAAATAACCTATTGGAGATGCTTGTTCATCTAGTTTGGTCTGCAACCTTCCCCTACAAATTTTTTCCCCTTGCACAGAGTGCAGTCTTCAGAGAGCTTCTGCAACTTTGACTTAAAGTAATTCCAAGCCTCCTCCACATTCAGATCCTTGAGTTCTTCAGTCCAGTCCACTTCCCTAACTCCCTTAATGTTTTAAAGTTTGCCCTTTTGGAATTAAGGACCCTAGTTGCAGATCTGTCTATCCCTTCGTTTATTTTAAAGTGAATTGACTCATGATCTCTCAAACCAAGGCAGTCCTCTACAACCAGTTTTTCTATGAGGTCCTCACTACTTACCAATACTGAATCTAAAATAGCTTCACCTCTTGTTGGTTTGGTGACTAGTTGGTGAAGAAATCTGTCTGCTCTCACATCTAGGAATATCTGAGCCTCACCATTATTGCCCTCTAATCTATATCTGGGAAATTAGAGTCTCCTATAATCATACAATTCCCGTAGTATTTATTTCATTAAAAATATAAAATCTCTATCCATATCAGATCCCGGGGGTCCCAAGTTCCCTCTAAGCTGTGCAGCTGCCTATTAAGCCCCACCCCTCCCCACCAGCCCTGGGGCGGATCTGCCCCGGCCGGGGGAGAGGAGCCCCTCCCTCGGCCCAGCCCCACTGGAGCTGCCACAGCCAGGGAGAGGCGCCTCAACCCTGGCCCTGAGCTGCTGTGGCGAGAGAGGGCTGGGGGGAGTCCTCTCTCCCCACCGCCACCCAGGGGGCAGCCTGCACCCCAAACCCCTCATTCCCAGCCCCACCTTACAGCCTGCACCTGCACCCAGAGCCCTCACCCCCCCATAACCCAACCCCCACTCTGCCCTAATCCTGAGGCCCCCCCCCAACACACACACACTCTGAACCCCTCAGCCCCACCACCACCACCACATGAATTTTGTTATGTGCACTAATATGGAGGTGATAACAAAACTCATTCTGCACATGGATGGGTCTGTAGCAGACTCCAAGCACTATCCCAGTGGAGCCTTTGTTACCTTTCTTCCCCAAAGCGAATTTGACCAAACAGATTCTGTTTTATCCATTCCAGCACTTCTAATTTCTTCACAGTCTACTTAGTCATTAACATACAATGCTACTCCACTTCCGAACAGGACACTCTTCAATGCCTGTATTCCAGTCATTACCACTATTCCACCATGTTTTCATTATCTCCAATATCTGGTTTCACTTCCTGCACCAGTAGTTCCTCCATTTTGATACCCAGGTTCCTTGCACTGTAAAGACATCTTAGTTGTTTCTGCTCGGCTTCAACTAAGATGTCTGTACTGTGGCACCCCCATGCTGCCCCCACACACACACACACACACCCTGTCCACCTCACTCCTGCCACACACACGCATACATCCTCTGACACAAGGGCACAGTAATGCACATTGGAAAACATAACTGACACATGGCTAGAAAGGATTAAACATCCTGCAAAATAAATAACCCACAGACAACATGTGGGGAGATAATGTTTGTGTATTTACATATGTATGAGTAGGGTCGACAATGTAATCAACGGTCCCTGTCTATGCTGTATTCTGATATCATTTAAATTAATTGTAAACACGGGATCTCAGTATTCATCTCTCTTTGAAATGTACCGTGAGTGGTGAAGCAAAAAGCAAATGGCCTTATGTTAATTCGTACAACTAAGTACCGGTGATGGACCGTCTTCAAAGTCATCCTAATTACCTTTTGTTCCCCGAGGAAATCCCAGCTTGTCAAAGAGGACATGAAATTGTATAAAAGATCCTTGGGTCCTGATTCTGTCATCTCAGATGTGCTTAGGCTTCATCACAGGAAGTTTGAGTCACAAGACTGAGGTCCCAGTTATGCTGGTACGCTCTGAATGTGAGATTTGGACATTGGACTGTGAGCTATGACCTGAATTCTAGAGGAACTCTTTGCAACTACAAAGCTCACCATCTCTGCTCTGAATCTGAACCGCAATGAACTGAACTCATGTCTGTCTGTATACTGATCTTTTAACTAGACTCTCTCATTTTTTAATACGTTAGTTTAGTTAAGAATTGGCTGTAACGAGTATGTGGGTAAGATCTGAAACATTCATTAACCTGGGAGGTAATGTGTCCAATCCTTTGGGATTGGTAGAACCTGTTCTTTTATATGATGAAATGAGATTTACAGAAATTTTCATCATATCTGACGTGGGTACCCGGATGGGGGCCTGAGGCTGGATCACTTTAAGGGAACTGTGTTGTTTGGACTTCTGAGTAACCAGTAAGGTAATAAAGAAGCTGTTTTATGCGGTTTGGTGAATCTAAGTATTGGAATAGTCACCAGCTTTTGGGGGTTTGGCTGCCCCATTCTTTGCAGTTCACCCTAATTGAGTGACCACAGCTGGCTCCCCGCTAGGATTCTGGTCACAGTGGTGTAGTCGTGCTTCGATACACATTATCACAGGTTAATTGGGCTTTTGGATCAGAACCACACATTTGTTAAAATTTAATTTTGATATTGGAGAGTTTAAAGGTTAAAAATCAGTTACAGTGAGTGACCCATGATCAAGATCCTGACAGAAAAAGCCTGGAAGAATTGTGCTTACAGAGGGGATTGTCTTAAGAAAAAAGGCCCCAGGGCAGGAACTGCAAAAATCTGTTAATAGCCAGTGATAAGGAAGCAGACCCAGCGAAAATGCTTGCAGTGAGAAACCAGCAGCTAGAACTTGAACAAAAGCAAAAATTGCTGATATAGAAGGAGAAGCTGCTGAAAGAGAACATGTGTGTTTTGAACAGGAACAAAGAATGGCATATATTCGATTGCAGGAACTAGAAGCTAAGGCAAAAGTGGACAGACTTAAGCTCCAACTCAAGAGAATAAAGGAACAACAGGAACTGTATCATCCTGAAAAGCCAGCTCCTCTCAACAAAGATGGGGATAGAATCTATCCAGTTTGTAACAACGTTGGTGTGTTGTTTGACTCTAAGCAGTTCTCTGTGTGTAACCAAATTTACCCCAACACTGCCACCTTTTATGTAAATGCTTCTACTGTGAGCTCAGGTGAAGGTAACCCCATAACTTGTGCAGAGAGTGTAAAAGTCAATGGGAAAAGCTGCTTAGGGCAAATTACAGCTTCTAACATCACTCTTGTTAAAGCAGATCTGGAAGATTATTTACGAAATCAGAGGGTGAATATTGTGATCTTCTAAGTTTACTGTCAGGTTTCAGTGTAGTAGCTGTGTTAGTCTGTGTCAGCAAAAAGAAAACAAGAAAAATACCTGTGGCACCTTAGAGACTTATGCTGAAATAAATTTGTTAGTCTCTAAGGTGCCACAGGTATTTTTCTGAGTTTACTGTACGTGTGCCTTTAGCCAGAATCCATCTGAACATGAAGTTATAGCTGGTCATCATGATGTTCCTATTATGCCTCTGGCATTTAGGGCAGTGATGAAGCTCCTCCACTCCTGTCTGTTTTTGGCGAGTCTTTCAATGGTTCCCCAAGCTGTGCCCCGGGTTTTTCATCTCAGCTCCCACAGCTCTTGGCCATGTTGTTTTCGGGCAGCCTCGTTTTCGCTTGCCTTCAGATGTTCATCTTATTGCTACTCAGGTGATGGAATCAGTTTGCACCCGAACCACATGACCAACCTCCAACGCCTCCTGGCAAGGAGAGTGCTCGGATTCTCTTGGCTGCACTGTGTCAATAGATCTTGGTTTGAGATAGTTCTGGGCCAAAAGATACAGAGGATTTTTCTGAGGCAGGTTGTATGGAATGAAGACTGTTTGGACATGTCATACTTTATCATTCCCCAGCATTCTGCACTATGAAGTAGTGTTGAAAGTACACAGCTCTAATAAATCTTGAGTTTGGTTTTGCTGTTGTATTTTGAGGATTTCCAGACTGTATTCAACTCCTGAAGGTGTTCCTGGCTTTATTGATTTTGTTCTGGATGTCCTGGCTTGTTCCACCGTTCTGGCTGATGGTGCTGCCCAAATATATGAATGTTTCTGCATTGGTTAGAACATAATCCTCTATTTGTACTGGTGATAGTGAGGCAATATTAATGGTCATGATATTTATCTTATTGCAGTTGATTTTCAGTCCAATTTGCTGGCTGAATGCATTGAGACGAGTTGTTTTTTCTTGTATATGGTGTTGGGTATGACACAGGACAGCGACATCATCTGCAAAGTCCAGGTCTTCAAGGGATGAGAAGAGTGACCAATTAATGCCTCTTGGCATGTCTTCTGTTGTATGCCGCATTACCCAGTCAACGGCAATGTTGAAGAGGATTGCAGACATGACACACCCCTGACGTACTCCTGTTTTGACTTCAAAACTGAGCTCACTGATCAACACTGCATGTAAAGTTGAAATAGAAGTTTTTGAGGACGTTGATTATATGGAAAGGAATTCCATATGCCTGCAGAATGCGCCATAGGCTGCTCCTGTGAATGCTATCAAAAGCCTTCTCAAAGTCTATGAACTGTATGCAGAGTTGCCATTGCCATTCTAAGCACTGTTCTATTATGTTTCATAGAGCGAAGATCTGGTCTGTGCATCCACGCCCTTTCCAAAAAGCAGCTTGCTCTTTTCTGAGAATGCTATCAACTGCCTCTGATATACCCTGGACTATGATCTTACGCAATACTTTGCTTGGCAAAGATAAAGGTGTGATGCCACGCCAGTTATTACAATCAATGAGACTTCCTTTCTTTGATATCTTCACTATAACCCCATTGGCCCACTCATCTGGCACTTTTTCCCCCTTTCCCAGACCGATGTACATAGAGGGGCCAGGATAGATGCTGCTAATTTAGGATTTACCTTGAACAATTCTGCATTCAAGTTATCCTTGCCAGGAGCTTTCCCATTTTTTAAGGATTTGATGGCTTGAATGATCTCTTCCTTAGTTGGGGTGTCCGTTGATATCAAGATCTTCTGCCTCCTGGATGTTTGCTTCCTCTCTAGGTGGCTCCCCATTCAGTAATTCTTTGAAATGCTCTGTCCAGCACATTTCTTGTTCTTTTTCGATGGTTAGTATGTGTCCTTGGTTGTTCCTGATGAGTGTGTTTGTTGGTGTCTGCCATTTACCACTGATAAGCTGCATCATTTTGTAGACGGTTCCTTGTTCACCATGAGCAGCTGCATCTTCTGCTTGTGTTGCCAGATCATCAATATAATGCCGTTTGTCCGCTCTCACAAGGCGTTTGACCTCCCGGTGTGCCTTGCTATACTGCTTGTGGTATTTGTCCTTTAGCTTCTGGGATTTTGTCTCAAACTTTTTTCTTCAGGGATCCTCTGGTTTCTATGGCGTTCCATGTGCTGGGTGTAATATACTCCTTCCTTCTCTTCTGCCTGTAGCCTAGACAGGCATCACTGCTCTGTTTATAAATTGCTGTTACTTTGTCCCACTTCTTGTTGATCTCCTCATCTGCATTCCCTTCCTCTTCATCAAGGTCTGCAAGTGCTTGAAACCTACTCTTGAAATACAGAAACCCTTCATTCTGCAGTTAAAGGGACTTTAGCTTATAGAATCATAGCTTGTCAATATCTTAATGTCTATGTCCCTTGTTTGGTGGACTTGCACTTCTCAGTTTTAGCTTGATGGAGGCTGTCACATGGTGGTGGTCGCTGCCAACACTGGCACCCTTTCTCACTTTCACATCTGTCAGTGAGCGTCGCCATTTGCCATGGATCATGATATGGTCAATCTGGTTCTTATCTCTGCCACTTGGAGAACACCACGTCAGCTTGTGAATTTCACGATGCTGAAATAGGGTTCCGCCGATGACTAGGTCATTCATATTACAGAAATCAACAAGACTTTCTCCATTTTCATTCATAGTGCCACACCCATGTCTTTCCATTGCTCTGCCGTTGTTTGTGTTGTCCTTACCAACCTTGGCATTCAGCTCTCCCATGATGATAGTTAGGTCATGGCATGGTACTCTCTCTAACTCCGCCTGTAGTGTAACATAGAATTTGTCCTTTACTTCTTCATCACTGTCATTTGTCGGAGTATAACACTAAACCAGGGTGATATTATGATGTTTCCCTTTCAATCTGAATGGAATTGAATGGAAATCCATCAGCAGCAGATTTATGAGAACCAGACATATAGCTGGTGTAAGGAAGTTATTGCCTAAGGATCTTTTGATTAGGGAGGATATTAAAGCTTTGTTCAGTCAGGTTGACATAAATCAGTCACAGAAAAGAAATACTGAACCTGTGTCTACTAGGGACAAGGATTTGCCTATGGAGGGTTTCTCCAAATGTTTGTATGAGGAAGATAGCTGTTTATCTGTGCAAAGAAGCAGTGCATACGTGGAAGAAATTTCTGAGTGTCCATCTGGAATCTCAGAAGTGAATCTGGCATTGGATAGGGCTCAGGGAAATGTTTCTCTAGAGCAAATTAAAGTTGGTGATCAGGTTTAAGCCCTAACTGAGGAAGGAAAGGGTACTCTCTTGGTGAGTGATGGACTGTTGGCAAGTAAAGTTTGTGAAAATAAGCCTGAAAAAGGTAGAAGTGATTTGTTTAAAGCGGCTCAGTATAATGAGACTATCTGTAAGAAACGGCTGTTTGTCTGTTAAAGAGAAAAGTTTCTCAAGCTCTTTTCTGTCTGTAAAGCAGATAGAAGAAGCCTGTCAGCCTATGGTGGTTGAAAATTTATCAGTTGACCCAGAGTTGATTCTGGATCCAACTAAAGCCCAGGAAGGAAGTGGTCCTAAATTTGTGTCTACTAGAGATGACGACATTGTAACTAGGTTGCATCCAGTTAATGTCATAAATAGCCCCCAGAGACCAAGCGATTCTGGTGCTTCTATTTTGCGTGTTGCTAGTGTGTTGCTGGGTGAACATATGACAACCTTGACTGACCAGAGTGATGATATAGCCAGAGCACAAGGAAAGCATGAAGGTGATTTAAGTATGTTACCCACTGACAGCGTGGAAACTTGTAATAAGGAAGAGAATGTTTCTAATCTTTTGACTATGAAGTCTAGCAGTTTACCTGAAAGGGGGTTGTGTGAAAATCCTCCTGATGGGCCAGAGGTGATTCTGGATGTAAGTGAAACTCAGACAAATCACCAACTCCTTCTGTTGTGCCAAAGTCGGTTCTAGACATAAATAAAGCTCAGAAAGAATCTGTTGCAGTGCATGATATGGCAGAAGAAAAGGAATTTCTTGGTGAAGTCTGAAGTCTGAAAAGGAATAGTTTCCATTGACTCTTAATGGGTCATTGTTGATAGCAGACAGTCTCTCTTCTGAGGAAAGAGTGTTGGTGCCTAATGGCCAAAGTCTTTCAAATATGTATGAATTCACTGGCCTTGCTTCAGAAAGACCCAGTGTGGATAACTTTGAAAATATTTCAGAGGAAATAAAAATTGTTAGGGAGTTTAAACAGCCCTATAAGCTTAACCAGCTTGTTGGGGAGACAATGTTGTTGGAACATGAATGTCTCCATGTTGATTCTTTAAGTAAGCAGTCTGTGACTCATCTCTAGATATTTTGGATATGATTTGTAGTCCCTTAGTGGACTTGACATATGATTCCATGTGGAAGCAAAGGACAAAAGAACCTTGAGACTAACATGCTAGTGAAAATGGATGGTATCTCTTTACGACAGAGTCCAGCCTCGGAATTGGTAAAGCTTGAGAATTTGAAAGCTAGTAAACAAGCTAGTGTCTGTGTTGATGCAAATTACCTAACTGAGGGGAGAAAGACTTACCCATACCCATTAGCAAAAAGGACACACCGACAACCAATGGATTCAGTTACACAAAAGAATTCCGATTTTGACCCTACTGGACAGGAAGGAAAGGAAGGATTAAACCTTGAAAATAAAAGCCACAGGTTAACCCTAAAAACCAAAACCCCCAAGGAAGTGGTTAAATTAAAAACCTATGTTAAGGAAGACCCAAAGGTCAAGAAAAAGAAATTTTCATCATATTTGACGTGCGTACCTGGATGGGGGCCTGAGGCTGGATCACTTTAAGGGAACTGTGTTGTTTGGACTTCTGAGTAACCAGTAAGGTAATAAAGAAGCTGTTTTGTGCTGGTTTGGTGAATCTAAGTATTGGAATAGCCACCAGCTTTTTGGGGATTGTCTGCCCCATTCTTTACAGTTCATCCTAATTGAGTGACCACAGCCGGCTCCCCACTAGGACCCCGTCACAGTGACGTAGTCATGCTTGGACTGAGTGGGCAAAATTGGAGAAGTGACACCCTACATCAAAAACGGCATTACTTGTTTTCGAGTCAAGAAAATGATCTTGAGTGCTTATGGATCAATGTCCTAACAGATGAAACACAAGACTGGGTACTAGCTGGTTTCTGATACAGACCACCAAATCACACTAGGGAACAGGACAACCATCTCCTTATGCACCTATTTATAATGTAGGAGGTTGGGGGGGGGAGGGGGGACGGGGGGGGGAGAGAAGACTGTGACCATGGGTGACTTCAACCTGAGTGACATATGCTGGAGGTCTGACACTGCCAGTACTAAAACGTCCTTGGAATTCCCAACATTATAGATGACAATCTCCTAACTCAAGAAATGTTGGAGCCAACTGTGATCCTGGCAAATCAGGAGACAGCTCATTCCAAGGCACCTAAGTCTCAACTGAGCACTGACCAATGCATAGCTGGAACCAGTCTGGCTCACCTGTGTGTTAGTATCATTAAAACAGGTGTTAAAATTATAAGAAGGTGTTTAGACTTTATGCAATACTTGTAAACTGCTCCCTGCATTAATCTCACTTATACTATCTGTACATGTGTAAATGTTTGCTGTGTTACTGGAAGTCACGAAAGAGGAGAAATGCATTAACGAGTGTGAAATATTCGTTTCCAACAGGAGGTGTTATCTGCTGCCCAACAAAAGGTCCATAAACACTATAGGAACCATTGTAGAACATTAGCGGACAAAAGTTTTTGTTGATTGCTGCTCCTCCAACCAGGAAGAGGAGACAAGTAATTGAATTCCTCCCAACACCTGAGTTTGCAACTGGAAGCAGACAGGGGGAAGGCATAAAAAGCTCTAACAAGAAGGAACCGTATCTTTTATGCTGCTTGGATCCTGAGGGGCCAAGATTTAAGAATTTTATTAAGATAATGTTAAAAATAAAAACAACGGTACAGAGTTTAAGCGTAGAAGTTTCTGGTTATCAGGGAATAAGGTACAGATTATCAAGGGGAGCGAAGTTCGGTTTAGGATTGGATGACGTAAGAAATACATAATCTGCAAAATCCCCAATTGGGGGTAAAGGCTTAACGGGTCAAAGTAGAGAGATTGAGATTGAGGGTAAACTGTTCCTATATAATGGCTATGTTCAGGTGCGGAGTAGAATGAGTGGGTACGATGATGAGGATGGATTTACCCTCATTTGGTGAGATTTAATGTTCAGTGAGTTTATGGCTCCAGTTCATATGGTCCAGTGGGAAAAAGTCTCTCGGTCCCTTTCTCGTAGAGGATGTACAATGTTGCTCCAGCTCACGCTTCCTGGTACTGTCGGTGGCCAGTGACGTCTTCGATGTAGATGTCCCTGGACCATCGGATGGTGTCCGAGACCATGAGGCGCCGCATGAGCCATGCGTAGCGTCGACCGATCCCACAGGTCCGCAGCACACGCTCGTTGTAGGGGTCCCAGGCACCCAGGGCTCTGACGATCAGGGGGTCCAGCTGCACCTCATAGCCCTTCGCTCTCAGGGTGTCGACCAGGGGGGGCGTACTTTTCCAGTTTACGAGCTCGGGCTACATGAAAGGCCGGGGTCCTGTTCTTGAAGGAGACCGTGATGTTGACAAGGATGATCTTTTTCTGGGCCTCGTCGGTGACGACCACGTCAGGTCGCAGCTGGCTGTTGGTACCGGGGATGGCGCAGTTCACGGTGACCTGCCCCAGGCGCGGCGCGATGGCTTTCACCAGGCAGTTCTGGATGGCGTTGTGGCGCTACTCAACATAAGGAAAAGATCCCCGGTGCTTGGCCTGGGCTAGCCCTACAAGACATACAGAGCTAACTTATCACAGACGTTTCTATGGCTTTTTGAAACTTAAGATTGAAACTCATTTGTGCGTCTCTCTATTTATCTGCGTTAACCCTGTAAATAACTCTTGTTTCCTAGTTAATAAAGCTTGAGATTGGCTACAAGTGTGGTCTTTGGTGCAATTGACCTGGGATCCGTGACTGATGCTTTAGGACTAGGAGTAACCTCAATATTGTGATTTTTGATGTAAGTGACCATCTGTCACGAAAGCAAGCTCGCCCAGGTGACATCCGAAGAAGTGGATTGTAGTCCACAAAAGCTTATGCTAAAATAAATTTGTCTCTAAGGTGCCTCAAGTACTCCTTTTAAGTTAGATTGGAATACTCAAGATTGGACGGCTTTTCTAAAAAATGTGCTCTAGGAATATTTTGGGGAGGTTCTCTGGCGTATGTTCTGCATGAGGTCAGACTCGGTCATCACAGTGGTCTCTTTTAGCCTAGGAATGTATGAATCACACAGAGCCTACACACCCAAGTCTAATTTCAGAACTGGCCATAAAGCTCCCTTCCAGCCCACTTCCTGAAGCCAGGCTGAGCAGCCACTTGAGAACACAGTCACTTCCAAGTGGATGTCGGAGAAGGCCATGGTGTTTAACGCCTATTCCTCTTCAGTCTTCATTAAAAAGGCTACTCAGCACTATTAATATTAACAATAAGAGGGAAGAAATGCAAGCCAAAATAGGGAAAGAACAGGTTAAAGAGTATTTACATAAGTTAGATGTATTCAAGTTGGCAGGATCGGATGATATTAATCCTAGGGTACTTAAAGAACTAGCTGAAGCAGTCTCGGAAACTTTAGCAATTGTCTTCAAGAACTCATGAAGGATGGGTGAGATCCCAGAGGTCTGGAGAAGAGCAAAGAGTAATTCTACCTTTAAAAAGGGGAACATATAGGACCAGGCGAATTATAGACCAATTAGCCTAAATTTGACACCTGGAAAGATAATAGAAAACAACAGTTCTAAGGAACCACCAGCATGGATTTGTTAAGAACAAATCATGCCAGAACAACCGAATTTCTTTCTGTGACAGAGTTCTTAGCCTAGTTGATGGGAGGAAGCACTAAACATGATTATCTTGATTTTAGTAAGGCTTTTGGCACTGTCCCATGTGACATTCTCATAAAGGAAATATGATCTACATGAAATTACTACGAGGTGGGTGCACAACAGGCTGAAAGACCTATCTGAAGAGTCGTCAAACTCAAAGAGCATATTAGTGGGGTCCGGCAGTACTCAATGTTTTTAGTAATGACTTGATAATGGAGCAGGGAATATATTTATAAAATACAAAGTTGACACCAAGTTGGGAGAGTTGGAAGCACTTTGAACGACAGGATTAGAATTCAAAATGACCTTGACAAACTGGAGAATTGGTCTGAATTCAACAAGATGAAATTCAATAAAGACAAGTGCAAAGTACTTCACTTAGGAAGGAAAAAAATCAAGTGCACAACTACAAATTGGGGAATAACTAGCTCGGTGGTAGTACTGCTAAAAGGATCTGGGGGCTAGAGTGGCTCAGGAATGTGTGTCAGGAATCAGAGCCTACCACAAAACCAGTCTCCTGGCAACCTAATGAGCCAAGGTGGCCTGTAATAGGCTGCCTGTCTACACCACCGGATTGGGTGGAAGTGTCAGCAAACCGGCTCTTAAACCAAGCAGCAGCAATTTATCAGCTGCTCTAAGCATTTTTGCCTACAGCTGTGATAGCTCCTGTTTCTTCCCAGCCTTGTTCCAGCCCTGCTGCTGCCTTGAACCCAGCCTTGCCTCACACCAGGTAACCTGGTTCTGACCCTAGGCTCTGACTCCTGGCTCTGGCTGTGACCCTTGGCTCCGGCCCGACTCAGATTCCTGGTTATCAACTCCTGCGCCAACCAGTAGGCCTGACAGCCCATGTCCCAATCATGTGACAATATCAGTCAATATGATACAGTTGTGGAAAAGGCTAATATTCTGGGGTGTGTTAACAGGAGCGTTGTAAGAAAGACACAGGAGGTCATTGTCCCGCTCTCCTTGGCACTGGTGAGGCCTCAGTTGCAGTGCGGTGTCCACTTTTGGGTACCACACTTTAGGAAAGGTGGGGACAAGCTGGCAAAAGTCCAGAGGAGAGCAAGAAAAGTGATAAAGGGTTTAGAAAACCTGATTTATGAGGAAAGTAATGGTACATCTGTGCCGCTGCAGCACATGTGGTGAAGACGCTCTATGCCGATAGGAGAGAGCTCTCCCGCCGGCATAAAAAAACCCCCACCCCTGCAAGCAGCATAAGCTATGTCGGCATGCGAGCTTCGGCTGGAGAGCTGTGCACACTAGTGCTTATGTTGGTGTACCTGATGTCACTCAAGGGGTAGAATATTCACACCCGAGTGACAAGTTTTGCCGACACAGGCGGTAGTGTAGACATCGCCTTAGAAAGATTTTTCCCCAATATCTAACCTAACTCTAAGGGCAGTGAAGCTCTAAAACAGGCTTCCAAGGGAGGCTGTGGAATCCCCATCACTGGAGGTTTTAAAGAGCAGGTCGGACAAACACCTGTCAGCTTTGCTCTAGCTTTACATGGTCTTGCCACAGTGCAAGGGGGGACCTCTCGAGGTCCCTTCCAGCCCCAACACATCTATGATTCTAGGAGGAGGACTAAAAAACCGGAGGACAACAGGAAGACCAACAGAAACAAATCCCGATTTGCTGTGCAGGGACAGTGGCATTACAGCGGCACCAATGATGTCCAGAACCCAGCCATTCCTCTCTTGACTCTGCCAGCCTAAATGCCCCAGATCAATACTTCCCACAACTGCAATGGTAAAGACACCTCGCACCACTTCTGCTGCATGTGTCTTCAACAATAAAAGCTCACTAACAGCTGAGACGCGCAGATGATGGGCCTGCTGGGGCGCCATACATTACGTTCCTGGGGGTTTTAGTGAGGGGGAGGGACCACTCTCTGGGCACAGATGGGTGGAGCCAGGCAGTGCCGCCGCCCCCACCCCCACCCCCACCGGAAGTCAGGGGGCAGGACAGGAAGTATAAAGGGCAGGACCTGGAGCTCAGTTGGACTGCAGCCAAGGAGACAGATGCCTTCTGCCTACTCCCAAGACAGGAGACCATAGAGGAGCCCCACCGAGCTGAGGACCGGCCAGAGCTGTTAGTGCCTCGGTTGGCTGGCGGCTCTGAGGAGCTGCTGGGACTGTCACTGGCTACCTACCCCAAAGAAACGGAGGACCCCCACGGATCCAGGGACACCCCGAGGGGAGGGGAGGAAGTGGCCCAGGGACAGCCGACCCCCATCTGGCTGTGTTGCTGCCAGAAACCCAGTCAACGTGTTGCGGCTGGATTCCCTGCTGACCCAGGAGCGGAACAGCCTGCCATTGTCAGGGCCCTGGGCTGGCACCCAGTGGAGTTGGGTGAGTCCAGACCCCCCTACCCGCTGCCATCCCACCTCTGGCGTGGCAGCCTCCCCACCTTAGGCCGCAAGGCCTGCATTTGTCTGCCGTCTACCTGAGCCAAGACATCAGGTAATAGACTGCTTACTGCTCTGCCCTTCCTCAGAGGGCAGAGAAATCCCATCCTGAGCTCAGAGTGTTTGGTGCCCTGCCCTGCTTGAGCCCGGGACGTATTGCGACTCTGCCCCTGCCTGAGGGCCAGAAGCTTTTAGACTGTTTGGCAGGGCACAGCACCAAAGACCTTTGCAGCTCTTCCATGCCTAAAGGCCAGAGCCTTAGGCTATTTATGCCTCTGCTAATTCCCTGACCGTGAGTGACGCCCACTGACGTAGTGAGGTGGAGCAGCCTCCCACTGAGCCAGAGAGGGAGGACCCAACGCTAACCCACTACAGGTTGCATGGCACCAGTGCCAGAGGCAGAAAAGACAACACCTGCCTGTCACTGGGGCTGCCTATGGCTCTCACACCCCAGCGCTGAGTATGCTGTCAATGTCTAGGCACCTGGAGTGCAAGGGACTGATGCACAGAGCCAAAGAACCAAGCAAGTGCAGAAGAGCGTGTGCTGCCAGCAGGGAACAGGCTCCCAGGAAAAGGAGGAGTGGCTACCCCCAAGAGCTCTGGGGGAGGAGAAGGAGCAATACAACGTTTCTGCTCCCAGGCAAATGGGCCCAACAACTCCGGGGCCAGAGAGCAGTGAACTGGGAGAGCAAAGAATCGGTGAAGCAGAGGATTCCATTCCAAATGGAGACATTCCACTGCACCGTGACCAATGAAAATTGCCCTACACCGGGCCTTCCTGGAGCTCTCCAACATCCACACCATCCAGGAGCCATCTCTATTGCTCTCTGTGACGTTCCCCTCTGGTGTTATCTAGACCAGTGATCTGCTAGGCCACTCCAATCCTCGACTCTGGGAGCCAGCCTTACCCTGCTCTGCTGTGAGAACCCCCACTCCTGGGCTGTTCACACACAGCCTCTGGCATGTAAGCTGCTCCCAGCTTCTTGCAAGCGAATGACACTAGCCAATATCTCCGGTCCCAGACACAACCCTAGGAACCGCCATCCTGCAGTGTCCAATTATGCCCACTGGGCGTTGCAAGCTCATATGATGAGCTCATCAATTTAACAAAGAAATTGATACGTATCAGGCTTGTTCTCCCAATGGGGACCTCTGATATTTCAAACCAAACGCACTGCTTCAGGTAGGACAAAAAATTATTAACTATAAAGATAGATTTTAAGTGATTATAAGTCAAAGCATAACAAGTCAGATTTGGTCAAATGAAATAAAAGCAAAAACACATTCTGAGCTGATCTTAACACTTTCAACGTCCTTACAAATTTAGGGCTAGTCTACACTGGCAATGCTAAAGCGCTGCCGCGGGAGCGCTTTAATGTGGCTTGTGTGGTCGTGGCGCAGTGCTGGGAGAGAGCTCTCCTAAAGCTCTCAAAAAATCCCATCTCCACAAGGGGCGCACTGTCTGCACTGGCGCTTTACAGTGCTGAAATGCGTCCAGGGGGGTGTTTTTTCACACCCCTGAGCAAGAAAGTTGCAGCACTGTAAATTGCCAGTGTAGACAAGCTCTTAGATGCTTCTCACCACAGGGAGGCTGCTTGCCCTTCAGCCAGGCTGTCCCCTTTCATCAGTGCTTCAGTCACTTGGGGGTGATGTCTGTAGATGGAGGTGGAAGAGAGAGAGCGCATGGCAAATGTCTCCCTTCTATCAAGTCCTTTCTTCCCTCTTGGCTTTGCCACGCTCCCCCTCAACCCCTCTGCTTCAGAGTCAGGTGAGCATTATCGCATCGCAGTTCAAAACTAAGGGAAGGAAGGCGGGTGACTCCCTGGAGAGTCTAACAGATTCTTTTGTTGCTGCCTAGGCCAGCGCCTTTTGTTCCTGTGAGGCTCGGCTGGGCTTGTTCCATACCTGCCCTGATGAGGTGTGAACTGCCCCTCTGCTCTTGGAGAGTTTTTGTCTGAGCTTGCTTTAAGCCATGAGGATACATTTTCAGCCTCATAACTATATACATGAAATTATAACCCATAACATAACTATAACAACAATGCTCAGTACATCATGAGCCTTCTGAAGACCCCTGACATGACAAACTTTGCATTGGATACCACACAATCATTTTACAAGGATGAACATGGGGGTGCGGGGTGTTCCCCTGAGGTACAGAGTGTCACACTAACGTCTAAGACTTGAGCTAGATCAGAAATGTATATGCTTTTATGCAAAGAGCATCACTTTCAACACAGCACTAAACAAGCAGTTAAGACATGACAGAACCACCACGCCTGGGATCTCTCTCTCTCCAGACAGACCTAAGCCAGCAGGCCATCTACCACATCCTGCAAGCGAGGAAAGATTAAAAAATTAAAAGCATTAACTTGTAACTTTGGCCCAGAATGGACGGCTGAACATGAGACATGATGCAACAATGCACCCAGAGAGGGAATTACTTTGATCAAAAACAGCATGAGTTTTACACATCCAGGGACTCTCCACAGATGCTCTACACCTACACAGGCAACCAAAGGAGGTTTCACCGAGAATGGATAGATTGCAGGCTGATGACGCTACCACTACAATTTGCCACAGAAATCAGGCTTGCTCTAGCTAACAAAACTGGAACCATCCCAGGATAAATGGACACATGCTGAGCCCTGAAGAGGGAGGAAAGACTAAAACCTGATGGAGAGAACATAATCCTGAGTTCCTTTCTTCTCTCCTAGCAAACTGAAGTTCTACAAATTAAAACTCCAGTGTGACACTGTACCTCAAAATAGCACCCTGGAACCCCATATTAACCACTGTGATATGATTTATATGTTCGGTACAAAGTATGCCTTGTGAGGTATCATTTGAGGAGTCATGATCTGTTCAACATTACTATCCTGTTGAATTGTGTGTGTTACTATTCTATCTGAAGTTATGAAGTATTCCTATAGGTTTGGTACTGAAGTATGTAGTAAGTGGGAAGTGCCCACAGCTAGCCTTTCAGTGGCAACAAAAGGAGCAACTGACAAGACAGATTTACATCAGCACCAGCCAGACAGGCATTGATGGCCCATCAAGAAGAATCCACTCTCCCAGAGACTCCTCAAAGAGAGCACATTCTCAATGGGATGATTTAGTTGGGAGTAGGTCCTGCTTTGAACAGGGGGTTGGACTAGATGACCTCCTGAGGTCTCTTCCAACCCTAATCTTCTATGATTCTATGAATGGGGGCTACCTAACCCGCACATCACAGCAAGGATCTTTCTAGCACCTGGAGAGAAAGTATAAATGAGGGTCGATGGCATCAGGACAGGGCCTCTCTCCTCCCCCATCTCAACACCTGGAAAATAATTTTCAAGACAAAAACTTTGAACTGGTGAGATTGGTACCAGGCTGAGAAGGAAATTCTGCCTGTGTAATAAGAACTGTCAACTGCCTGAAACATTCAGTGGGGTGAGAAACTGCTTGATTCAAATCTTGCTTAGTCTTTTATAATTTAGATTGCAATTTTATTTGTATTTATGAAACCAACTTTGATCTGTCTATATTTATAACCACTTAATCTAGCTTTCTGTAGTTAATCAGTTTTATATTTTACCTAAAACAGTGTGGTTTTTGGTTGAAGTGCTTAGAGAAGCTCAGCTCAGGTTAACAAGAGCGGTTGCACTCCTACCTTTTTCTCGACTGGTTAACTAGTTAATGAGCTTGCACTGTCCAAGGGAGTCTTGAGCAGTGGAAGATGGTATATTTCTGGGGTGCAAGGCTGGGGTGAGTTGCTGGTGCCTCTCTCTGTGTAATTTATGACTGGCTTAGAAAGCACTGAGGCAACTTAGCTGGGTGTGGGTCTCCACATGCTGATGGATGAGTGATCACAGCACTGGAGGGGTTTGCTGCTTGTCACTAGCATAGCATTGTGAGAGACAGCCCAGTGTTAAGGGGGCACAGTATTCCCACAGTTCCAGGTTGTACCCTGGGGATCCTGTCACACCCAGCCTATCTTTATGAAGCAACTGGTGTCACAGTTCATGCAACAAAATCATGGGAAACTGTAGAAGTAAAAGAAGAGAGGACAGTTGAACTTTGAATTTTGTCAATTTTTAAAAGTCCTGATGGGTTTGGACAAAACTTTGTAATGGGCTAGGTGGTGAAAGAAAAAAACCTGGTAAAAGGGCAGATAAAAGCATAAGAGGCCAAGCTAGTTAGCAGGCTGTTTGTGTTTTACTGACAAAACTGCAAGCTTTTCATTGGGGACAATGTGTGTAACTATTTCATGTTCGCAGCCCCCAACTAAAACCTCTCCAGCGCATCATCAAAGATCTACAACCTATCCTGAAAGATGATCCCTCACTCTCACAGATCTTGGGAAACAGACCAGTCCTCGCTTACAGACAGCCCCCCAACCTGAAGCAAAATACTCACCAGCAACCACACACCATACAACAAAAACACTATCCCAGGAACCTATCCTTGCAACAAAGCCCGATGCCAACTCTGTCCACATATCTATTCAAGTGACACCATCATAGGACCTAATCACATCAGCCACAACATCAGGGGCTCGTTCACCTGCACATCTACCAATGTGATATATGCCATCATGTGCCAGCAATGCCCCTCTGCCACGTACATTGGCCAAACTGGACAGTCTCTACGCAAAAGAATAAACGGACACAAATCTGACATCAGGAATCATCACATTCAAGAGCCAGTAGGAGAACACTCCAACCTCCCTAATCACTCAATGACAGATATAAAAGTAGCAATTTTGCAACAGAATAATTTCAAAAACAGGCTCCAATGAGAAACTGCGGAATTGGAATTAATATGCAAACTAGATACCATTACCTTAGGCTTGAATATTGACCGTGGATGGCTCGGTCATTACGTTAATTGAATTTATTTCCCCCCCCTTAACACCTTTGTGTCAACTGTCTGTAATGGGCCATGTTGATTATCACTTCAAAAGTTTCTACTGATAACAGTTCCTTTCAATTAATTAGCCTCTTAACATTGGTATAGGCACTTCCACCTTCTCATGTTTCTTTGAATGTATAAACATCTGTTCACTGTATGTTCCATTCCATGCATCCGATGAAGTGGGTTCTTAACCCACGAAAGCTGATGCTGAAATAAATTTGTTAGTCTCTAAGGTGCCACAGGTATTTTTCTTGTTTTCTTAATGCTTCTGAAGCAAGTCACAAATCGTGGGGCTTGTTTCCTTGCATCAAACCTGCGTTTTTGAGGGTCTGAAGCCTATATTGCAACTGCATCAAGGGTAGAGTGGCTGGGGGCCAGAGCAATGCTGCTGGCTCACAGCCGAGCCTGGGCTGGGACACAGCAGCAGAGTTAAGGATGTTTAAGGAGCATTAACTACAACTTTCTCATTGTCAGACACGTGGGTGTAATACAACATTTAGTAAAAAGAACAGGAGTCCTTGTGGCACTTTAGAGACTAACACATTTATTTCAGCATAAGCTTTCGTGGACTACAGTCCACTTCATCGGGTGCATAGAATGGAACATACAGTAAGAAGATATTTATACATTCGGAGAAACATGAAAAGGTGGAAGTACGTATACCAACGGTGAGAGGCTAATTAACGAAAGCTTACGCTGAAATAAATGTGTTAGTCTCTAAGGTGCCACAAGTACTCCTGTTCTTTTTGCGGATACAGACTAACACAGCTGCTACTCTGGAAAAAAAAAAGTGGATTTCTTATTTAAACTTCTTTAAAATCTTTAGTTCTGGAATTTCCTTAATTTTGTTTTCGCAATGAAATTCGAAATATTGCCAGATGGCTAGTCACCCGGGGAATATGAAGACTGTAGAACCCTGAAGCGTATGCTATGAGTAAGGCCAATGGATGACTGGGTATATAGTCTACATATCTCAGTAAAGGGGAAAAAAAGCAGTTACCGAATTGCTGGCTACTTTGAGCATTGCCACCTCCACCTTCCCCAACTGACTGACAGGATGTTCTCCTACTGCTGTTCAATCTATTGTTCTTAGGTATCTTCTTTTTAATTTGGAAAGCACCTAGAACATTTCAAGGCTTCGGGGAACAAAATCTTAATGGGGTGGATATATTGTTCGTCTGCTTTAGGAGACAAGGATACCGGGGTAGGGTTTGGATGAAAAAAAATAAACTAACGTAGTTGAATTGTTTGTCTTTAGGCACCCAGCTCCATTGCATAATAAATTAATACAAACCTTCAAGCCATTTATTTCACTATTTTAATGTATTAATAACTCCCATAGAAGGCAAAATACCAGATTATCTTATGAAAACCCTGAATTTTACTTGGAAAAGACACAGCTCTGGAACGTTCTTTCCAAACACGTTCGGCTGGGTGAAAAAAGGGCACAAATGGCTAGAACTCTCTTTACAGGAAGTTATCTGACAGACTGCACAGTTACAGACTGAATAGCTTGGCTCCCTTGTCTAACCAGAGCTTTTTATAAGCACGGCAGACACATACTCAGTGAACATAGACATGGCTTGTAACTGCCAAGAACTACACACTGGTCAGTAGAGCCACAATGTTTATAGCCTCCGTAGACAGAGCAGTAGAAGGTATAAATACAATGAACACCTTCATTTTATGTGCATGGTAGACCACGAGCAAAAAGATGCAGAAACTAATAGCAAAAAAAATGGTAAGTACATCAGAAGCAAGAAGCCTGACAAAACGAGCGGGGCCACTGAACAAGCGAGGTGTCCAAAGAGCACTCAAGGAAGACAAGGCCATTGTGGAGAAGCTGAATGAATTCTTTGCATCAGCCTCCACTGCAGAGCATGTGTGGGAGATTCCCACACCTGAGCCATTCTTCAGGCAGCAACTCTGAGGCGCTGTCCCAGACAGAGTTGTTAGAGAATGTTTGGGAACAAATTGATAAATTCCACAGTAATAAGCGTGACATCCTGGCATCCCCTTATTCACCACTGTCACATAATTAGGATACATTTTGCACACAGTATTCCTTGTCAGGTGGTATTCTAAAAGTCTGATTTGATAGACATTAAGATCTCATTAGATTAATAATAATATCTCATAGCCTCTCGGGTACATCAGTAAAAAGGCCAAACAATGTTAATGGCTGATTGAGGAAATGCACACAAGCACAAGGATTACCTCAGGAACTGCATACAATAGAAACCTCTCAGAAACAGCACTACACAATGGGAACCGTTTGACCCAGGTCACAGCAAAAGAGCTTTCCAGCAAGGGGAAGAAGATATAAAAGGGGGAAATGACATTATGATGGGACCTCACTCTCTCTACAAACACCACACCTGAAAACACCTGAGGAACAAAGACTGAACTGGGAGAACTGATGGTCCCAGGCTAAAAGGATTTCTAGCCTGTGTAAAATCCTGGGAAACCCAAGCCGCAAAGCAAAGGCAGCTTGTGCCTTAATAATCTGCCAGCCTGTTTATCGCTCAGGGTGAGAATTTGCTAATTCACATCCTAACCTATCCAGTATGTTAAGCTCCGTTTGCAGGTTTATTTACTAGGCAATCTGCTTTTATCTGTTTGCTATCACTTAAAATGTATAAGTGAAGTGTTATTTACTCCTTCACATAACACAAGAACCAGGGGTCACCCAATGAAATTAATAGGCAGCAGGTTTAAAACAAACATAAGGAAATATTTCACGCAATGCCCAGTCAACCTGTGGAACTTGTTATCAGGGGATGTTGTGGAGGCCAAAGCTATAACTGGGTTAAAAAAAGAATGAAGTTCATGGAGGACAGGTCCATCAATGGCTATTAGCCAAGATGGTCAGGGATGCAATCCCATGCTCTGAGTGACCCTAGCCTCTGATTGCAAGAAGCTGGGAGTGGCTGACAGGGGATGGATCATTCGATGGTTGCCTGTTCTGTTCATTCCCTCTGGGACTCCTGGCATTGGCCACTGTCAGCAGACAGGATACTGGCCAGGTGGACCATTGGTCTGGACCAGTACAGTTGACCTTATGTTCTTACAGAAACCCCACATCAATTTAGCAGAGTTTGTAACTGTCAAAGTGCAAGTTACAGACTTTCACCATTGCAGCATCTAGAACCTCTGTGCAGATTCAAGGAACTTATCCTGAACTGTAGCCATTTTCCTCATCGATCTTTCCAGGCTCTTTCTGGGGTCTAGTCTGACTCCCAGCATATCATACGCCAGAGAATTTTACCCAGCTACCGCTCTATTAAACCCAATAACTCGTGTTTGACGAAAGCAGCTCTTCCAGAAAGTGTCCTGAAATCCAGATGGTATGCCTAAGAGATGGAGAATCCACTGCTTACCATGGTAGTTTAGTCCTGGGGGAATTCTGCGCCACTGCGCAATGCAGAAATTAATGCTGTGCATGCATAATTTGCCTTTTTCCCCCACTGAAATGGGCTGCAGAGATGTTGGCTGACACTAGGGGCCGCTGAACTCAGTGGAGCCCAGCTCACAAACAGAAGACAAGGGCAGCGCTAGGCAGGTGGAGGGAACTGGAAAGTTCCCAGCAGCTGCAGTTCCCAGCACGCCCTGAAGGAAGGAGGCAGCAATGTGCAGGAAATGCCTTGCAAGCCCGGGACCCAGCATCAGGCTGTTTCTCCCTCTGGATCCCTGGGCTCTGGGGGGTAGAGGGTGTGAGTGTCTGGGCTGTGGGGTCCCTGTAGCTGGCCTCCAAGGAGTCGGGGGTGCGAGTGTCTGGGATGGAGGGGACCGTGGCTGGGCTCGGGGGCGGGGAGTTGGGTGTATTGACTGTGGGGAGGGCACCATGACTGGGCTCTCGGGGGAAGGGTTGTGAGCGTCTGGTCCCCTGGCTGGGCTCGGGGGGGGGGGGGGGGGAGAGGACAGAGAGACAGGAACTGGGTTGTCTTAGGGGTTTCTTTAACTTTCAACAGAAACTTGCGGCCATGAAAAACATGTCACGGACTGTGAAATCTGGTCTCCCCCCATGAAATCTGGTGGTTTGTGTGTTTTTACCCTATAGTACTATGCAGATTTCACAGGAGAGACCAGTGCTTCTCAAATTGGGGGTCCTGACCCAAAAGGTAGTTGCGGGGGGGAGGGGGGGGGTCACAAGGTTATTTTAGCGGGGGGTCAAGGTATTGCCACCCTTACTTGTGTGCTGCCTTCAGAGCTGGGTAGCCTGAGAGCAGTGGCTGTTGGCTGTCCCACCAGCAGCAGCACAGACGTAAGGGTGGCAATACCATACCATGTCACTCTTTACTCCCGCGCTGCTGCCTGCAGAGCTGGGCGGCCGGAGCGTGGCAGCACAGAAGGGTGGCACAGAGGGCCCAGCTCTGCAGGCAGCAGTGCAGAAGGGTGGCAATACCATACCATGCCATCTTTACTTCTGTGCTGCTGCTGGCGGCGGCTCTGCATTCAGAGCTGGGCTCCCGTCCAGCAGCCGCCGCTCTCCAGCTGCCCAGCTCTGAAGGCAGCGCCGCTGTCAGCAGCAGCCTAGAAGGGTAGCAATACCGCAACCCTCCCCTATAACAACCTTGTGAAATCCCTCCCACACACACACAACTCTTTGGGTCAGGACCCCTACAATTACAACACCATGACATTTCAGATTTAAACAGCTGAAATCATGAAATCTTTGAGCAGGAGGTTGGGTTGGACTAGATGACCTCCTGAGGTCCCTTCCAACCCTGAGATTCTACGACATTTACGATTTTTAAAATCCTATGACAGTGAAATTGACCAAAATGGACCGTGAATTTGGTAGGGCCCTACTCATGGAGGAATTTTGTGTGTATCTATATTACAGACATACTTGGTGACAGGTATTTTGAAATAAATTACCAAAATAACTGAAACTGGCGTGATTATATAGTGTTATTTTAACAAATAAAATATGCAGAATTTTAAAATATGGTGCACAGCATTTTAAATTTTTTTGGTGCAGAACACCCCCAGGAGTAGTAGTTGGTTCCAATGGTTAGTCTCACTGTGGAAAAAACAGTACTTAGTTCCGTTGCATTTTCTTCCCTTGCCCGGACTGGCAGAAGTTATAAAAATGTGGACACACACTATTGAGCATGACCTCAAAACATTTCTAGAAGTGTCTTCTCTGCTTTATTAGTGAAGGCAGTGCTATGCACCAGCTCTCAGTGCAGACTGACACACACGCAGAGCTAAGAACCTGGCTTTGCGTTAACAGGGACAAAGACATCAGTCACTTTCCCAAAGAGTGAAAAGCTATTTCTTTAAATCTTGTGTCTGAAAGCTCCATAAACCTGCCCCAGAGATGAGGTGAGGGGGCATAGGGGAAGGCGGCAATATAACAGGGAGATGGAAAGAACAGGATTTGTCCTCTGCATGGAGCAGACATTGCATCTATTTTGTGCATTTGACACCTACATCCAACGTTGATGTGTGCAAACATGGACTCATCCATGGGAGAGGGCTCAGCTGTGCACCAGGCATCCCCAAAGGGGTCTTGCAAGGGACTCTCTCAGTCCAGTACCACCCTCTCCTCCCTGTGGGAGGGTGCTCAGCCCTGGGGGTCATGTCCTGGATGGGCTCTTCCATGGACACTCAGATACCGGAAGTGACACTAGGCTGTCATATTATCAGTGCAGCAGTCCCGACAGCCTGTGTCCTGGCCCTGCCCCAGCACCCTGAGGCCAGCCACCCCACGGCTTGGGCAGCCCTTAAAGGGGTTTATGGCAAGCAAGATGGCCAGAGGGAAGGTCAATAGCTACTTTATTTACTTGTATCTCATTCAAAAGATAAACGGAAATGACAGAGAGCGGGTCCCTGGCTAGTCTGTGCAAGGACCTGTTCCAATGGCGGCTACTCCACTCTGACCTCCTTTGGCTGTTACACTCCTTGACTTAAACTGAGCTCTTTGAAGCAGGGACGGTCTCACTCTGTCTGTGCAGCAGCCAGCCCAATGGGTCCGTGATCACAGCTGTGGGTGCTAGTCCACCGTGACTAACCCTAAAAGCAGATGTGCCTGTGTGAGGGTGTATACACTCACACAGGTTAGAAAAGGGACTATCAAGCCCCGTGCTTGTTGCCACCCTCAGCTGTCTCCCTGGCTGGTGTCCCACCCAATGCCCCCCTTTGGCCCGGATAGTATGTTTGTACGGAGTTCAGCACCCCGGCCCCTCTCCCAACCGGGGTGTCTTAGTACCACCACAGTACAAGCAGCCCAAGTACACTCATTCCACACTCCCAACTCCCCTTCATTTGGGCACCTGGCTATTTCTGAGCAGCACAAGTAACCGCTTCTCCCGCCACCCCCACGTACCAGACCCCACCCCCAGCTCCCCCTCGTAGAGTGGCTTTGGGCCTCACTTCAGGAGACCTGCAGGGAGCCTGCGCTTTGCTGACAGGCTCACATTCCAGTGGCTGCTTCAACAGTATTTGTGGTTGGAGCCAGAGACATCAGGGAGAGGGATAATCACAGGGGCTCTCTACGGATGCAGCTTCCCAACCAGCTCCTAGGGTGCAGAGTCCCCAGCAGCTGCGCCTCACACTTCCTCCCAACGGGCTGTACACACAGCCATGCAGCTGGGGATAGATAAGCATCCCAAGGGTCCCTATGCAGACCGGGGGGGGGGGGGGGGCACGGGGAGGAGAGCAGAGCACAGGAGTACTTGATAGTCGCTTGAAAGGGCTAAAGCATTCAGCTGAAGATAAAAGTATATTTGGACAGGTGAGGCTGAACAGTCCGTGTCTGTCAGCGCCCTGCCCTGGCTGGGGAAAGCACAGGAAACCCAGGTCACAGTGAGGCATAGGAGAGCGGGGTTCACAGGGCCTGAGAGCGCATGCGGCTGAAGCAGCATTTGCTGCTCACCGCTGGCAGGCACTAGCCAGCACAGTCACAAGAGGGGCAGACCAGGACTAGGGATGTACTAGAGCCCCCCACTCAGAACAGCATGAGGGAGCTCAGGAAGCACATGACAAAGGGATCCCCACTCCCTTCCAACACCAGGGCACCTAGGAGCTGCACTAGGCTCATGCTGGCCAGCGAACTAAAGCCAAAACACTAATAAGGCGCACACAAAGCAGCAGAGTCTGGGCAGGTTGCAAACAAGCTGAGGGGTCTGCGCCTTGCCTGACCACAGCCAGACTGAATCCCACAGGCCTGGCTCAGGCATTTCCATCACTTAGCCACTCCACTCTTCGCCCATTAGCCATTGCTTCACTCTCAGAATCTGTTCTGCAGGCCCCTCTCAACAGTCTGAGCGAGGCAGGAAAGCAAGCCTGGCACCGGACTGTGGGAGACAGAGCCCTGTGCATACACTGGGCCAGGAGTCAGGCAGGACCAGGGAAGAAGTGAGCTGGACGGTTCCCCTACAGCCTGTCACAATGAAGCTATCAGCAGCAGCAGGTGTCACTTCACACTCCCCTGGCTAATGGGGCACAGGTCTCTGGTATTAGAGCACTCAGCACGCGAGGGATCCCTAGACAAGTCCCTTCCACTGAGAGGCTTGGCTACCTATCTGCCTCCCTCAAGGGCTGGGCCAGCCAATCAGGGTCCGAGCTCCCCCCTCACTCAGCACTTGGCCAGCTGGGCCCAACAGTGTGTTTCAAAGCACACTTCCTCAGTAGCTTCAGGTAGCATGGGGTGCATCCTGCTGAAGGGGACCTCCCACCCAGGACCCCACTCAGCCACTGTGGGGGAGGTGGCCTGCTGGGAAGGGGGTGCCTTTGGCTCCAAGCTGCCCAGACGCAGTGACCTTACAAGGCCCATGCAGATGCACGAGTGGCACCTGGAAGGGGAAGATGGAGTTCCCCAGGTGTTGGAGATTTCCCTGCTCCCCCCACCAAAAATTAAATTATATCCTTAATGGCAGTGGGAACAGGGGCAAAGGACCCACTCACCCCCCAACTCCCAC
Source organism: Macrochelys suwanniensis (assembly GCA_033296515.1). NCBI lineage: Eukaryota > Metazoa > Chordata > Testudines > Chelydridae > Macrochelys > Macrochelys suwanniensis. The sequence goes on along the minus strand of CM065780.1, from coordinate 130,013,730 downwards.
CAGCCAACACACCAGTCCTCAGCCCAAGACATATTCTACAAGCCACAGCTCTGCCTGGTTCCATCTTCAACAAGCCCCTTGCTGGGAGCAGCCTCCAGTTCAGTGCTGTTACACTCTAGAGCAGGGGTAGGCAACCTATGGCACGGGTGCCAAAGGGGCATGCGAGCTGACTTTCAGTGGCACTGACACTACCTGGGTCCTGGCCACCCGTCTGGGGGGGCTCTGCATTTTAATTTAATTTTAAATGAGGCTCCTTAAACATTTCTAAACCTTATTTACTTTACATACAACAACAGTTTAGTTATATATTAAAGACTTATAGAAAGAGACCTTCTAAAAACGTTACAATGTATTACTGGCACATGAAGCCTTAAATTAGAGTGAATAAATGAAGACTCGGCACACCACTTCTGAAAGGTCGCCGACCCCTGCTCTAGAGCAATCTGTTTTCCCTCCGCTATTGGAATCCTTTCTGTTTCCTCTCTCACCCTTCCAGGTTCCTCCAGCCCCTTTATCAGGAAACCAGCCCATTCACCAACATTAAGGACTCCGAAAAAATGTCCCCTCCCCCTACTCCCTTCCCCAGCAAGGACAAGAAAGGGGGAGAGGAGACAAGGAGTAAACAATGACTGCTACCAAATATGGAATTAACAGCCAGCGATGAAGCCACAGTCCAAGCATTTAAACATCCTGCTGGGCAGATTTAAAGGGCCAAGGAAACAGCCTACTGGATAGGGAGCCAGGCCCCAGGGAGCTCACTGAGCAGCTGAGCTAGGCGCCATGGCAGGGGACAGAGAGGAGACAGCAGAGCGGAACTGGAAAGTCATGAGATTAATTACAAAAGGAACAGAGTCAAAAATTCCCTGTCACTAAGTGTCCCACGCAGACATCCCATGGCTGGGGGGTTCCGGGGCTCTCCATGAGGCACGCTGCTCCCCACACCCAGGCAGTGACAGCCTGGTTCGTTAGAAGGATGTGCACCCCCTCCCCTCCATCAGTCTTTGGACAAGGCGGATGGGAGCAGCCGGCACAGTGCACAGGCTGTGGGCGAAGGACAGCTCACAGCCTTTTCTCCCTGCGACTGCAGCACAGGAACCAGCCCTGCATTTCCCCTTTTCGGGGTTACATCTGCATTGTGCCCCGAGTGACAACAGCTCTGGCCAGAGCACCCACTTTAGAGCACAAGCGTGACAGACACACCCCAGCTGACAGGGGAGAACTGGAGTTATGTGCCCTGCCCCAGTGCCCTCTCCTCTGGGCACAATCAGCCTTTTGTCCTGGGCTGCCAGAGCTCCAACCAGCCCCGCTGCCAGGCCAGTCCTGTGAGCAGGAATTCTCAAGAGCACCCGGTTACCCCTGTCCCCCCTTGCACGTCGAGACCGGGGAGGAGACATGGCTGCAGTGAAGGCCAGCATGGCTCCCACTGTGGAAGTGAATCCCAGCCACTCACTCTGCAGGGTAAGCTCTAACACCAGCACTGCCCAACCCCGTCCTGCCCCACCAGACTCTGCCTCCTGGGCTCGGAAGGGCAGGAATCCAGCACGTTTGGATCTCCACAGCCAGCAATCCTGTCCCGTAGCTAGACAAAGGGGAGGGAAGTTCTAATGTCCCCACCTTCCTCCAGCTCTCTGCTGCCAGCTCCAAAGCAGAGGGGTTGGGGGAAAAGACTGGCACTCAGGCAGCAGAGACAGAGCGCTGGAGGAGAGCCCAGAAATTGGGGTCCTACTCCGGGCTCTGCTATGGACTCCCGGTGTGACCTTGGGCCAGTCACGTAAGCCAGCCACGGGCCTAGTACCTCACACACAGGAGAAGACGACTCTGTTGCTAGCGAGATACCCACAAACAACGGTGAGGGCACTGCAGAGTACCCGGATAATTTACAGTATTTAGATCATATTCCAAAATGATCTGCTTCTGGCACCCTCCCCCGCCCGCAGCCACCTTCCCTCAGGGCCCCAGCCCTCCAAAAGCCCACATGGAAATGCTGCCAGGCTGGGAAGGGGGCACTGACCGCACTAGCTATAAATAACCCCCGAGGCGTCAGTGCATCACACACAGGACAGGAGCTGTGCCTCCTGCGGAGCTGCGCAGCTATAATTTAGTTGGGGTTGGTCCTGCTTTGAGCAGGGGGTTGGACTAGACCCTCCTGAGGTCTCTTCCAACCCTGAGATTCTATGATTCTATGAACTGGCTCCAAGAAAAGTGTCAGGTCCCAAAAAAAGCAAACACCAAGAGCAGCCTGGGCCCCCAGGGATGTCCCATTAGAGTAACCCTACAGGCAAGACAAGACCGTGCCCACCTGAGCCCCACCTCCCAGGTTCTCCTTGCTCTTTTCATCAGGCCAGCTCCCCTTTTTGCGGAATGGGGGATCAAAGCCACACCAGACATCTGGCTGGGTAGTTATAACAGCTGCCAACCCCACCTGGGACCAAGTGCAACATGGACCTTTCTGCATCCTGCTGCCCCAAGATGGCATTTCTGAGCCAGAGGTTGGAGTCCAGGTTCTCCCTGCCCACAGCCCATGTGTGAGACCACAGCCTCGCCAGGATCAGAGCTAGGTGGTCTCCAACCCCAGGGTGAGACTTGCCTTACCACCACCACCTCAGCTGCATCCATCCACATGACGGGACCTGCCACGAGGATCAGACCTATGGCCAGCCTAGCACCAAGAGGGGTGGGGGCTTCTGAGGAAGGAAGCCCCTCGGACATACAGCTGTGTGCTACCAAAGAGGGATGCTACTTCCTCCTGACCCTCGGTTAGAGGCCAGCCTGTGCACCCAAGCCGGATGGATGTCAGAGCTGTGTCACGCTGTATCCTGCCGAGTGCTCTCACAGATGCTGCTATTGTTCTTTACGGAACTTAACCCTTCCCATCCCAGACACAGAACTGCTGCCACGGCCATCCCCTGGAATTTCACACTTGTGACTCTGAACTCATGGCGCTAGCAAGATACCTGACCACGCTGGGAAGGCCCTTGACGTGCCCTCTCCCCATCTTCAGCAGGCTTGGGGCTGAGCCTCTCTTTAGCAGCCGCTGAGGCTTCTCCAGTAACAGGTTGAATTTCTTCAGGTTTGAGCAATCAGCCTCCCTCCTCCCCATTCTTCTGGTTCCTGCTGCATTTCCAGGAGGGAATGGGCACCAGCACTAACATGGGATCTCTCATGGGCCCACAAGTGCTGACTGTATGGGCTAGTGTGTCAATATGGGTAGCCAAGGTGGGACTATCTAGAGAGTCCTAGACCCCCAGCATGCCAGAAGTAGGGGCATGCTGCTTTCCTTGGCAGTCCTGCAGAGGAAGGATAATAGCTTCGCCCAAGACTTTACAGGAGGGGAAGCAGCTGTCAAACATGCTCAGTGCAGCTCCCTCTGTGAAGCCCTCAGTCTCACAGCAACATAGGAGCGATCAGGGACTTGTTACTGCATGTCCTTTGTTTTGATCCCACAGCAGGGCAGATGTGAACTTTAGAGAGTCACGTGGAGGTGACACTGAGGTTAACAGGGATGGGAGTACCTTCATTCCCAATCCGTTTTGGTGGCTGAACCCCCTCCAAAACTAGGATCTCCATCCCCAAAGTGCGTGTTGAACCCAGTTTCCACCTGAATATCTGGATCATTTGTCCAAGGGGCTGAGTGGCTATTTGGAAAATGCACCAGGAGGAGCAGGCATCCTTGAGTCCTGGCACAAGGGACAAAGGTGCTTCTCCTGCTGGGGCTAGGAACCTCTAGAGATGCTTGGTGCCATGACAAGCTATAGCGATGGGAGGTGTTGGAAGCGCATCCTTCCCTCATCTCCATCACATCCAGGATCACTGTGCAAACCAGCTGAACACAGAGCCTGCCCGGAAGATGCAAATAATGATGCACAGAATCTCATCTGCTGGAAATGAAACTAATTGCGTGCATCCTCTCTGAACATGTGATCACTAAATTCAATTCAAATAGTGCACACTCTGGTGTGGCATGCTCCATCACAAACTCTCATGAGGCTGACCAGGACTAACCAGTCAGCATAGTCACGAGTAAGCCCTGAACTATGGATTGCCTACACTGCGATGGGAGGTGTGACTGCAACATGTGTAGAGACACCCAACTAGCCTGAAGCTACCTACCGTGAATACTAACAGCAGTGAAGCTGCAGCAGCACAGAGTTCAGTGCAGGCAGTGCAAGACCGCCCGTGACCCTGGGTACTTACTCGGCTGGCTAGCCCACCCCGAAGTCCGTGCTGCCAGTTTTTCTGGTATTGGTACTTGTGATACCTAGATCACAGCTAGCTCAGGTATGCCTACATGTGCTACAAATGCACCTCTGACTGCAGTGTAGACAATGCTGAACATGCCTTGCCCTGGATAGCAGTCAGCTCACTCGATTTCACAGGTATGCTGTGATGCAGACAGCCCCTTTCCCACTTCTGCTCTAGCCCTGGTGCTAGGAATAGTGGGCATGCCTGGGTAGACCAGCCACCAGTGTTCATCACCACACTGCCTGATGCTGCCTGTCCCCCATTAGCACTTGCACACCCACCAGTGGAGCTGTAACCCTGCTAGCTTTCCCATAACTGCCAGTGCAGACAATGGCTAAGGATGCCTGAAATAGCACAGGGGCCCGTTCACCTGCACATCTACCAATGTGATATATGCCATCATGTGCCAGCAATGCCCCTCTGCCATGTACATTGGCCAGACTGGACAGTCTCTACGTAAAAGAATAAATGGACAAATCTGACATCAGGAATCGCATTCAAAAGCCAGTAGGTGAACACTTCAACCTCTCTAATCACTCAATGACAGATTTAAAGGTGGCAATTTTGCAACAGAAAAACTTCAAAAACAGACTCCAACGAGAAGCTGCGGAACTAGAATTAATATGCAAACTAGATACCATTAACTTAGGTTTGAACAGAGACTGGGAGTGGCTCGGTCATTACGTTAATTGAATTTATTTCCCCCGTTAAATACCATTAACATATTTGTGTCATTTGCCTGTAATGGGCCATGTTGATTATCACTTCAAAAGTTTCTTTCCTACTGATAACAGTTCCTTTCAATTAATTAGCCTCTTAAAGTTGATATAGATACTCCCACCTTTTCATGTTTCTCTGAATGTATAAATATCTGCTTACTGTATGTTCCATTCCATGTGTCTGATGAAGTGGGTTCTAACCCACAAAAGCTTATGCTGAAATAAATTTGTTAGTCTCTAAGGTGCCACAAGTATTTCTTTCTTATTTTCTTTTTGCTGACACAGACTAACACGGCTACTACACTGAAACCTGTAATAAGCTGGAGTGCCTGTCAAATCCTGTGCAGCAAGTCAAGGCTATAAGGCAGAGGTGGGCAAACTATGGCCCAGGGGCCACATCTGGCCCTTCAGATGTTTTAATTCCACCCTCAAGCTCCTGCCAGGGAGCAGGGTTCGGGGCTTGCCCCGCTCTGGCGCTCCAGCCAGGGAGCGGGGTCAGGAGCTTGCCCCACTCTGCGCATGCCGTGGCTCTGTGCGGCTCCTGGAAGCAGCGGCATGTCCCCCCTCTGGCTCCTACACGTAGTGGCAGCCAAGGAGCTCCGCACGCTGCCCCTGCCCCTGCCCCAACCGCCGCCCCTACAGCGGCTGGGAATGCAGGCCAATGGGAGGTGCAGGGATGGTGTAGCACGCAGAGTTGCCCGGCCGTGCCTCCACATAGGAGCCAGAGGGGGAACATGTCGCTGCTTCCAGGAGCTGCTTGAGGTAAGTACTGCCCGGAGCCTGCACCCCGACCCCCTCCCATGCCTCAACCCCCTGCCTCAGCCCTGATCCCCCTCCCACCCTCCGAACCCCTCGGTCCCAGCCTGGAGCACCCTCCTGTACCCCCAACCCCTCATATCCAGCCCCACCCCAGAATCCGCACCACCAGCCGGAGCCCTCAGCCCCACCCCCACACCTCTGCCCCAGCCTGGAGCCCCCTCCCCACACCCTGAACTCCTCATTTCTGGCCCCACCTCAGAGCCCACACCCCCTTCCGAACCCCAACCCCCAATTTCTTGAGCATTCATGGCCCGCCATACAGTTTCCATACCCAGATGTGGCCCTCGGGCGAAAGAGTTTGCCCACCCCTGCTATAAGGGCACATTTGGGAGGTGTACTTGGCTCCTCAGCTTGGGGCATCAACCACCTTCCTTTCAGAGAAATTCCCATGGTTAAGTTTGAATGTCTTAATTCATCACCAAACCCTCTCATCAAAACAGCAGCATGCAGAGGTGATGCTGTGTTGCTGTCCCTCAGGACCTCTGTACAACAGGGACCCTGCAGTCTCTTCAGGGCAGTCTGGGTCCCTCCCCGCTGCTCTTTTTGCAGAGATAAGTTTCCCTACCTCACCACTGAGAGTAGCTCCAGGGGCCCTGGGACATCCCCAGGGAGTCACCAGTTAATGCAGCCAAGCAAGCTGCCTTCAGCAAAGAAACTCTGTATCTCTCAGAAGCCTATTGCTGCCAAGAGAGGGTGTGGAGTCCCCATGGCGGGAGAAATCAGTGCCCAAGATGAGACACTTGCCAGCAGGGACGGATTCAGGAGGACGAACTCACTCCAGCACTAAAGCCCCACTGGAAGTGGGTGCCCCATTAAAGCTCCCACCCTGCAATCCCTGGCAGGAAGTGATGACAGTGATCAGAAAGATACAGGTTCGTTAGCTCAGTGACCCAATTTACCCATGCCAGCAGCAGGTCAGGCACGGCACAGTCAGGGGTGAAACATGGCTGGCTGCACACCAAACACTGCAGGCCATCCAGCCTGTCACCAGGAGATTCCTGCTGGCGAGAGATTTCCTGGGAGGTGTGGAGTAAACCCCAGTGCTTTTACAGCTCAGCATCTGGAAGGTGCCCAGGAAGCCTTATCCAGTGCAGAGCTATGAACTCAGGGGGAGGGAGGGAGCGAGGAACCTGGAGGAAGAGTCACAGGGCGCGAGAATTACTAAAGATGGAAAGTGTCTAGCTCACCACGGCTGCCCGGCCCTCACATATTTAGCCAGAAACAGTTACATCGCTCAAATGCTCAGAACAACGACCAGCTGGAGCTGAGTCCAGGGATGGAGAGGCAGAGGTATCCCCAGAGCCAGCATATAACCTGCTACTACTTTCGTAGCCATGTTCCCACACCACTTCTCCCTACTCTACACCCCCTCCCAGGAAAAAAAACACTGCTCCCTCCGAGAGTACTCAAGGGACATTCAGAAATGACTCCCCCTCACAAGAAAAGGTGCAAAGTCGGAGGGCAAAGCGACCCAGGCACTGTTTCTGAGATTGGCCCAGCTGAACCGGGCAACGCCCCCACCCACAGATGCTGGAGACCATCAGCTACTCACATACACACATGATTAGACCTGACCTTAAGTACCACACACCCAGGCCTCACCCCAGAGAGCTGCAGCAACTCAATGTTTCCACCCCACAAATTAAAGCTGGGTCAGGATGCAGAGACACACGGCATCCAGGATCCAGTTCTCAGCTGAACGCCACAGAGAAACAGGGACAGAGTCATCTCACCCACGTGCGATGGGCATTCATGTGAACAGACATTCCTAGAGGCACAGTGCCCCGCCACAACCTGCCCACACACTGTCCTATGCCAGCAGCTCTGGGAAGGGCTCTGTACTTTGTATGACAAGGTTAGTAAATTTCCTCAGAACCCCCCTCCCATTCCCCCCCCACACACCCCAAAGGAGCCCCCCATAAGCATCCACGCTGTGCATGCCAAGGTAAACTGCAGGACTCCCTCTGAGGACAGCTATCACCCCCCAGGCCATTTCAGCTGCCCTATCCCCTCCCCTTCTGGCACTCGGCAGCAGACAAACCTGTTCCACAAAACCCTGCCCTACAGGCATGGAATCAGCAGCATGAGGGAGACAGAAGCTCCAGTGGAGGTCACAAGCCTGTGCAGAAGACAGTACAGGGAGGAGAGGGTAACTTCTGCTGCCCCCTGAACTGTGCTCCCAGAAGTGGGGGGGGAGGGGTGTTATTGAGCTCTAGCGGGAGCTGCAGATGGATGAACGAGGCAGCCTCTGTGTTGCATCTCCTGGCAGGAGGCAGCAAGCCCCACCCCACACAACCAGAGTTCAGCTCCTCGTAGCCCCATCTCCTCCAGCCTGAGTAACAGTGAGCAGAGCCTGACTCAGCTCAGGCCAGACAGCAGCGGAGCAGGAAGCAGACAGGGAGGGGGAATAAACCCCAATCCTCCTCCTCCAGCCCAGGAGAGAAGGCTTGGCCTTTCCCTGGACAGCAAGATTCAGCAGGCTGGTGGGCCCCTCAGGAGCATGGCCCCTGCGAGAACCTGACACAAAAGGACGTACCCAACACTGCCACTACTGCAGCCAGAGACGGGGGACAAGGACAAGGACAGGCTGCACAACTGAGGGAAGCCAGCAAAGCCAATGCACAGGGTTTTAGCAGACCCACGGAAAGACCAATAAGGAGAGGTGTAAGAGCACAACCCCTTGCCCCAGGGGCAGTGAGTCCTAGCACATGTTACAGCTGGACCCTATCTGGAAGCATCTTTCACATTCATCTCTGGCTAGAAGGGGACTGATCAACTCAAAGCTCCTCTCCTCCTCACCACAGCTCCTGGCAGAAAGGAGCTGTACCCCCCCGCCCAGCTGCTCCAAGGGGACATCCCCACTACTCTGCTATTGGGTCCCCATCACTGCAGGTAGCTCTGGCTGTGCCACTCAGGCTTCCCTGACCACGGCGTGACAGTGATATCAGACTTACCCCCCAGCTAACCCCTGTCCACAGGAACCCAAAGAGCCGCCCCGAAACTGCCCCAGGCTTTGTTAGTCTCACTCCGAGTTTGCTTGGGGAACTACCAGAGGCAGCAGAGTCCGAGAGCTGCCTGTCTGCAGTCTCAGGCACCCAAGTGCATTCGGAGAAGGGCTAGAATGTGTGGGTCTGTGGGAGGGGTTTTTAATGAAAGCACAGATTCCTCCATCCTGCAGCAAGGCCTGTTAATGCAAATGTCACTGCAATTAACAGATGGCAGGAGAACTGGACTCATTCTGAGCAACTGAGCAGAGCCAGACAGAACCATCCCAGAGTAAGAGCTGGGTTGGAAAGCAGAGAAACTTCACTCTGCAGCCAACATGCAGCTGCCTGCTACCCCCATGCTGTTGCCTGCTCATCCCACAGGGAGAAAGCAGCAAGCTATGGTTGAGAAGCTAAAACAGGAAGCAACAGCTTCAACTTCACAGGAGTAGTGAGTGCATACACTAGGCAGCAGAGTGCTGCTCCCTGTAGTGGCCGTGGGGGAGGCGGCATAGGAGGTCATCCCCACACTGGAGCCAGAGGTCCCTTTGCTCAGTGTTCACGTAACTGTCAGAGAGTTTCTGGGGAGGTCCAGAAGCAGAAGTGACAGGCAGGGAGGATGGTATCTGCTGAACGCATTTGTCCTGCTGCGCTGTGTCAGTAAAATGAGACAATCCCAGCCGCTAGGCTGTTAAATTCCTTAGTGACACAGCCTGGCAGACAGGTAGTCTGGGAGCTGCAACAGCAGGGAAAAGGAGCTTGGGGGTCAGCTGCGGGGTACCTTGCCTTCTCCCACACCAGCTCCCATCCTCTCAGCCTGCAAGGCACTGAGTCAGCTGGTCTGTCTCAGCTGTCTGCCAGGCTGGAGGCTCACACAGCCACTGATTTATCATTCCCCTGCAAGGCGCGCCTCCTGCGCTTTGCAAACCTCACGTCGGACACACACACCACCCATGCCTGGCCTGCCCCCCCAGCCAACCCCTAACCTCCCTCCCCCACCCACGCACGCCTGGCCTGCCCCCCCAGCCAACCCCTAACCTCCCTCCCCCACCCACCCACGCCTGGCCTGCCCCCCAGCCAACCCCTAACCTCCCTCCCCCACCCACGCACGCCTGGCCTGCCCCCCCAGCCAACCCCTAACCTCCCTCCCCCACCCACCCATGCCTGGCCTGCGCCCCCAGCCAACCCCTAACCTCCCTCCCCCACCCACCCACGCCTGGCCTGCCCCCCCAGCCAACCCCTAACCTCCCTCCCCCACCCATGCCTGGCCTGCCCCCCCCAGCCAACCCCTAACCTCCCTCCCTCCCCCACCCATGCCTGGCCTGCCCCCCAGCCAACCCCTAACCTCCCTCCCTCCCCCACCCACCCACGCCTGGCCTGCCCCCCCCAGCCAACCCCTAACCTCCCTCCCTCCCCCACCCATGCCTGGCCTGCGCCCCCAGCCAACCCCTAACCTCCCTCCCTCCCCCACCCATGCCTGGCCTGCGCCCCCAGCCAACCCCTAACCTCCCTCCCTCCCCCACCCATGCCTGGCCTGCCCCCCCAGCCAACCCCTAACCTCCCTCCCTCCCCCACCCATGCCTGGCCTGCCCCCCCAGCCAACCCCTAACCTCCCTCCCCCACCCATGCCTGGCCTGCCCCCCCCAGCCAACCCCTAACCTCCCTCCCTCCCCCACCCATGCCTGGCCTGCCCCCCAGCCAACCCCTAACCTCCCTCCCTCCCCCACCCACCCACGCCTGGCCTGCCCCCCAGCCAACCCCTAACCTCCCTCCCTCCCCCACCCATGCCTGGCCTGCCCCCCAGCCAACCCCTAACCTCCCTCCCTCCCCCACCCACCCATGCCTGGCCTGCCCCCCCAGCCAACCCCTAACCTCCCTCCCCCACCCATGCCTGGCCTGCCCCCCCCAGCCAACCCCTAACCTCCCTCCCTCCCCCACCCATGCCTGGCCTGCCCCCCAGCCAACCCCTAACCTCCCTCCCTCCCCCACCCACCCACGCCTGGCCTGCCCCCCAGCCAACCCCTAACCTCCCTCCCTCCCCCACCCATGCCTGGCCTGCCCCCCCAGCCAACCCCTAACCTCCCTCCCTCCCCCACCCATGCCTGGCCTGCCCCCCAGCCAACCCCTAACCTCCCTCCCTCCCCCACCCACCCATGCCTGGCCTGCCCCCCCAGCCAACCCCTAACCTCCCTCCCCCACCCATGCCTGGCCTGCCCCCCCCAGCCAACCCCTAACCTCCCTCCCTCCCCCACCCATGCCTGGCCTGCCCCCCAGCCAACCCCTAACCTCCCTCCCTCCCCCACCCACCCACGCCTGGCCTGCCCCCCAGCCAACCCCTAACCTCCCTCCCCCACCCACCCATGCCTGGCCTGCCCCCCAGCCAACCCCTAACCTCCCTCCCCCCCCCCCCAGCCTGGCCGCCCCCCACCCGAGGCTCCCGCGCACCAGACCCCGCCCCCGGCCGCTCTCCCGACGCCCCGTGCACTGACCCCGCCCGGGCCTACCTGGGGCGCCAGCCGGGTCCCGCTGCGGCGCTGCTCCGGACGCGACTCGCTGGGAGGGAAAGACGGAGCGATGCTTCCCCCGCCCTCAGGAAGACGCTCGGCGCCGACGCGCTGTGGTGGCGCCGCGCCTGCGCACTCGCACCGCCACGTCACACCCCAGCGTGTAGCCAGCTCGGCACCATCTTGGTTGTGGGCAAGGCCCGGCCCCAACACGCGGGAGTAGGGCCAGCAGCGCCACAGCGCGGAACTCGGGGAGGCGACGGGGTCCTAGCGCCGGGCCCGCCAAAAGCCCCGCGTCTCCGCTGCGGCTGGGCAGGGCCCTGCAGACAGGAGCCTCCCGCACTGGGTTTGTCCCAATAGCCCGCAAGAGACCCCGTCCTGCCCCACCCCGCCCAGCCCATCCCGCCCCACCCATCCTGCCCCACCCCGCCCCACCCATCCTGCCCCTACCCCGCCCCGCCCAGCCCATCCTGCCCCACCCCACCCATCCTGCCCCTACCCCGCCCCACCCCGCCCAGCCCCACCCCGCCCCGCCCATCCCGCCCCACCCATCCTGCCCCACCCCGCCCCACCCATCTCATCCTGCCCCACCCCGTCCTGCCCCACCCCGCCCCACCCATCCTGCCCCTACCCCGCCCCGCCCAGCCCATCCTGCCCCTACCCCGCCCCACCCATCCTGCCCCTACCCCGCCCCACCCCGTCCCGCCCCACCCCGCCCCGCCCATCTCATCCTGCCCCACCCCGCCCCACCCATCTCATCCTGCCCCACCCCGTCCTGCCCCACCCCGCCCCATCCCGTCCTGCCCCACCCCGCCCAGCCCATCTCATCCTGCCCCACCCCGTCCTGCCCCACCCATCCTGCCCCACCCCGCCCCACCCATCCCATCCTGCCCCATCCCGTCCTGCCCCACCCATCCTGCCCCACCCCGCCCCACCCATCCCATCCTGCCCCATCCCGTCCTGCCCCACCCATCCTGCCCCACCCCGCCCCACCCATCTCATCCTGCCCCACCCCGCCCTGCCCCACCCAGCCCAGCCCATCCTGCCCCTACCCCGCCCCACCCATCTCATCCTGCCCCACCCCGTCCTGCCCCACCCAGCCCAGCCCATCCTGCCCCACCCCGCCCAGCCCATCCTGCCCCTACCCCGTCCTGCCCCACCCAGCCCAGCCCATCCCATCCTGCCCCATCCCGTCCTGCCCCACCCATCCTGCCCCACCCCGCCCCACCCATCCCATCCTGCCCCATCCCGTCCTGCCCCACCCATCCTGCCCCACCCCGCCCCACCCATCTCATCCTGCCCCACCCCGTCCTGCCCCACCCAGCCCAGCCCATCCTGCCCCACCCCGCCCAGCCCATCCTGCCCCTACCCCGTCCTGCCCCACCCCGCCCCACCCATCTCATCCTGCCCCACCCCGTCCTGCCCCATCCAGCCCAGCCCATCCTGCCCCTACCCCGCCCCGCCCAGCTCATCCTGCCCCGCCCATCTCATCCTGCCCCGCCCCGCCCAGCTCATCCTGCCCCATCCCGTCCTGCCCCACCCCGCCCCACCTATCTCATCCTGCCCCTACCCCGTCCTGCCCCACCCAGCCCAGCCCATCCTGCCCCTACCCTGCCCCGCCTATCTCATCCTGCCCCACCCCGTCCTGCCCCACCCAGCCCAGCTCATCCTGCCCCTACCCCATCCTGCCCCACCCCGCCCAGCCCATCCTGCCCCACCCCGTCCTGCCCCACCCAGCTCATCCTGCCCCGCCCATCTCATCCTGCCCCACCCCGTCCTGCCCCACCCCGCCCCACCTATCTCATCCTGCCCCGTCCCGTCCTGCCCCACCCAGCCCAGCCCATCCTGCCCTACCCCCGCCCCACCCATCTCATCCTGCCCCACCCCGTCCTACCCCACCCCGCCCCACCCATCTCATCCTGCCCCTACCCCGCCCAGCCCATCCTGCCCCTACCCCGTCCTGCCCCACCCAGCCCAGCCCATCCTGCCCCTACCCCGCCCCGCCCAGCTCATCCTGCCCCGCCCATCTCATCCTGCCCCGCCCCGCCCAGCTCATCCTGCCCCATCCCGTCCTGCCCCACCCCGCCCCACCTATCTCATCCTGCCCCTACCCCGTCCTGCCCCACCCCGCCCCACCTATCTCATCCTGCCCCTACCCCGTCCTGCCCCACCCAGCCCAGCCCATCCTGCCCCTACCCCGCCCCGCCTATCTCATCCTGCCCCACCCCGTCCTGCCCCACCCAGCCCAGCTCATCCTGCCCCTACCCCATCCTGCCCCACCCCGCCCAGCCCATCCTGCCCCACCCCGTCCTGCCCCACCCAGCTCATCCTGCCCCGCCCATCTCATCCTGCCCCGCCCCGCCCAGCTCATCCTGCCCCATCCCGTCCTGCCCCACCCCGCCCCACCTATCTCATCCTGCCCCTACCCCGTCCTGCCCCACCCAGCCCAGCCCATCCTGCCCCTACCCCGCCCCGCCTATCTCATCCTGCCCCACCCCGTCCTGCCCCACCCAGCCCAGCTCATCCTGCCCCTACCCCATCCTGCCCCACCCCGCCCAGCCCATCCTGCCCCACCCCGTCCTGCCCCACCCAGCTCATCCTGCCCCGCCCATCTCATCCTGCCCCACCCCGTCCTGCCCCACCCCGCCCCACCTATCTCATCCTGCCCCGTCCCGTCCTGCCCCACCCAGCCCAGCCCATCCTGCCCCTACCCCGCCCCACCCATCTCATCCTGCCCCACCCCGTCCTACCCCACCCCGCCCCACCCATCTCATCCTGCCCCTACCCCGCCCAGCCCATCCTGCCCCTACCCCGTCCTGCCCCACCCAGCCCAGCCCATCCTGCCCCTACCCCGCCCCGCCCAGCTCATCCTGCCCCGCCCATCTCATCCTGCCCCGCCCCGCCCAGCTCATCCTGCCCCATCCCGTCCTGCCCCACCCCGCCCCACCTATCTCATCCTGCCCCTACCCCGTCCTGCCCCACCCCGCCCCACCTATCTCATCCTGCCCCTACCCCGTCCTGCCCCACCCAGCCCAGCCCATCCTGCCCCTACCCCGCCCCGCCTATCTCATCCTGCCCCACCCCGTCCTGCCCCACCCAGCCCAGCTCATCCTGCCCCTACCCCATCCTGCCCCACCCCGCCCAGCCCATCCTGCCCCACCCCGTCCTGCCCCACCCAGCTCATCCTGCCCCGCCCATCTCATCCTGCCCCACCCCGTCCTGCCCCACCCCGCCCCACCCATCTCATCCTGCCCCACCCCGTCCTGCCCCACCCAGCCCAGCCCATCCTGCCCCACCCCGCCCAGCCCATCCTGCCCCTACCCCGTCCTGCCCCACGCCGCCCCACCCATCTCATCCTGCCCCACCCCGTCCTGCCCCACCCCGCCCAGCCCATCCTGCCCCTACCCCGCCCCGCCCAGCTCATCCTGCCCCGCCCATCTCATCCTGCCCCGCCCCGCCCAGCTCATCCTGCCCCATCCCGTCCTGCCCCACCCCGCCCCACCTATCTCATCCTGCCCCTACCCCGTCCTGCCCCACCCAGCCCAGCCCATCCTGCCCCTACCCCGCCCCGCCTATCTCATCCTGCCCCACCCCGTCCTGCCCCACCCAGCCCAGCTCATCCTGCCCCTACCCCATCCTGCCCCACCCCGCCCAGCCCATCCTGCCCCACCCCGTCCTGCCCCACCCAGCTCATCCTGCCCCGCCCATCTCATCCTGCCCCACCCCGTCCTGCCCCACCCCGCCCCACCTATCTCATCCTGCCCCGTCCCGTCCTGCCCCACCCAGCCCAGCCCATCCTGCCCCTACCCCGCCCCACCCATCTCATCCTGCCCCACCCCGTCCTACCCCACCCCGCCCCACCCATCTCATCCTGCCCCTACCCCGCCCAGCCCATCCTGCCCCTACCCCGTCCTGCCCCACCCAGCCCAGCCCATCCTGCCCCTACCCCGCCCCGCCCAGCTCATCCTGCCCCGCCCATCTCATCCTGCCCCGCCCCGCCCAGCTCATCCTGCCCCATCCCGTCCTGCCCCACCCCGCCCCACCTATCTCATCCTGCCCCTACCCCGTCCTGCCCCACCCCGCCCCACCTATCTCATCCTGCCCCTACCCCGTCCTGCCCCACCCAGCCCAGCCCATCCTGCCCCTACCCCGCCCCGCCTATCTCATCCTGCCCCACCCCGTCCTGCCCCACCCAGCCCAGCTCATCCTGCCCCTACCCCATCCTGCCCCACCCCGCCCAGCCCATCCTGCCCCACCCCGTCCTGCCCCACCCAGCTCATCCTGCCCCGCCCATCTCATCCTGCCCCACCCCGTCCTGCCCCACCCCGCCCCACCTATCTCATCCTGCCCCGTCCCGTCCTGCCCCACCCAGCCCAGCCCATCCTGCCCCTACCCCGCCCCACCCATCTCATCCTGCCCCACCCCGTCCTACCCCACCCCGCCCCACCCATCTCATCCTGCCCCTACCCCGCCCAGCCCATCCTGCCCCTACCCCGTCCTGCCCCACCCAGCCCAGCCCATCCTGCCCCTACCCCGCCCCGCCCAGCTCATCCTGCCCCGCCCATCTCATCCTGCCCCGCCCCGCCCAGCTCATCCTGCCCCATCCCGTCCTGCCCCACCCCGCCCCACCTATCTCATCCTGCCCCTACCCCGTCCTGCCCCACCCCGCCCCACCTATCTCATCCTGCCCCTACCCCGTCCTGCCCCACCCAGCCCAGCCCATCCTGCCCCTACCCCGCCCCGCCTATCTCATCCTGCCCCACCCCGTCCTGCCCCACCCAGCCCAGCTCATCCTGCCCCTACCCCATCCTGCCCCACCCCGCCCAGCCCATCCTGCCCCACCCCGTCCTGCCCCACCCAGCTCATCCTGCCCCGCCCATCTCATCCTGCCCCACCCCGTCCTGCCCCACCCCGCCCCACCCATCTCATCCTGCCCCACCCCGTCCTGCCCCACCCAGCCCAGCCCATCCTGCCCCACCCCGCCCAGCCCATCCTGCCCCTACCCCGTCCTGCCCCACGCCGCCCCACCCATCTCATCCTGCCCCACCCCGTCCTGCCCCACCCAGCCCAGCCCATCCTGCCCCTACCCCGCCCCGCCCAGCTCATCCTGCCCCGCCCATCTCATCCTGCCCCGCCCCGCCCAGCTCATCCTGCCCCATCCCGTCCTGCCCCACCCCGCCCCACCTATCTCATCCTGCCCCTACCCCGTCCTGCCCCACCCAGCCCAGCCCATCCTGCCCCTACCCCGCCCCGCCTATCTCATCCTGCCCCACCCCGTCCTGCCCCACCCAGCCCAGCTCATCCTGCCCCTACCCCATCCTGCCCCACCCCGCCCAGCCCATCCTGCCCCACCCCGTCCTGCCCCACCCAGCTCATCCTGCCCCGCCCATCTCATCCTGCCCCACCCCGTCCTGCCCCACCCCGCCCCACCTATCTCATCCTGCCCCGTCCCGTCCTGCCCCACCCAGCCCAGCCCATCCTGCCCCTACCCCGCCCCACCCATCTCATCCTGCCCCACCCCGTCCTACCCCACCCCGCCCCACCCATCTCATCCTGCCCCTACCCCGCCCAGCCCATCCTGCCCCTACCCCGTCCTGCCCCACCCAGCCCAGCCCATCCTGCCCCTACCCCGCCCCGCCCAGCTCATCCTGCCCCGCCCATCTCATCCTGCCCCGCCCCGCCCAGCTCATCCTGCCCCATCCCGTCCTGCCCCACCCCGCCCCACCTATCTCATCCTGCCCCTACCCCGTCCTGCCCCACCCCGCCCCACCTATCTCATCCTGCCCCTACCCCGTCCTGCCCCACCCAGCCCAGCCCATCCTGCCCCTACCCCGCCCCGCCTATCTCATCCTGCCCCACCCCGTCCTGCCCCACCCAGCCCAGCTCATCCTGCCCCTACCCCATCCTGCCCCACCCCGCCCAGCCCATCCTGCCCCACCCCGTCCTGCCCCACCCAGCTCATCCTGCCCCGCCCATCTCATCCTGCCCCACCCCGTCCTGCCCCACCCCGCCCCACCTATCTCATCCTGCCCCGTCCCGTCCTGCCCCACCCAGCCCAGCCCATCCTGCCCCTACCCCGCCCCACCCATCTCATCCTGCCCCACCCCGTCCTACCCCACCCCGCCCCACCCATCTCATACTGCCCCTACCCCGCCCAGCCCATCCTGCCCCTACCCCGCCCCGCCCAGCTCATCCTGCCCCACCCCGTCCTGCCCCACCCCGCCCCACCTATCTCATCCTGCCCCTACCCCGCCCAGCCCATCCTGCCCCTACCCCGCCCCGCCTATCTCATCCTGCCCCACCCCGTCCTGCCCCACCCAGCCCAGCTCATCCTGCCCCTACCCCGTCCTGCCCCACCCCACCCAGCCCATCCTGCCCCACCCCGTCCTGCCCCACCCAGCTCATCCTGCCCCACCCCGTCCTGCCCCACCCCGCCCCACCTATCTCATCCTGCCCCGTCCCGTCCTGCCCCACCCCGCCCCACCTATCTCATCCTGCCCCGTCCCGTCCTGCCCCACCCAGCCCAGCCCATCCTGCCCCTACCCCGCCCCACCCATCTCATCCTGCCCCACCCCGTCCTACCCCACCCCCCCCACCCATCTCATCCTGCCCCTACCCCGCCCAGCCCATCCTGCCCCTACCCCGCCCCGCCCAGCTCATCCTGCCCCACCCCGTCCTGCCCCACCCCGCCCCACCTATCTCATCCTGCCCCTACCCCGCCCAGCCCATCCTGCCCCTACCCCGCCCCGCCTATCTCATCCTGCCCCACCCCCGTCCTGCCCCACCCAGCCCAGCTCATCCTGCCCCTACCCCGTCCTGCCCCACCCCACCCAGCCCATCCTGCCCCACCCCGTCCTGCCCCACCCAGCTCATCCTGCCCCACCCCGTCCTGCCCCACCCCGCCCCACCTATCTCATCCTGCCCCGTCCCGTCCTGCCCCACCCCGCCCCACCTATCTCATCCTGCCCCGTCCCGTCCTGCCCCACCCAGCCCAGCCCATCCTGCCCCTACCCCGCCCCACCCATCTCATCCTGCCCCCACCCCGTCCTACCCCACCCCGCCCCACCCATCTCATCCTGCCCCTACCCCCGCCCAGCCCATCCTGCCCCTACCCCGCCCCGCCCAGCTCATCCTGCCCCACCCCGTCCTGCCCCACCCCGCCCCACCTATCTCATCCTGCCCCTACCCCCGCCCAGCCCATCCTGCCCCTACCCCGCCCCGCCTATCTCATCCTGCCCCACCCCGTCCTGCCCCACCCAGCCCAGCTCATCCTGCCCCTACCCCGTCCTGCCCCACCCCACCCAGCCCATCCTGCCCCACCCCGTCCTGCCCCACCCAGCTCATCCTGCCCCACCCCGTCCTGCCCCACCCCGCCCCACCTATCTCATCCTGCCCCGTCCCGTCCTGCCCCACCCCGCCCCACCTATCTCATCCTGCCCCACCCCGTCCTGCCCCACCCAGCCCAGCTCATCCTGCCCCTACCCCGCCCCACCCATCCCATCCTGCCCCATCCCGTCCTGCCCCACCCAGCCCAGCTCATCCTGCCCCTACCCCGCCCCACCCATCCCATCCTGCCCCATCCCGTCCTGCCCCACCCATCTCATCCTGCCCCACCCAGCTCAGCTCATCCTGCCCCTACCCCGCCCCACCCATCTCATCCTGCCCCATCCCGTCCTGCCCCACCCAGCCCATCTCATCCTGCCCCATCCCGTCCTGTCCTGCCCCTACCCCGCCCCACCCATCTCATCCTGCCCCACCCAGCCCAGCTCATCCTGCCCCTACCCCGCCCCACCCATCTCATCCTGCCCCGCCCATCTCATCCTGCCCCACCCAGCCCAGCCCATCCTGCCCCACCCCGTCCTGCCCCACCCAGCCCAGCCCATCCTGCCCCATCCCATCCTGCCCCACCCAGCCCAGCCCATCCCGTCCTGCCCCACCCCGCCCCACCCATCCCGTCCTGCCCCACCCCGCCCCACCTATCTCATCCTGCCCCACCCCGTCCTGCCCCACCCAGCCCAGCCCATCCCGTCCTGCCCCACTCCGCCCCACCCATCCCGTCCTGCCCCACCCCGCCCAGCTCATCCTGCCCCTACCCCGCCCCACCCATCTCATCCTGCCCTGTCCCGTCCCCGCCCCACCCCGCCCAGCCCATCCTGCCCCATCCCGTCCTGCCCCACCCAGCCCATCTCATCCTGCCCCATCCCGTCCTGTCCTGCCCCTACCCCGCCCCACCCATCTCATCCTGCCCCACCCAGCCCAGCTCATCCTGCCCCTACCCCGCCCCACCCATCTCATCCTGCCCCACCCCGTCCTGCCCCACCCAGCCCAGCTCATCCTGCCCCTACCCCCGCCCCACCCATCCCATCCTGCCCCATCCCGTCCTGCCCCCACCCATCTCATCCTGCCCCACCCAGCTCAGCTCATCCTGCCCCTACCCCGCCCCACCCATCTCATCCTGCCCCATCCCGTCCTGCCCCACCCAGCCCAGCTCATCCTGCCCCTACTCCGCCCCACCCATCTCATCCTGCCCCGCCCCACCCAGCCCATCCTGCCCCATCCCGTCCTGCCCCACCCAGCCCAGCTCATCCTGCCCCTACCCCACCCCACCCATCCCATCCTGCCCCATCCCGTCCTGCCCCACCCATCTCATCCTGCCCCACCCAGCTCAGCTCATCCTGCCCCTACCCCGCCCCACCCATCTCATCCTGCCCCATCCCGTCCTGCCCCACCCAGCCCAGCTCATCCTGCCCCTACCCCGCCCCACCCATCTCATCCTGCCCCGCCCCACCCAGCCCATCCTGCCCCATCCCGTCCTGCCCCACCCAGCCCAGCTCATCCTGCCCCTACCCCGCCCCACCCATCTCATCCTGCCCCGCCCCACCCAGCCCATCCTGCCCCATCCCGTCCTGCCCCACCCAGCCCAGCTCATCCTGCCCCTACCCCGCCCCACCCATCTCATCCTGCCCCACCCCGTCCTGCCCCACCCAGCCCAGCTCATCCTGCCCCTACCCCGCCCCACCCATCCCATCCTGCCCCATCCCGTCCTGCCCCACCCAGCCCAGCTCATCCTGCCCCTACTCCGCCCCACCCATCCCATCCTGCCCCATCCCGTCCTGCCCCACCCAGCTCAGCTCATCCTGCCCCCTATACCGCCCCCACCCATCTCATCCTGCCCCATCCCATCCTTGCCCCACCCAGATCAGCTCAGCTCATCCTGCCCCACCCTGTCCCGCCCCACCCAGCCCAGCTCATCCTGCCCCATCCCGTCCTGCCCCGCCCCACCCAGCTCATTCTACCCCTTCCCGTCCTTGCCCCACCCAGCTCAGCTCATGCCCCGCCCCGCCCCACCCAGGTCATCCTACCCCTTCCTGTCCTTGCCCCACCCAGCTCAGCTCATCCTGCCCCACCCTGTCCTTGCCCCCACCCCACCCAGCTCATCCTGCCCCATCCCGTCCTGCCCCACCCATCTCATCCTGCCCCATCCCGTCCTTCCCCACCCAGCCCAGCTCATCCTGCCCCATCCCGTCCTGCCCCGCCCCGCCCAGCTCATTCTACCCCTTCCCGTCCTGCCCCTCCCAGCCCAGCTCATGCCCCGCCCCGCCCCACCCAGCTCATCCTACCCCTTCCCGTCCTTGCCCCACCCAGCTCAGCTCATGCCCCGCCCCACCCAGGTCATCCTACCCCTTCCTGTCCTTGCCCCACCCAGCTCAGCTCATCCTGCCCCACCCTGTCCTTGCCCCACCCCACCCAGCTCATGCCCCGCCCCTACCCAGCCCCACCCATCTCATCCTACCCCTTCCAGTCCTTGCCCCACCCAGCTCAGCTCATCCTGCCCCACCCTGTCTTGCCCCACCCAGCCCAGCTCATGTCCCATCCCGACCTGCCCCGTCCCACCCAGCTCATCCTGCCCCATCCCGTCCTGCCCCGCCCCACCCAGCTCATCCTTCCCCATCCCGTCCTTGCCCCACCCAGCTCATGCCCCGCCCCTACCCTGCCCCACCCATCTCATCCTGCCCCATCCCGTCCTTGCCCCACCCAGCTCAGCTCAGTTCATCCTGCCCCACCCTGTCCCGCCCCACCCAGCCCAGCTCATCCTGCCCCATCCCGTCCTGCCCTACCCCACCCAGCTCATCCTACCCCATCCCGTCCTTGCCCCACCCAGCTCATGCCCCGCCCCTACCCTGCCCCACCCATCTCATCCTGCCCCATCCCGTCCTTGCCCCACCCAGCTCAGCTCAGTTCATCCTGCCCCCACCCTGTCCCGCCCCACCCAGCCCAGCTCATCCTGCCCCATCCCGTCCTGCCCTACCCCACCCAGCTCATCCTACCCCATCCCGTCCTTGCCCCACCCAGCTCATGCTCTGCCCCTACCCCGCCCCACCCAGCTCATCCTGCCCCGCCCAGCTCATCCTGCCTCACCCCACCCCACACAGCCTGCCCCTGCTCTGCCTTTCCTAGCCCTCGCCCAGCACATCCTGCCCCGCCCTACCCAGCCCTGCCCCACCCAGTACAGCCACCCCCGGCCCATCCTGCCCTCCTCTCCCAGCACAGCCAGCTCCTGCCGCCCTCATCCTGCCCACACAGCCAGTCACGCCCCACTGCGTCCTGCCCTGCACCTAGGGTGACCAGATGTCCCGATTTTATAGGGACAGTCCCGATATTTGGGGCTTTTTCTTATACAGGCTCCTATTACCCCCCACCCCCGTCCCGATTTTTCACACTTGCTGTCTGGTCACCCTACCTGCACCACCCAGCATGGCTACTCCCATCCCGTCCTGCCCACCATAACCAGCTCCTGCCCCACTTTGTCCTGCCCCTCCCACTCAGCATGGCTAGTCCCCTGCCCTGCTTTAGACTCACAGGCTTTAAGGTCAGAAGGGACCATCGTGATCATCTAATCTGACCTCCTGGACATTGCAGGCCACAGAACCTCACCCACCCACTCCTGAAATAGACCCCTAACCTCTGGCTGAGTTACTGAAGTCCTCAAATCATGGTTTAAAGACTTCAAGTTACTGAGAATTCACCATTTACTCTAGTTCAAACCAGCAAGTGACCCGTGCCCCACGCTGCAAAGGAAGATGAAAAACCCCCAGGGTCTCTGCAAATCTGAACTGGGGGAAAATTCCTTCCTGACCACAAATATGATGATCAGTTAGACCCTAACCTATGGGCAAGACCCACCAGGAAGGTACTTGGGAAAGAATTATCTGTAGTAACTGAGAGCTCTCCCTATCTAGTGCCTTGTCCTGTCCCATCCTGCCCAGCACAGCCAGCCCCTGCCACGCTTCATCCTGCGTTGCCCCGTCCCAGGCAGCCTCTACCCTGCCCCACACAGCATGGCCAGCCCCTGCCCTGTCTTGTCCTGCTCCGCCCAGTAAGGCCAGCCCCTAATTTCTGGTTGGAGAAGCAGAAAAAAATACACTATATACGTGAGCAGAAGCTATTAGAGAAAGGAAGTAGAAGGAAATAAGATCTACAGCTGTACCTGAGAGCAAGTATCAAGGGAACAAACTGAAAGGAAATAGAATTGGTGAAAAAGGGAAGTGATCAAAAAGCTGTGTTAGAGGAAAGCAGATCCTGAGAACAGTAAGCGAGAAGCACACCCAAGTACATGAAGAGAGAGAATGACTGTTTGAACGTCTATTGACAGAACACAGTTTCAAGGTGACTAATGGACAAACCACGCTTGTATACACTCGGTGCAGAGAGGTACAGCCCAGGAACAGCGAATCAAGGAGCACTTCCAGCAGGAGAAAAGCAAAGAAGAGGACAAAAGTGGAGCTGGACTTACCGACAAGGAGAGGACAAGCTGATTCTTCTCCGAAGTGACCTCGTACATTGCAGATTAATCTCTTTTGTTCTTGTTAATAACAATGTATTTGGTGCTAACTGCACGTTCCCAAAGCCTAGTGAGTTGGTAACCTCTAGTTTATTGGTATCAGTTGTGAGTCTTTGGTAATGTTCTGTATTATTTATGTTCCTGGTACAATTTTGGGGTTCTCCCTTATAAAGGTCTAAACATTTAAAATGACCCCTTTTGTCTTGGTTAGCCTCCGCCTCTGTTCACAGCTAGCCGAGCCTCGCTGGGTCACCACATCGTCACTCTGCCAGCCTGCCAAGCCAGCTCCCATCACTCCCCATGGGCTGCCCCACAATGGCACAGCCCAGCCCAAGAGCTCCTAGCCGTCCCAAACTTGCTGGGCTCAGCCCCAGGCCCTATCCCCATCTTGCCTGGGCTGGCTTCTCATCACCCTGTCTCCCGTCCCAGCAATCAACACGGCACAGTGCAGCTGCCCATAGAGCTTCCCTAGTGGGCCTGCAACCAGCTCCCTTTCCACTGCCTCAAGTGCCGCCTCAGGCCTGGCCTCCTCAAACTCCCTCCTTTGTCGGCTTCTCCCCTTTCCAGGGAAGTAGGAATTGCCTTCTGCACCGGACCAGGGGGCCGGATAGCCCAGTGTCTGATCTCCGACAGTGGCCAGTTCTAGGCACTTCACAGCACGGGATAAGAACCCTACAGCCACAGGCTAACTCACCCACAGAGGAAGTTTTCTCCTCACCCGTCACTTAGATGACTGCTGTGAATCAGGGGTAATTAGCTCTTATTGGGTTTACCTGGTTAAGATCAACGTTGAATATTCTTCCTGTCCATATAAATATCTTAACTGAATGCTGCTAAGCTCTTGGCCTTGGTGATGCTGTCTAGCAGAGTTCCCCCACCAGTGCACCTGTCACTCACACCCCTCAGCCCCACCCCCCCGAGCATCCCTGTCACTCACACCCCTCGGCCCCGCCCCTCCAGCATCCCTGTCATTCACACCCCTCGGCCCCGCCCCTTCCAGCATCCTTATCACTCACACACCCCCTCAGCCCCGCCCCTACACCATCCCTGTCACTCACACACCCCCTCGGCCCCGCCCCTTCCAGCATCCCTGTCACTCACACCCGCTCGGCCCCACCCCTCCAGCATCCCTGTCACTCACACACCCCCTCAGCCCCACCCCTCCAGCATCCCTGTCACTCACATCTCCCCTCGGCCCCACCCCTCCAGCATCCCTGTCACTCACACCCGCTCGGCCCCACCCCTCCAGCATCCCTGTCACTCACACACCCCCTCAGCCCCGCCCCTACAGCATCCCTGTCACTCACACACCCCCTCGGCCCCACCCCTCCAGCATCCCTGTCACTCACACCCCCTCGGCCCCACCCCTCCAGCATCCCTGTCACTCACACCCCTCGCCCCGCCCCTTCCAGCATCCCTGTCACTCACACACCCCCTCGGCACCGCCCCTACAGCATCCCTGTCACTCACACACCTCGGCCCCGCCCCCTACAGCATCCCTGTCACGCACATTCATCCGCCCCACCCCTCCAGCATCCCTGTCACTCACACCCCCTCGACCCCACCCCTCCAGCATCCCTGTCACTCACACACCCCCTCAGCCCCGCCCCTACAGCATCCCTGTCACTCACACACCCCCTCAGCCCCGCCCCTACAGCATCCCTGTCACTCACACACCCCCTCGGCCCCAGCCCTCCAGCATCCCTGTCACTCACACCCCTCGGCCCCGCCCCTTCCAGCATCCCTGTCACTCACACACCCCCTCGGCCCCGCCCCTACAGCATCCCTATCACTCACACACCCCCTCAGCCACGCCCCTACAGCATCCCTGTCACTCACACACCCCCTCGGCCCCGCCCCTTCCAGCATCCCTATCACTCACACACCCCCTCGGGCCCGCCCCTACAGCATCCCTGTCACTCACACACCCCCTCGGGCCCGCCCCTACAGCATCCCTGTCACTCACACACCTCGGCCCCGCCCCCTCCAGCATCCCTGTCACGCACATTCATCCGCCCCACCCCTCCAGCATCCCTGTCACTCACACCCCCTCGGCCCCACCCCTCCAGCATCCCTGTCACTCACACACACCCTCGGACCCGCCCCTACAGCATCCCTGTCACTCACACACCCCGTCGGCCCCACCCCTCCAGCATCCCTGTCACTCACAAACCCCCTCGGGCCCGCCCCTACAGCATCCCTGTCACTCACACACCCCCTCGGCCCCGCCCCTTCCAGCATCCCTGTCACTCACACACCCCCTCCGCCCCGCCCCTTCCAGCATCCCTGTCACTCACACCCCCTCGGCCCCACCCCCTCCAGCATCCCTGTCACTCACACACCCCCTCGGCCCCGCCCCTTCCAGCATCCCTGTCACTCACACACCCCCTCAGCCCCGCCCCTACAGCATCCCTGTCACTCACACACCTCGGCCCCACCCCTCCAGCATCCCTGTCACTCACAACCCCTCGGCCCCGCCCCTACAGCATCCCTGTCACTCACACACCCCCTCGGCCCCGCCCCTTCCAGCATCCCTGTCACTCACACACCCCCTCGGGCCCGCCCCTTCAGCATCCCTGTCACTCACACACCTCGGCCCCGCCCCCTCCAGCATCCCTGTCACGCACATTCATCCGCCCCACCCCTCCAGCATCCCTGTCACTCACACCCCCTCGGCCCCACCCCTACAGCATCCCTGTCACTCACACCCCCTCGACCCCACCCCTCCAGCATCCCTGTCACTCACACCCCTCGGCCCAGCCCCTACAGCATCCCTATCACTCACACACCCCCTCAGCCCCGCCCCTACAGCATCGCTGTCACTCACACACCCCCTCGGCCCCGCCCCTTCCAGCATCCCTGTCACTCACACACCCCCTCCGCCCCGCCCCTTCCAGCATCCCTGTCACTCACACACCCCCTCGGCCCCGCCCCTACAGCATCCCTATCACTCACACACCTCGGCCCCGCCCCTTCCAGCATCCCTGTCACTCACACACCCCCTCGGACCCGCCCCTACAGCATCCCTGTCACTCACACACCCCCTCGGACCCGCCCCTACAGCATCCCTGTCACTCACACACCCCCTCGGCCCCGCCCCTTCTAGCATACCTGTCACTCACACTCCTCGACCCCGCCCCCTCTTGCACCTCAGTCACTCCAACCCCTCAGCCCCTCCCCCACCAGTATACCCGTCACTCACACCCCTCGGCCCCTCCCCCATCAGCGCACTCGTCACTCACACCCCTCGGCCCCGCCCCCTCCCGCGCTCCCGTCACTCACACCCCTCGGCCCCGCCCCCTCCCGCGCTCCCGTCACTCACAGCCCCGTCCCCCCATCGCCGCCGTCATTCAGCGCAGGCTGGGGTCGGGATCTTCAGAACTGTCCGAGTGACTTTATTTCCGGCCAATGGGGGCCCGAGACAGCCCCAAGCGCACCAATGAGCGGGCTTGAGGCTGCTGAGCATTGTGGGCTCGGCGACGTGATTCTTGATGTGTTGGAAGCGGCTCCGCGCAGCGGAAGGTGCCGAGTGAGGTACGGGGGGGGGTCTCGTGCGGCGGGGGGAGGGGGCACGGCAGCCCCCCCCCGCCGGGATAGAACCCAGGAGTCCTGGCTCTTGCCCCCCCCCACTAGCCCTCGGGCCGGGGATAGAACCCAGGAGTCCCGGCCTCCAGCCCCCCCTGCTCGAACCAGGGGACCCCGCCCAGAGTGGGGAGAGAGCCCAGGAGTCCCGGCCTCCAGCCCCCCCTGCTCGAACCAGGGGACCCCCGCCCAGAGTGGGGAGAGAGCCCAGGAGTCCCGGCCTCCAGCCCCCCCTGCTCTAACCAGGGGACCCCGCCCAGAGTGGGGAGAGAGCCCAGGAGTCCCGGCCTCCAGCCCCCCCTGCTCTAACCAGGGGACCCCCGCCCAGAGTGGGGAGAGAGCCCAGGAGTCCCGGCCTCCAGCCCCCCCCTGCTCTAACCAGGGGACCCCGCCCAGAGTGGGGAGAGAGCCCAGGAGTCCCGGCCTCCAGCCCCCCCTGCTCGAACCAGGGGGACCCCGCCCAGAGTGGGGAGAGAGCCCAGGAGTCCCGGCCTCCAGCCCCCCCTGCTCTAACCAGGGGACCCCGCCCAGAGTGGGGAGAGAGCCCAGGAGTCCCG
The DNA here is from genome assembly GCA_033296515.1 of Macrochelys suwanniensis. Classification (NCBI taxonomy): domain Eukaryota; kingdom Metazoa; phylum Chordata; order Testudines; family Chelydridae; genus Macrochelys; species Macrochelys suwanniensis. The sequence goes on along the minus strand of CM065780.1, from coordinate 129,986,481 downwards.
GCCTCCAGCCCCCCCTGCTCGAACCAGGGGACCCCGCCCAGAGTGGGGAGAGAGCCCAGGAGTCCCGGCCTCCAGCCCCCCCTGCTCTAACCAGGGGATCCCGCCCAGAGTGGGGAGAAGAACCCAGGAGTCCCCGGCCTCCAGCCCCCCCCTGCTCGAACCAGGGGGACCCCCGCCCAGAGTGGGGAGAGAGCCCAGGAGTCCCGGCCTCCAGCCCCCCCCTGCTCTAACCAGGGGACCCCCGCCCAGAGTGGGGAGAGAGCCCAGGAGTCCCGGCCTCCAGCCCCCCCCTGCTCTAACCAGGGGACCCCGCCCAGAGTGGGGAGAGAGCCCAGGAGTCCCGGCCTCCAGCCCCCCCTGCTCTAACCAGGGGACCCCCGCCCAGAGTGGGGAGAGAGCCCAGGAGTCCCGGCCTCCAGCCCCCCCTGCTCTAACCAGGGGACCCCCGCCCAGAGTGGGGAGAGAGCCCCAGGAGTCCCGGCCTCCAGCCCCCCCTGCTCTAACCAGGGACCCCGCCCAGAGTGGGGAGAGAGCCCAGGAGTCCCGGCCTCCAGCCCCCCCCTGCTCTAACCAGGGGACCCCCGCCCAGAGTGGGGAGAGAGCCCAGGAGTCCCGGCCTCCAGCCCCCCCTGCTCTAACCAGGGGACCCCGCCCAGAGTGGGGAGAGAGCCCAGGAGTCCCGGCCTCCAGCCCCCCCTGCTCTAACCAGGGGGACCCCCGCCCAGAGTGGGGAGAGAGCCCAGGAGTCCCGGCCTCCAGCCCCCCCCTGCTCTAACCAGGGGACCCCGCCCAGAGTGGGGAGAGAGCCCAGGAGTCCCGGCCTCCAGCCCCCCCCTGCTCTAACCAGGGGACCCCGCCCAGAGTGGGGAGAGAGCCCAGGAGTCCCGGCCTCCAGCCCCCCCCTGCTCGAACCAGGGGACCCCGCCCAGAGTGGGGAGAGAGCCCAGGAGTCCCGGCCTCCAGCCCCCCCCTGCTCTAACCAGGGGACCCCGCCCAGAGTGGGGAGAGAGCCCAGGAGTCCCGGCCTCCAGCCCCCCCCCTGCTCTAACCAGGGGACCCCCGCCCAGAGTGGGGAGAGAGCCCAGGAGTCCCGGCCTCCAGCCCCCCCCGCTCTAACCAGGGGGACCCCCGCCCAGAGTGGGGACAGAACAGCCCCCCCTGCTCTAACCAGGGGACCCCGCCCAGAGTGGGGAGAGAGCCCAGGAGTCCCCGGCCTCCAGCCCCCCCTGCTCGAACCAGGGGACCCCGCCCAGAGTGGGGAGAGAGCCCAGGAGTCCCGGCCTCCAGCCCCCCCCGCTCTAACCAGGGGACCCCGCCCAGAGTGGGGAGAGAGCCCAGGAGTCCCGGCCTCCAGCCCCCCCTGCTCTAACCAGGGGACCCCGCCCAGAGTGGGGAGAGAGCCCAGGAGTCCCGGCCTCCAGCCCCCCCCGCTCTAACCAGGGGACCCCGCCCAGAGTGGGGACAGAGCCCAGGAGTCCCGGCCTCCAGCCCCCCCTGCTCTAACCAGGGGACCCCCGCCCAGAGTGGGGAGAGAGCCCAGGAGTCCCGGCCTCCAGCCCCCCCCTGCTCGAACCAGGGGACCCCGCCCAGAGTGGGGAGAGAGCCCAGGAGTCCCGGCCTCCAGCCCCCCTGCTCTAACCAGGGGACCCCGCCCAGAGTGGGGAGAGAGCCCAGGAGTCCCGGCCTCCAGCCCCCCCTGCTCTAACCAGGGGACCCCGCCCAGAGTGGGGACAGAGCCCAGGAGTCCCGGCCTCCAGCCCCCCCCCGCTCTAACCAGGGGACCCCGCCCAGAGTGGGGAGAGAGCCCAGGAGTCCCCGGCCTCCAGCCCCCCCTGCTCTAACCAGGGGACCCCGCCCAGAGTGGGGACAGAGCCCAGGAGTCCCGGCCTCCAGCCCCCCCCGCTCTAACCAGGGGACCCCGCCCAGAGTGGGGACAGAGCCCAGGAGTCCCGGCCTCCAGCCCCCCCCCGCTCTAACCAGGGGACCCCGCCCAGAGTGGGGAGAGAGCCCAGGAGTCCCGGCCTCCAGCCCCCCCCCGCTCTAACCAGGGGACCCCGCCCAGAGTGGGGACAGAGCCCAGGAGTCCCGGCCTCCAGCCCCCCCCCGCTCTAACCAGGGGACCCCCGCCCAGAGTGGGGAGAGAGCCCAGGAGTCCCGGCCTCCAGCCCCCCCTGCTCGAACCAGGGGACCCCGCCCAGAGTGGGGAGAGAGCCCAGGAGTCCCGGCCTCCAGCCCCCCCCGCTCTAACCAGGGGACCCCCGCCCAGAGTGGGGAGAGAGCCCAGGAGTCCCGGCCTCCAGCCCCCCCTGCTCGAACCAGGGGACCCCGCCCAGAGTGGGGAGAGAGCCCAGGAGTCCCGGCCTCCAGCCCCCCCTGCTCGAACCAGGGGACCCCGCCCAGAGTGGGGAGAGAGCCCAGGAGTCCCGGCCTCCAGCCCCCCCTGCTCGAACCAGGGGACCCCCGCCCAGAGTGCGGAGAGAACCCAGGAGTCCCGGCCTCCAGCCCCCCCTGCTCTAACCAGGGGACCCCCGCCCAGAGTGGGGAGAGAGCCCAGGAGTCCCGGCCTCCAGCCCCCCCTGCTCTAACCAGGGGACCCCGCCCAGAGTGGGGAGAGAGCCCAGGAGTCCCGGCCTCCAGCCCCCCCTGCTCTAACCAGGGGACCCCCGCCCAGAGTGGGGAGAGAGCCCAGGAGTCCCGGCCTCCAGCCCCCCCCGCTCTAACCAGGGGACCCCGCCCAGAGTGGGGACAGAGCCCAGGAGTCCCGGCCTCCAGCCCCCCCCCGCTCTAACCAGGGGACCCCGCCCAGAGTGGGGACAGAGCCCAGGAGTCCCGGCCTCCAGCCCCCCCCGCTCTAACCAGGGGACCCCCGCCCAGAGTGGGGAGAGAGCCCAGGAGTCCCGGCCTCCAGCCCCCCCTGCTCGAACCAGGGGACCCCGCCCAGAGTGGGGAGAGAGCCCAGGAGTCCCGGCCTCCAGCCCCCCCCGCTCTAACCAGGGGACCCCGCCCAGAGTGGAAGTCCCGGCCTCCAGCCCCCCCTGCCCGAACCAGGGGACCCCGCCCAGAGTGGGGAGAGAGCCCAGGAGTCCCGGCCTCCAGCCCCCCCTGCTCGAACCAGGGGACCCCGCCCAGAGTGGGGAGAGAGCCCAGGAGTCCCGGCCTCCAGCCCCCCCTGCTCGAACCAGGGGACCCCGCCCAGAGTGGGGAGAGAACCCAGGAGTCCCGGCCTCCAGCCCCCCCTGCTCTAACCAGGGGACCCCCGCCCAGAGTGGGGAGAGAACCCAGGAGTCCCGGCCTCCAGCCCCCCCTGCTCTAACCAGGGGACCCCCGCCCAGAGTGGGGAGAGAGCCCAGGAGTCCCGGCCTCCAGCCCCCCCTGCTCTAACCAGGGGACCCCCGCCCAGAGTGGGGAGAGAGCCCAGGAGTCCCGGCCTCCAGCCCCCCCTGCTCTAACCAGGGGACCCCGCCCAGAGTGGGGAGAGAGCCCAGGAGTCCCGGCCTCCAGCCCCCCCTGCTCTAACCAGGGGACCCCGCCCAGAGTGGGGAGAGAGCCCAGGAGTCCCGGCCTCCAGCCCCCCCTGCTCTAACCAGGGGACCCCGCCCAGAGTGGGGAGAGAGCCCAGGAGTCCCGGCCTCCAGCCCCCCCTGCTCTAACCAGGGGACCCCCGCCCAGAGTGGGGAGAGAGCCCAGGCGTCCCGGCCTCCAGCCCCCCCTGCTCGAACCAGGGGACCCCGCCCAGAGTGGGGAGAGAGCCCAGGAGTCCCGGCCTCCAGCCCCCCCTGCTCGAACCAGGGGACCCCGCCCAGAGTGCGGAGAGAACCCAGGAGTCCCGGCCTCCAGCCCCCCCTGCTCTAACCAGGGGACCCCCGCCCAGAGTGGGGAGAGAGCCCAGGAGTCCCGGCCTCCAGCCCCCCCTGCTCTAACCAGGGGACCCCGCCCAGAGTGGGGAGAGAGCCCAGGAGTCCCGGCCTCCAGCCCCCCCTGCTCTAACCAGGGGACCCCCGCCCAGAGTGGGGAGAGAGCCCAGGAGTCCCGGCCTCCAGCCCCCCCTGCTCTAACCAGGGGACCCCCGCCCAGAGTGGGGAGAGAGCCCAGGAGTCCCGGCCTCCAGCCCCCCCTGCTCGAACCAGGGGACCCCGCCCAGAGTGGGGAGAGAGCCCAGGAGTCCCGGCCTCCAGCCCCCCCTGCTCGAACCAGGGGACCCCGCCCAGAGTGCGGAGAGAACCCAGGAGTCCCGGCCTCCAGCCCCCCCTGCTCTAACCAGGGGACCCCCGCCCAGAGTGGGGAGAGAGCCCAGGAGTCCCGGCCTCCAGCCCCCCCTGCTCTAACCAGGGGACCCCGCCCAGAGTGGGGAGAGAGCCCAGGAGTCCCGGCCTCCAGCCCCCCCTGCTCTAACCAGGGGACCCCCGCCCAGAGTGGGGAGAGAGCCCAGGAGTCCCGGCCTCCAGCCCCCCCTGCTCGAACCAGGGGACCCCGCCCAGAGTGGGGAGAGAGCCCAGGAGTCCCGGCCTCCAGCCCCCCCTGCTCTAACCAGGGGACCCCGCCCAGAGTGGGGAGAGAGCCCAGGAGTCCCGGCCTCCAGCCCCCCCTGCTCTAACCAGGGGACCCCCGCCCAGAGTGGGGAGAGAGCCCAGGCGTCCCGGCCTCCAGCCCCCCCTGCTCGAACCAGGGGACCCCGCCCAGAGTGGGGAGAGAGCCCAGGAGTCCCGGCCTCCAGCCCCCCCTGCTCGAACCAGGGGACCCCGCCCAGAGTGCGGAGAGAACCCAGGAGTCCCGGCCTCCAGCCCCCCCTGCTCTAACCAGGGGACCCCCGCCCAGAGTGGGGAGAGAGCCCAGGAGTCCCGGCCTCCAGCCCCCCCTGCTCTAACCAGGGGACCCCGCCCAGAGTGGGGAGAGAGCCCAGGAGTCCCGGCCTCCAGCCCCCCCTGCTCTAACCAGGGGACCCCCGCCCAGAGTGGGGAGAGAGCCCAGGAGTCCCGGCCTCCAGCCCCCCCTGCTCTAACCAGGGGACCCCGCCCAGAGTGGGGAGAGAGCCCAGGAGTCCCGGCCTCCAGCCCCCCCTGCTCTAACCAGGGGACCCCGCCCAGAGTGGGGAGAGAGCCCAGGAGTCCCGGCCTCCAGCCCCCCCCGCTCTAACCAGGGGACCCCGCCCAGAGTGGGGAGAGAGCCCAGGAGTCCCGGCCTCCAGCCCCCCCTGCTCTAACCAGGGGACCCCGCCCAGAGTGGGGAGAGAGCCCAGGAGTCCCGGCCTCCAGCCCCCCCTGCTCTAACCAGGGGACCCCGCCCAGAGTGGGGAGAGAGCCCAGGAGTCCCGGCCTCCAGCCCCCCCCGCTCTAACCAGGGGACCCCGCCCAGAGTGGGGAGAGAGCCCAGGAGTCCCGGCCTCCAGCCCCCCCTGCTCGAACCAGGGGACCCCGCCCAGAGTGGGGAGAGAGCCCAGGAGTCCCGGCCTCCAGCCCCCCCCGCTCTAACCAGGGGACCCCGCCCAGAGTGGGGAGAGAGCCCAGGAGTCCCGGCCTCCAGCCCCCCCTGCTCGAACCAGGGGACCCCGCCCAGAGTGGGGAGAGAGCCCAGGAGTCCCGGCCTCCAGCCCCCCCTGCTCGAACCAGGGGACCCCCGCCCAGAGTGGGGAGAGAGCCCAGGAGTCCCGGCCTCCAGCCCCCCCTGCTCGAACCAGGGGACCCCGCCCAGAGTGGGGAGAGAGCCCAGGAGTCCCGGCCTCCAGCCCCCCCTGCTCGAACCAGGGGACCCCGCCCAGAGTGGGGAGAGAGCCCAGGAGTCCCGGCCTCCAGCCCCCCCTGCTCTTAACCAGGGGACCCCGCCCAGAGTGGGGAGAGAGCCCAGGAGTCCCGGCCTCCAGCCCCCCCTGCTCTAACCAGGGGACCCCGCCCAGAGTGGGGAGAGAGCCCAGGAGTCCCGGCCTCCAGCCCCCCCTGCTCTAACCAGGGGACCCCGCCCAGAGTGGGGAGAGAGCCCAGGAGTCCCGGCCTCCAGCCCCCCCTGCTCGAACCAGGGGACCCCGCCCAGAGTGGGGAGAGAGCCCAGGAGTCCCGGCCTCCAGCCCCCCCTGCTCGAACCAGGGGACCCCGCCCAGAGTGGGGAGAGAGCCCAGGAGTCCCGGCCTCCAGCCCCCCCTGCTCGAACCAGGGGACCACCCCGCCCAGAGTGGGGAGAGAGCCCAGGAGTCCCGGCCTCCAGCCCCCCCTGCCCGAACCAGGGGACCCCGCCCAGAGTGGGGAGAGAACCCAGGAGTCCCGGCCTCCAGCCCCCCCTGCTCTAACCAGGGGACCCCCGCCCAGAGTGGGGAGAGAGCCCAGGAGTCCCGGCCTCCAGCCCCCCCTGCTCTAACCAGGGGACCCCGCCCAGAGTGGGGAGAGAGCCCAGGAGTCCCGGCCTCCAGCCCCCCCTGCTCTAACCAGGGGACCCCCGCCCAGAGTGGGGAGAGAGCCCAGGAGTCCCGGCCTCCAGCCCCCCCTGCTCGAACCAGGGGACCCCCGCCCAGAGTGGGGAGAGAGCCCAGGAGTCCCGGCCTCCAGCCCCCCCCGCTCGAACCAGGGGACCCCGCCCAGAGTGGGGAGAGAGCCCAGGAGTCCCGGCCTCCAGCCCCCCCTGCTCTAACCAGGGGACCCCGCCCAGAGTGGGGAGAGAGCCCAGGAGTCCCGGCCTCCAGCCCCCCCTGCTCGAACCAGGGGACCCCGCCCAGAGTGGGGAGAGAGCCCAGGAGTCCCGGCCTCCAGCCCCCCCTGCTCGAACCAGGGGACCCCGCCCAGAGTGGGGAGAGAGCCCAGGAGTCCCGGCCTCCAGCCCCCCCCGCTCTAACCAGGGGACCCCGCCCAGAGTGGGGAGAGAGCCCAGGAGTCCCGGCCTCCAGCCCCCCCTGCTCTAACCAGGGGACCCCGCCCAGAGTGGGGAGAGAGCCCAGGAGTCCCGGCCTCCAGCCCCCCCTGCTCGAACCAGGGGACCCCGCCCAGAGTGGGGAGAGAGCCCAGGAGTCCCGGCCTCCAGCCCCCCCTGCTCTAACCAGGGGACCCCGCCCAGAGTGGGGAGAGAGCCCAGGAGTCCCGGCCTCCAGCCCCCCCTGCTCGAACCAGGGGACCCCGCCCAGAGTGGGGAGAGAGCCCAGGAGTCCCGGCCTCCAGCCCCCCCTGCTCGAACCAGGGGACCCCGCCCAGAGTGGGGAGAGAGCCCAGGAGTCCCGGCCTCCAGCCCCCCCTGCTCGAACCAGGGGACCCCGCCCAGAGTGGGGAGAGAGCCCAGGAGTCCCGGCCTCCAGCCCCCCCTGCTCGAACCAGGGGACCCCGCCCAGAGTGGGGAGAGAGCCCAGGAGTCCCGGCCTCCAGCCCCCCCCGCTCGAACCAGGGGACCCCGCCCAGAGTGGGGAGAGAGCCCAGGAGTCCCGGCCTCCAGCCCCCCCTGCTCTAACCAGGGGATCCCGCCCAGAGTGGGGAGAGAGCCCAGGAGTCCCGGCCTCCAGCCCCCCCTGCTCGAACCAGGGGACCCCGCCCAGAGTGGGGAGAGAGCCCAGGAGTCCCGGCCTCCAGCCCCCCCTGCTCGAACCAGGGGACCCCGCCCAGAGTGGGGAGAGAGCCCAGGAGTCCCGGCCTCCAGCCCCCCCTGCTCGAACCAGGGGACCCCGCCCAGAGTGGGGAGAGAGCCCAGGAGTCCCGGCCTCCAGCCCCCCCTGCTCGAACCAGGGGACCCCGCCCAGAGTGGGGAGAGAGCCCAGGAGTCCCGGCCTCCAGCCCCCCCTGCTCTAACCAGGGGACCCCGCCCAGAGTGGGGAGAGAGCCCAGGAGTCCCGGCCTCCAGCCCCCCCTGCTCTAACCAGGGGACCCCGCCCAGAGTGGGGAGAGAGCCCAGGAGTCCCGGCCTCCAGCCCCCCCTGCTCGAACCAGGGGACCCCGCCCAGAGTGGGGAGAGAGCCCAGGAGTCCCGGCCTCCAGCCCCCCCTGCTCGAACCAGGGAACCCCGCCCAGAGTGGGGAGAGAGCCCAGGAGTCCCGGCCTCCAGCCCCCCCTGCTCGAACCAGGGGACCCCGCCCAGAGTGGGGAGAGAGCCCAGGAGTCCCGGCCTCCAGCCCCCCCTGCTCGAACCAGGGGACCCCGCCCAGAGTGGGGAGAGAGCCCAGGAGTCCCGGCCTCCAGCCCCCCCTGCTCTAACCAGGGGACCCCGCCCAGAGTGGGGAGAGAGCCCAGGAGTCCCGGCCTCCAGCCCCCCCTGCTCGAACCAGGGGACCCCGCCCAGAGTGGGGAGAGAGCCCAGGAGTCCCGGCCTCCAGCCCCCCCTGCTCGAACCAGGGGACCCCGCCCAGAGTGGGGAGAGAGCCCAGGAGTCCCGGCCTCCAGCCCCCCCTGCTCGAACCAGGGGACCCCGCCCAGAGTGGGGAGAGAGCCCAGGAGTCCCGGCCTCCAGCCCCCCCTGCTCGAACCAGGGGACCCCGCCCAGAGTGGGGAGAGAGCCCAGGAGTCCCGGCCTCCAGCCCCCCCTGCTCCGAACCAGGGGACCCCGCCCAGAGTGGGGAGAGAGCCCAGGAGTCCCGGCCTCCAGCCCCCCCTGCTCTAACCAGGGGACCCCGCCCAGAGTGGGGAGAGAGCCCAGGAGTCCCGGCCTCCAGCCCCCCCTGCTCGAACCAGGGGACCCCGCCCAGAGTGGGGAGAGAGCCCAGGAGTCCCGGCCTCCAGCCCCCCTGCTCTAACCAGGGGACCCCGCCCAGAGTGGGGAGAGAGCCCAGGAGTCCCGGCCTCCAGCCCCCCCTGCTCTAACCAGGGGACCCCGCCCAGAGTGGGGAGAGAGCCCAGGAGTCCCGGCCTCCAGCCCCCCCTGCTCTAACCAGGGGACCCCGCCCAGAGTGGGGAGAGAGCCCAGGAGTCCCGGCCTCCAGCCCCCCCTGCTCGAACCAGGGGACCCCCCGCCCAGAGTGGGGAGAGAGCCCAGGAGTCCCGGCCTCCAGCCCCCCCTGCTCGAACCAGGGGACCCCGCCCAGAGTGGGGAGAGAGCCCAGGAGTCCCGGCCTCCAGCCCCCCCTGCTCGAACCAGGGGACCCCCGCCCAGAGTGGGGAGAGAGCCCAGGAGTCCCCGGCCTCCAGCCCCCCCTGCTCTAACCAGGGGACCCCGCCCAGAGTGGGGAGAGAGCCCAGGAGTCCCGGCCTCCAGCCCCCCCTGCTCGAACCAGGGGACCCCGCCCAGAGTGGGGAGAGAGCCCAGGAGTCCCGGCCTCCAGCCCCCCCTGCTCGAACCAGGGGACCCCGCCCAGAGTGGGGAGAGAGCCCAGGAGTCCCGGCCTCCAGCCCCCCCTGCTCGAACCAGGGGACCCCGCCCAGAGTGGGGGAGAGAGCCCAGGAGTCCCGGCCTCCAGCCCCCCCGCTCGAACCAGGGGACCCCGCCCAGAGTGGGGAGAGAGCCCAGGAGTCCCGGCCTCCAGCCCCCCCTGCTCTAACCAGGGGATCCCGCCCAGAGTGGGGAGAGAGCCCAGGAGTCCCGGCCTCCAGCCCCCCCTGCTCTAACCAGGGGACCCCGCCCAGAGTGGGGAGAGAGCCCAGGAGTCCCGGCCTCCAGCCCCCCCTGCTCGAACCAGGGGACCCCGCCCAGAGTGGGGAGAGAGCCCAGGAGTCCCGGCCTCCAGCCCCCCCCTGCTCTAACCAGGGGACCACCGCCCAGAGTGGGGAGAGAGCCCAGGAGTCCCGGCCTCCAGCCCCCCCTGCTCTAACCAGGGGACCCCGCCCAGAGTGGGGAGAGAGCCCAGGAGTCCCGGCCTCCAGCCCCCCCTGCTCTAACCAGGGGACCCCGCCCAGAGTGGGGAGAGAGCCCAGGAGTCCCGGCCTCCAGCCCCCCCTGCTCTAACCAGGGGACCCCGCCCAGAGTGGGGAGAGAGCCCAGGAGTCCCGGCCTCCAGCCCCCCCTGCTCGAACCAGGGGACCCCGCCCAGAGTGGGGAGAGAGCCCAGGAGTCCCGGCCTCCAGCCCCCCCTGCTCTAACCAGGGGACCCCGCCCAGAGTGGGGAGAGAGCCCAGGAGTCCCGGCCTCCAGCCCCCCCTGCTCGAACCAGGGGACCCCGCCCAGAGTGGGGAGAGAGCCCAGGAGTCCCGGCCTCCAGCCCCCCCGCTCGAACCAGGGGACCCCGCCCAGAGTGGGGAGAGAGCCCAGGAGTCCCGGCCTCCAGCCCCCCCTGCTCTAACCAGGGGACCCCGCCCAGAGTGGGGAGAGAGCCCAGGAGTCCCGGCCTCCAGCCCCCCCTGCTCTAACCAGGGGACCCCGCCCAGAGTGGGGAGAGAGCCCAGGAGTCCCGGCCTCCAGCCCCCCCTGCTCGAACCAGGGGACCCCGCCCAGAGTGGGGAGAGAGCCAGGAGTCCCGGCCTCCAGCCCCCCCTGCTCGAACCAGGGGACCCCGCCCAGAGTGGGGAGAGAGCCCAGGAGTCCCGGCCTCCAGCCCCCCCTGCTCGAACCAGGGGACCCCGCCCAGAGTGGGGGAGAGAGCCCAGGAGTCCCGGCCTCCAGCCCCCCCTGCTCTAACCAGGGGACCCCGCCCAGAGTGGGGAGAGAGCCCAGGAGTCCCCGGCCTCCAGCCCCCCCTGCTCGAACCAGGGGACCCCGCCCAGAGTGGGGAGAGAGCCCAGGAGTCCCGGCCTCCAGCCCCCCCTGCTCTAACCAGGGGACCCCCGCCCAGAGTGGGGAGAGAGCCCAGGAGTCCCGGCCTCCAGCCCCCCCTGCTCTAACCAGGGGACCCCGCCCAGAGTGGGGAGAGAGCCCAGGAGTCCGGCCTCCAGCCCCCCCTGCTCTAACCAGGGGACCCCGCCCAGAGTGGGGAGAGAGCCCAGGAGTCCCGGCCTCCAGCCCCCCCTGCTCTAACCAGGGGACCCCCGCCCAGAGTGGGGAGAGAGCCCAGGAGTCCCGGCCTCCAGCCCCCCCTGCTCGAACCAGGGGACCCCGCCCAGAGTGGGGAGAGAGCCCAGGAGTCCCGGCCTCCAGCCCCCCCTGCTCGAACCAGGGGACCCCGCCCAGAGTGGGGAGAGAGCCCAGGAGTCCCGGCCTCCAGCCCCCCCTGCTCGAACCAGGGGACCCCGCCCAGAGTGGGGAGAGAGCCCAGGAGTCCCGGCCTCCAGCCCCCCCCGCTCTAACCAGGGGACCCCGCCCAGAGTGGGGAGAGAGCCCAGGAGTCCCGGCCTCCAGCCCCCCCCTGCTCGAACCAGGGGACCCCGCCCAGAGTGGGGAGAGAGCCCAGGAGTCCCGGCCTCCAGCCCCCCCTGCTCGAACCAGGGGACCCCGCCCAGAGTGGGGAGAGAGCCCAGGAGTCCCGGCCTCCAGCCCCCCCTGCTCGAACCAGGGGACCCCGCCCAGAGTGGGGAGAGAGCCCAGGAGTCCCGGCCTCCAGCCCCCCCGCTCGAACCAGGGGACCCCGCCCAGAGTGGGGAGAGAGCCCAGGAGTCCCGGCCTCCAGCCCCCCCTGCTCGAACCAGGGGACCCCGCCCAGAGTGGGGAGAGAGCCCAGGAGTCCCGGCCTCCAGCCCCCCCTGCTCTAACCAGGGGACCCCGCCCAGAGTGGGGAGAGAGCCCAGGAGTCCCGGCCCTCCAGCCCCCCCTGCTCGAACCAGGGGACCCCCGCCCAGAGTGGGGAGAGAGCCCAGGAGTCCCGGCCTCCAGCCCCCCCTGCTCTAACCAGGGGACCCCGCCCAGAGTGGGGAGAGAGCCCAGGAGTCCCGGCCTCCAGCCCCCCCTGCTCGAACCAGGGGACCCCGCCCAGAGTGGGGAGAGAGCCCAGGAGTCCCGGCCTCCAGCCCCCCTGCTCTAACCAGGGGACCCCGCCCAGAGTGGGGAGAGAGCCCAGGAGTCCCCGGCCTCCAGCCCCCCCTGCTCGAACCAGGGGACCCCGCCCAGAGTGGGGAGAGAGCCCAGGAGTCCCGGCCTCCAGCCCCCCCTGCTCTAACCAGGGGACCCCGCCCAGAGTGGGGAGAGAGCCCAGGAGTCCCGGCCTCCAGCCCCCCCCGCTCTAACCAGGGGACCCCGCCCAGAGTGGGGAGAGAGCCCAGGAGTCCCGGCCTCCAGCCCCCCCTGCTCTAACCAGGGGACCCCGCCCAGAGTGGGGAGAGAGCCCAGGAGTCCCGGCCTCCAGCCCCCCCTGCTCGAACCAGGGGACCCCGCCCAGAGTGGGGAGAGAGCCCAGGAGTCCCGGCCTCCAGCCCCCCCTGCCCGAACCAGGGGACCCCGCCCAGAGTGGGGAGAGAGCCCAGGAGTCCCGGCCTCCAGCCCCCCCTGCTCGAACCAGGGGACCCCGCCCAGAGTGGGGAGAGAGCCCAGGAGTCCCGGCCTCCAGCCCCCCCTGCTCGAACCAGGGGACCCCGCCCAGAGTGGGGAGAGAGCCCAGGAGTCCCGGCCTCCAGCCCCCCCTGCTCTAACCAGGGGACCCCGCCCAGAGTGGGGAGAGAGCCCAGGAGTCCCGGCCTCCAGCCCCCCCTGCTCTAACCAGGGGACCCCGCCCAGAGTGGGGAGAGAACCCAGGAGTCCCGGCCTCCAGCCCCCCTGCTCTAACCAGGGGACCCCGCCCAGAGTGCGGAGAGAACCCAGGAGTCCCGGCCTCCAGCCCCCCCTGCTCTAAACCAGGGGACCCCGCCCAGAGTGGGGAGAGAGCCCAGGAGTCCCGGCCTCCAGCCCCCCCTGCTCTAACCAGGGGACCCCGCCCAGAGTGGGGAGAGAGCCCAGGAGTCCCGGCCTCCAGCCCCCCCTGCTCTAACCAGGGGACCCCGCCCAGAGTGGGGAGAGAGCCCAGGAGTCCCGGCCTCCAGCCCCCCCTGCTCGAACCAGGGGGACCCCGCCCAGAGTGGGGAGAGAGCCCAGGAGTCCCGGCCTCCAGCCCCCCCTGCTCGAACCAGGGGA